>CM050166.1:389108514-389353647 GCA_027410445.1 Discoglossus pictus | reverse complement strand
TCCCTCCTCAACCTCAACCCCCCCATCCTCAACCCCCCTCCTCATCCTCCCTTTTCATCCTCAACCTCCCTCCTCAACCCCCTTCTCAACCTCCCTCCTCAACCTCCCTCCTCAACCCCCCTCCTCATCCTCAACCCCTCATCCTCATCCTCCCCATCCTCAGCCCCCCTCCTTATCCTCAGGCCCCCTCCTCATCTTCAACCCCCTCCTCAACCTCCCTCCTCAACCTCAACCCCTCCATCCTCAACCCCCTCCTCAATCTCCCTCCTCAACCTCAACCCCCCCATCCTCAACCTCCTCCTCAACCTCCCTCCTCAACCTCAACCTCCCTCCTCAACCTCCCCCCTGAACCTCCCTCCTCATCCTAAACCTTACTCCTCATCCTCAGCCCCCCTCCTTATCCTCAGGCCTCCTCCTCATCCTCAACCCCCTCCTCAACCCCCATCCTCATCCTCAAGCCCCCATCCTCATCCTCAACCCCACATCCCCAACTCCCTCCTCAACCTCAACCCCCCTCCTCAACTTCCCTCCTCATCCTCAACCTCCCTCCTCAATCCCCTCCTTAACCTCCCTCCTCAACCTCCCTCCTCAACCTCCCTCCTCAACCCCTTCCTCATCCTCAACCTCCCTCCTCAGCACCCCTACTTATCCTCAGGCTCCCTCCTCATCCTCAACCCCCTCCTCAACCTCCCTCCTCAACCTAAACCCCCATCCTCAACCCCCTCCTCCACCTCCCTCCTCAACCTCAAACCCCCCCCCTCCTCAACCCCCATCCTCATCCTCAACCCCCCATCCTCATCCTCAACCCCCCCTCCTCAACCCCCTCCTCAACCTCAACCCCGTTCCTCAACCCCCCTCCTCATCCTCAACCCCCTCCTCAACCTCTCTCCTCAACCTCCCTCCTCAACCCCCCTCCTCAACCCCCCTCCTCAACCTCCCTCCTCATCCTCAGCCCCCCTCCTCATCCTCAACCCCTCCTCAACCTCACTCCTTACCCTCAACCCCCCTACTCAACCCCCCTCCTCAACCCCCCTCCTCATCCTCAACCCCCTCCTCAACCCTAACTTCCTCCTCAACCTCCCTCCTCAACCTCACCCCCCCATCCTCAACCTCCCTCCTCAACCTCAACCCCCCATCCTCAACCCCCCTCCTCATCCTCCCTCCTCATCCTCAACCTCCATCCTCAACCTCCCTCCTCAACCTCCCTCCTCAACCCCCCTCCTCATCCTCAACCTCCCTCCTTAGCCCCCCTCCTTATCCTCAGGCCCCTTCCTCATCCTCAACCCCCTCCTCAACCTCCCTCCTCAACCTAAACCCCCATCCTCAACCCCCTGCTCCACCTCCCTCCTCAACCTCAACCACCCATCCTCAACCCCCATCCTCATCCTCAACCCCGCCATCCTCATCCTCAACCCCCCATCCTCAACCCCCTCCTCAACCTCAACCTCGTTCCACAACCCCCCTCCTCATCCTCAACCCCCTCCTCAAAATCCCTCCTCAACCTCCCTCCTCAACCTCCCTCCTCAACCCCCCTCCTCAACCCCCCTCCTCATCCTCAACCTCCCTCCTCATCCTCAGCCCCCCTCCTCATCCTCAACCCCCTCCTCATCCTCAACCCCCTCCTCAACCTCACCCCCCCATCCTCAACCTCCCTCCTCAACCTCAACCCCCCATCCTCAACCCCCTCCTCAACCTCCCCCCTCAACCTCCCTCCTTAACCTCAAACCCCATCCTCAAGCCCCTCCTCAACCTCCCTCCTCAACCTCCCTCCTTAACCTCAAACCCCATCCTCAACCCCCTCCTCAACCTCCCTCCTCATCCTCAACCCCCCCCTCATTCCAACCACCCCCCCTCATACTACCCCTCTAAATACCCCCCCCCCCCCCTCCCCTCACTTGCTCCGGCCTCTGCTCTTTCCGGGTCTTGACGTGGCGCGCATGTGACGTTACGGCATTAGCATATAATACACTTCATTACACATTAGATATGTTTTATTATGTACTATTTTGTTTGGGAGAGAGGATAGGTAATTGAATTGGATTACATATTACAGAAGTTATTGCATCTGTTAAATTGAGAAGATGAAGACATGATATAAGTAATATGCGCATTACTGATTACTTCTATTATATGAAGTGATGAATGATGAGATTAATATTAATCTAATTATCATTTACTGTGGTGTAACGACCAATGATGCTATACAGCATTATTATTATTATACAGTATTACCTTTAACCCTTAAAATTATACCATTTTAAAAAGCATCTTGTTCTCCTGGGCTTGGACCACACAAATTATTTTAATAGACCGTCAGCTACATTTATGACTGTGCTCTCTGTATATAATAAACCTATTTTATTAATATACCGTAATCCATGTGCCCGTGTGTTTCTAATGGTTACTGATTTGGGACATAAACATATATTTAATTAATTATATGATTTCAGTATACCACCGATCCTGTGTTAGGTATAGTGGATGTGCAAAAATAATATTTCCACAAATCATCTGCATGAAGAGATTAATAACACACATGGATAACAGAATAATCTATTAACATATCAATAATGTTTGAGGGTAATATATGTCTGGACACCTATATCTTCATGCATCCGTTTACTGTAATCTTTTTTTCTATGTCACTACTGTTATGTTAATTAACGTTGTTATGGTCAAATTAAATATGATGTTAATATTATCATAATTTAACATCAATTCACATATTGGTGCGTACAACACCTGACATTTGCAATAAGTATTATATAACATGTAGTATTCATAAGTAAGTAATACAATAACACTAGCTATGATTTATTATTTATTATTGGTATACATATTGTCACATGCACAACAGCAATGGCGTAGGACTTAACAGTGCAGGTGTACCCACAATTCCTGTTGATGGAGGTACGTTTCTCGGGGCTCCATCTGCATTTCCACAGCCTCCTTGTGATGTTACTGGCCTTCCTCAACAGCTAAAAAAATACAACATTCATGCAATATTCCTTCATACTACTCATAATTTGGCCCTAAATCCTCATGTCTATGTGCTTATAGCACCCTGTCCCTTACATGCTCCCTAAAACAATCCAATGCATGGCCCGTGCAATATAGTAATACTAGCGAATTGCCCGTCAAAAAATTATGTCAATAGAATTGTAAGTCAAGGAATGTTGTTTGGGCCAGACATAATTTTTTATGGTGGTCTGAGATCTCAGAGCTGATTGCGAACCTCGCGCTGAGCGCCTTCGGTGGCGCTCATTGCGAGCCTTTTGGTTGTTGTGTTTTTTTTATCAGAGGCACTTTTGCTGTCATTGTAAGGTAGGCGCTGATCTGCTTTTTGCGCTTATTGCAAGGCTGTGTCCCCTTGTGTAGTTTGTGTGCTATCAGCAGCGTTGGCGCTTGTTATGAGGAGTGCAGGGAATGTCTTTTGCGTTTATTGCGATAGTGTTTTTTTTTTTTTGTGTATATGTATGTTGTGATGCTAAGTAAATAAGTACTAAATTAATAAATTAATATACTTTACCTATTTGTAAGTAATACGTGCAGGAAGCATTGTGCTGAAGAGCTGACAATCTGTTTTCATGTTCCTGCAGCATACAATGTAGGTTTACAGTGTTGTGGAGCTGAGGTGTAAGTGTCAGCAATGTGTGAAGTGTGTAGTGTAAATAGGCTGCGTGCACGAGGGGAAGCCGTTAGTGTAGCTGGGTACTTCCGCATTCTGTAAGTTAGTGTTGTAAAATGGCGACGAATGTGTATGTGGTAGGCGGGTTTGTATGATGAAGCGTCCTTGCTAATGGTGTATGTTGTAGGTCGTACAGATTTTTGTAAAAGCTGTATTTGCTTTGTGTAATTTAGAGGCTCTAGGGGTCGTGTAGCCTCGTTTTCATTTTTTTCTGCTGCCATTTTTTCTCTTGCTTAGGAGATTTTCGAGTGGCTAAACTTTGTAAATTTGACAGAATTCGAGGTTTAAGCTGTGTTGCAGAGGTCCTGGGTGTCCCCCCTTGGTGTCGGTAAGGTTTTTATGTTATTTTTGTGTGTATTTTTGTGTTTTTTAATGTTTGTCGCCGTGCTTGGTTTCTCCGTTAAGGTCGTATTTTTGCAAGTCCATAATAGATTGTTTCTAAGTCCAGCGGCTCGTATATTTTTTGTGTATGCCAAACAATCAGTGCCAAACTCTCCTCTTTTTAGGACCTGCCCATTGATGCCATTTTGTCACACCAAAGTATTGTGTAGATGACATATCTTCACATGGATGTGACATGTATGATCATTCTCAGTACTGTGATGTAGTCAAGATCAATGTTGTTAATGATCATTGTTTGGGGTGTGGCTAGCCCTTTAATAGGCAATTCATTTAGGCACCGTTGTAGGCCATGTAGGTTACTGATTTTTATTAACCTCTTGAGTACTGGGGTCTATGTTACCACTGAAGCTGATATATGTTATGTGGAGGTGTATTATTGCCAATAGTTTTCCCAGATGTAAAGTGGCTCAAGCATGTTGATTGAAAATAAAATATTTTTAAATACAGCATATGTGCATATGGGAATGTCAATTATTAATTTCTAATGCACTTGCATGATTTTCATGATGTTTTAGTACATTACTGTCTCTTTAACTTTTTTTGACAGATCTCACTACATGTAACTTTTTGTTTATAAATCAGCAACTGTAAGGCCTTTTGCAGGTTCAGTAACTTGCATGAGGACAGTAAAATTTGATATTGATCACCTTTTTGTCAAAATACATGTAACAGCAGACTGGTAATTTTAGACTATTTTGAAGTGCTCTCGCACAGCCCTGTAAAACACACTGATAATAATTGCCAGACTAAGTGCACTGTAACTCTTTCCATAGGGCTCTTACTCTGTTGTGTCCTGTTTATGTATTCTGTGACTTTCCATTTTTAGAATATATTAGCACCACCTCTTGAAAAAAAAGATGTTGGCTAATCTTTATTGTAGCTAAAAAACATATTATTTTCTACTAATATTTTCTACTAGTAAAAGTATGTTAACTTTTCACAAGGCTACAGTTTTATTTTCATATATTTTTGTAATAATGTAAATAGCAAGGTACCTGATATTCCCCTAGATTCACTAAGCATGACAAGAGCTTCTGAGATCCCTGAAAGATGTGATCACTGTTTTCTATGGGGAACATTTTATTTTGAGCCATCCATGACCCATGACAGAGCTATGGTTTCCTTGTGAATCTAATACTTTGAGTGTGTTACTCCTTAAACAGTTCTAAATTAAGTGCATATTTCGGTGGATACTTACTAAGCTATTGCAGGGCGCCAGAGTAAACATAAAAGGATATCACATCACTGCCCTTGATGGTGCTAAACAATTAAAAATACATACATACATATACCTACAGTTTAAGTAAGCTCTATAGCTCTTTGCAATGACATACCGTATATACTCGAGTATAAGCCGAGTTTTTCAGCCCTTTTTTATTATTATTATTTATTATTATCTTTATTTATCGCGCCAACATGTTCCGTAGTGCTGTACAGGGGTTTAGTACATGGCAAAAAACAAACTTAACACCTTATAAAGAATGGAGGGCCCTATTTTTGAGCATATAATTAAATGTACATAGTGCTTGTTTCCAAGACACGGACACACGATTGAAAACTCGCAAACTTACACTCTAAGGGTTTAGGTGTGATACAAGAGGGTGACAAATGCAAATCGGCAATGCGAATGCAATTTGTTTAGTCAGTTGGAGGGGTCTGTGTGTTGTACTGTAGATTGTGGGTGTGAGTGTTATTAAGCTGTGGAGTGTGCAGTTGTAATTATAAAGGCTGAAGGTGATAAGAGTTTTTAAACAGGTGTGTTTTTAGTAATTTTTTAAAGGTTTTGAGGCAGGAAGATAATCTAATGGAGCGAGGCAAGGGTTTCCAAATAGTAGGGGCAGCACGAGAAAAGTCTTGAAGACGGGAATGAGAGGAGGTGATGAGAGAGGAGGAAAGAAAAAGGTCGTTAGCAGAATGACGGGGGCGGTTGGGAGAGTATTTTGAAACAAGAGCAGAGATATAAGGGGGTGCATTGTTGTTTATATGTTAGGGTCATGATTTTAAATGTGATTCGGGAAGCTATGGGAAGCCAGTGGAGTCATTGACAGAGAGGAGCTGCAGACACTGAGTGTTTGGTATTGAAGATGAGTCTAGCGGAGGCGTTCATTTTGGATTGGAGGGGAGACAGACGAGAGATGGGTAGGCCAGCAAGGAGTGAATTGCAGTAGTCGAGTCGAGATATGATGAGAGAGTGTATTAGAGTTTTAGCTGTGTCTTCTGTAAGATAATGACAAATTTTGGAGATATTTTTTAGGTGAAACTGACAAGATTTTGTTATCGATTGGATGTGAGGAATAAAAGAGAGGGCGGGATCCAGTAGAACCCCAAGACAACGGGCCTGGGAGGTGGGAGTGATGATGGTGTTGTCAACAGTGAGAGATATTTGAGGAGTGGAAGCTGTAGTAGAGGGTGGAAAGATTAGGAGTTCAGTCTTAGACACGTTGAGTTTGAGTTGACGGTGCGGACATCCAGGAGGATATGCTAGAGAGGCAGTTGGAGACTTGAGCTAAAAGAGAGGGGGATAGATCGGGTGCATAGAGATAGATTTGAGTAACATCTGCATAGAGATGATACTGAAATCCAAAGGATTTTATGAGGGTGCCAAGGGAGGAGGTGTAGATGGATTAGAGGAGGGGGCCTAGGACAGAACCTTGGGGAACGCCAACAGACAGAGGGAGAGGTGAAGAAGAGGTGCCAGAGAAGGAGACGCTAAATGTACAATATTTTAGATAGGATGTGAACCATGAAAGAGCTGTGCCCTGGATGCCAAATGAACGGGGAGTTTGGATTAGAACAGGGTGGTCAACTGTGTCGAAGGCAGCAGAGAGATCCAGGAGAATTAGAATGGAGAAGTGACCCTTTGATTTGGCAATTGTGAGGGCTGTTTTGTGTTGAGTGTTGGGCACGGAAACCAGATTGGAAGGGGTCAAGAAGGGAATTGGAGGAAATAAATTGAGTGAGGCAATTGTAAACAAACGCTCAAGCAGTTTAGAAGCCAGGGGAAGTAGTGAGATAGGGCGGTAGTTGGAGGCAGAAGCTGGGTCAGATGAGGGCTTCTTGAGAATGGGTGTAATTATGGCGTGTTTTATGGAGGATGGAAACCTGCCAGTGTTTATGGAGAGGTTGAATAGATGTGTGAGAGCTGGGATAAGTGTGGTGGATAGGGGAGGGATTAGCTGTGATGGAATAGGATCATGTGGACATGTTGTAAGGTGAGAGGTTAATAATAATGTAGATACTTCATCCTCGGTTACAGGGTCAAAGGAGTCCATAGTGGACGAGGGATTGGGGAAGGGTAAGGGTTGGGTGTTGTCGGTTTGTGGAGAGGATAGTGGGATAGGGCCAAGCTGGGATTTCGGATGGTTTCAATTTTATTTTTAAAGTGGTTGGCAAAGTCATCAGCAGTTAGACAGGAAGGGTCAGGAGGTGGGGTGGGCAAAGGAGGGTGTTGAATGTAGCAAATAAACAATTAGGGTTGGAGGACAGGTTTGATATTAATGATGAGAAGTAGTGTTGTTTGGCAAGATTGAGGGTAGATAAGTAGAAGCTCAAGGTAAACTTGTAGTGGAGGAAGTCTGCTGAAGTGCGAGATTTCCTCCATAGTCGTTCTGCAGTGCGTGAGCATCTCTGTAGACAGCGTGTTTGTTTAGTGTGCCATGGTTGTGGATGAGAGCGAGGGCGTTTGCTTGTGATTATGGGGGCAAGAGAGTCAAGGGTGAAGGTTAGAGTAGCGTTGTACTTTAAAGTGGCGATGTCAGGGCAGGCAAGGGTGGTGAGGGGGCTGAGAAGGGTTTTTAGTTCATTTGAAAATTGTTGTGGGTTGAGTGCTTGCAGGTTTCTGCGTGTTCTGGTGACCGGAGGAGAAGCTACAGATGAAGGTAAGTGGGGGGGGGGGGGGGGGGGGAGATGGGGAGGTATTTAGAGGGGAAAAGTAAGGAGAGGGGTTTAGAATGAGGAGGGGGGTTTAGAATGAGGAGGTGGGGTTGAGGATGAGGAGGGGGGAGGGAAAGAGACAAGGGGGGTTAGATAGACACAGGGGGGTAGAGGGACACCTCTAAATACCTCCCCTTCTCCCTTTCCCCTAACTTACCTTCATCTGCAGCTTCTCCTCCGGCCGCCGCTCCTTCCTGCGTCGGCCCCCGGTATATGCTAATGACGTGACGTCACATGCGCTCCACGTCATTGGCCGGGTCCAGACGCCGGAAGGAGCGTGGAGGCCGGAGGAAAAGCTGCAGATGAAGGTAAGTGAGGGGAAGGGAGAAGGGGAGGTATTTAGGGGGGTTTAGAATGAGGAAGGTTGTTTAGAATGAGGAGGGGGGTTGAGGATGAGGAGGGGGGTTGAGGAGGGAGGTTGAGGAGGGGGGTTGAGGAGGGGGGTTGAGGATGAGGATGGGGGTTGAGGTTGAGAAGGGGGTTGAGGATGAGGATGGGGGGGTTGATGATGAGGATGGGGGTTGAGGAGGGAGGTTAAGGAGGGGGGTTGAGGATGGGGGGTTAAGGAGGGGGTTGAGGAGGGAGGTTGAGGATGAGGGGGGAGGTTGAGGAGGGGGTTGAGGATGAGAAGGGGGGGTTGAGGATGGGGGGTTGAGGAGGGTATTGAGGATGGGGGGGTTGAGGATGAGGATGGGGGGTTGAGGAGGGAGGCTGAGGGGGGGTTGAGGAGGGGGGTTGAGGAGGGAGGATGAGAAGGGAGGTTGAGGATGAGGAGGGAGGTTGAGGAGGGGGTTGAGGATGAGGATGTGGAGGGAGGTTGAGGAGGGGGTTGAGGATGAGGAGGGAAGTTGAGGTTGAGGAGGGGGTTAAGGAGGGGGTTGAGGATGAGGATGGGAAGGATGAGGAGGGGGGTTGAGGGAGGATGAGGAGGGAGGTTGATGATAAGGAGGGAGTTTGAGGATGAGGAGGGAGGTTGAAGATGAGGAGGGAGGTTGAGGATGTGGAGGGAGGTTGAGGAGGGGGTTGAGGATGAGGAGGGGAGTTGATGTTGAGGAGGGGTTGAGGATGAGGATGGGAAGGTTGAGGAGGGAGGTTGAGGAGGGGGGTTGAGGAGGGAGGTTGAGGATGAGGGGGTTGAGGAGGGAGGTTGAGGAAGGGGAAGGAGGTTGAGGATGAGGAGTGGGGTTGAGGAGGGAGGTTGAGAATGAGGAGGGGGGTTGAGGAGGGTGATAAGGGAGGGGGGGAAGAGACACAGGGAAGTGAGAGGGGGAAGAGACACAGGGAAGGGAGAGGGGGGAAGAGACAAAGGGAATGGAGAGGGGAGAAGAGACATGGGAGAGAGAGGGGGGACACAAGAAAAGGGCACACAAGAGGGACACGGGGTAGCACATTTCCCACCCTCGGCTTATACTCGAGTCACTCATTTTACCCAGTATTTTGAGGTAAAATAGGTGCCTCGGCTTATACTCGAGTCGGCTTATACTCGAGTATATACGGGTAATTAGAATTAAAATTCCTTTAAAAACATGCAGATTTTTAAAAGTTTGCTATTGTATTTTTAAAATTGATGTTGTACCCCAAAGATTTATTTACATGTAAATACATTCTCATAATTAAAATGTAGCAGCAGGAGTCTAAGGCCCCTATTCATTGAAATTTGCTACATTTACAGAGATATTCAATTTATGGGCCGCACGCTGAAACCGTAAACCATGCAATCGTAGCATTTCAGAGCATATTCATGATCAATTAAGCAAAGCCGTAACTACCAATTTAGAAGTAGCTAATAGTAAATGAGACCTTCATCATGACATCATTAAAACAATGAGGTTAAATGTCAATCAATTAGCATTTACAAGTCCGATATGCGATCAGACTCGCAATCCTGCAATGTACAAAAAAATAAAGATACAGGAAATGTTCTAGTCCATGTGGGGGACCTGATATGTATTAACTCCTTGATTCCTGGGATCAATATAACATGAAAATAAAACGTAAAAAATATATTTTTTTATTGCAGATTTGCGAGCTTGAGACGGTTGTGCGATTACGGTAATTCTAAAGTCTTTCATCGCTTTCCCCGTTTGTTAAAGTGCAGTATTGATTTTTTATTTGCATTTACAGTGCTACGATCAGATGTTTAATCCCCTTGCGAGTCCTATCTGATACTCGTAGGATTTTCTTCTACATTTGCCATTTATAGGTCTGAAAACGGGCATGAGGAATTGTAGCAATTGAATAGCGATTTGTGATTGTAACATTTACAAGCTTGAAAGATCACAGGCTTAGATCGGTTCAGCTCATCTCTCCCCTCTCTACCACACTAATCCCAGCTTTCACACATATTTTCAACCTCTCCCTAAATACTGGCATGTTTCCATCTTCTCTAAAACATGCCATAGTTATACATTATACCCACCCTCAAAAAACCCTCATCTGACTCTGACATCGCATCTAACTACCGCCCTATCTCTTTGCTTCCCCTGGCTTCCAAACTGCTGGAGCGGCTCATCTATAACCGCCTTACCAGCTTTAATTCCTCTAACTCCCTTCTTGACACCTTCCAATCCGGCTTTCGGCCCCAACACTCCACTGAGACAGCTCTCACTAAAGTCACCAATAACCTGCTCACTGCCAAGTCAAAGGGTCACTTTTCAATTATTTTTCTTCTAGATCACTCTGCTGCCTTTGACACTTTCGACCATCCACTTCTACTCCATATCCTCTTCTCCCTCGGTGTTCAAGACACTGCTCTCTCGTGGTTCTTATCATAGCTACAAAATCAATCACTCAGTATCTCCTTCTCCGACACCTCTTCCTCTCCTCACCCCCAGTCTGTTGGTGTACCCCAAGGATCAGTCCTAGGCCCCCTCCTCTTCTCCATCTACACATCCTCACTTGGTACCCTAATAAACTCTTTTGGGCTTCATTATCATCTCTATGCAGATGACACCCAAATCTACCTCTCTGCACCAGATCTATCCCCCTCTTTTCTAACACACGTCTCCAACTGCCTCTCTAGTATATCCTCTTGGATGTCCACCCACCATCTCAAACTCAACATGTCTAAAACTGAACTCCTAATCTTCCCTCCCTCTCCCACAGCGTCAATTCCTCACATCTCTCTCACTGTCAACAACATCATCACCCCCACGACCCCAAGCCCATTGTCTTGGAGTTCTACTGGACCCCGCTCTGTCTTTCATCCCTCACATACAATCACTAACTAAATCTTGTCTTCTCCATCTAAAAAACATCTCCAGAATTCATCACTATCTTACACAAAACCCAACTAAATTCCTAATACACTCTCTTATCATCTCTTGACTACACTACTGAAACTCGCTTCTTGTTGGACTACCCACCACCCGACTATCTCCACTTCAATCCATTATGAATGCCTCTGCTAGACTCATCTTCTGTGAACAACGTTCAGTCTCCGCATCACCTCTCTGTCAGACACTCCACAGGCTTCCCTTAGCCTCAAGAATAACATTTAAATCATGACCCTAACTTACAAAGCCCTCAACAATAACGCTCCCCCATACATCTCTGCTCTCATCTCCAAATACTCCCCCACCCGCCCTCTTCATTCTGCTAATGACCTTCTTATTTCTACAACTCTTGTCACCTCCTCTCACTCCCGCCTCCAGGACTTTTCTTGTGCTGTCCCATGTCTTTGGAATTCCTTGCCTCGCTCCACCAGAATATCCTCTTGCCTCAAAACATTTAAAAACTCACTTAAAATGCATCTCACCTTCCACCCTAACACGCTTATCACCTCTCTCACCCTCTTTTACCAATCACTATAGCTTAGATTGAAAGTTTGAGAGTTTCTATCCTAAGTACTTTGGGAATGCATCATTGACATTGGATTCCTAGCTCAAAGACAGGGCCCTCCTTGCTTTGCTATTTGTTCATTTGAATTTATCTTTGTTTGAACTTAACTTATGTACAGCGCTACGGAATATGTTTCCACATTATAAATGAACTATAATAATAATAATAATCGGTTGGAGTTACTATTTTAACAACCACAGGGATTTTCAGCCTGTAACCCGCAAATCATTTGCAGGTAGCTACAAGCCAATTGAATAGCAAATTAGCTTACAGGCTATGTTACTGGCTCCAGTCACCAACAATTGCTCAATTGAATAGGGGCCTAAGTTTTACATCTATAAATACTATGTATAGGACTTTATTGAATCAAAATCTCTGTATTAACAACCATAAAAACCCAGGTGACCTGGTACACAATACTATAGGGATAAATATTAGGAATATAATGATATGTGGTACAGTACAATCTTTACAATTGCTTGCAATTAGTAATAATAGGGCCTCTCAATGTAGAGAAAAATATCAATTATTAAACAATGGAGAAAAGCCCTTAATCCAGCATGATAACAAACGTCAGTTGTAGCAGTATATAGCGAACAGTAATAGATGGAAAGAAAGAACCCTTTGATCGTCACAGATTCTCCTACCTGAGGGTAGGTATGTTAATGCCCATTTCTGACTTATAGCCCTGCAGCTAAACCACAAAAAAAGACCTAAATTGCAAAGAAGAGAAAATCACTGACCACAACAAACAACAGTTATATCCTCCAAAAAAGACTAGTGTGCTCCAACACACTATTTCTCATTTATTTCCCAGGTTACCTATCTAGGGGTAGATTAAAACAAAAACCTTTAAAAACAGTATAGACCCATTATTTTGGGACAGCATAGGCTTGCATATGAATAAAACTAGCAAGGTGACTAAATTATCCAATCTAATTAGTTGGAGATAATAGAACTGCCTCTGAGAGAACCAGGTGCTTAAAGTCACAAATGCCATGAATAACCAATACAATAAAGCATCTGATTTAAATAACCCATCAGTGATGACATCAGTTGCTTCTGATTGGCCTGATTGGTACATGTCCTGGGATTTGGCTAGCAACAGAGGGGGTAGAGCCACTTCACAAACAAAAAGAGGAAGTGATGTCACGTTGATCCAAAGTTGATCAAAATAAAAGAGAAGGTAGAGCCACCTAGAGGCTGGAGGATATAAGGTCAATTTATCAATCCTTCATATTTCACTACATAATGAACAGAGAGAGGAAGTGATGTGTTGGAGAAAAACATATCCACAAACCCGGCATTCTACTCCAAAACCCAGTCATGATACCAAAACACAGAGGCCTCTTATTTTCTTTAATTTATTTTGGACACGCGTGGATCAGCAACAGAATAACAGTTAAAATGTCTGCTGTTGCCTGACAAATACATAAACACCACTTTTTAAAGTATTTTACAGACAGAAAATGGTACAGTACCCTTCTAGAAAAATGATACAGTCCACCAACAGCCAATAAACGATTATTTGTGTTATAAAATCCAATAAAAATGAAACATGTGGTTAGCACGCATCAAGCTTGCCTGGTACGTCACATTATCTGCATACAACATTCCCAAGTTGCTATCTCTAGGCATAGGTAAATTTTTGTTTTTAGTCAATAATGTGTTGTTTAACCTTGAGTCAAGTCTATGGAACACTTTATTATGGTTATAAGAGGCTGGCCTTTTTCACAGAGAACAGTGTTTACAGTTATAGTAAAAAAAATAAACAATGAATTAAGTAAAAAGGCATAATTAACTGTTTCATACCTTATGGCCTGCAATGGTAAAGCTTACATCTAGCCAAATATCACAAGTGCTACAAAAGTGATGAATGCTATATATATATATATATATATATATATATATATATACAAAATAATGTATGGATATTTGTATCTCTCCACATCAGATGTCACGTTAATCCAAAGCTAATCCAAATCAACAAAAAGAGAACGTAGAGCCACCTATAGGATGGAGGATGTAAGGTCCATTCATCAATCCTTCATAATTCAATAATATAATGAGCAGAGAGAAGAAGTGATGTCTCATTAATGCATAGGTGAGAGAGATGGACAAGAAGAGAAGGTGGAGCCACCTATAGGATGGAGAGCGTAAGATCCATTACTCAGTCCTTCCATATTAAATTTGCCATATTTGAAAAATATATCAAATCCGCTTTGGAAAAATAAAACACTGACTTAAACAGAGAGAAATTATCTTCATTGTTAATATTGACGTCCAATTAGTCAGTTAAGCGAGCTATACATGTGATGGCTGCACATTTCAAATCTAAATATCAAATCTAAATACAAGCATATTCCACTGATGCATGTGTATTTGATTTAACCTATGTCTTGTTCATTAACCGTTGGGTATTTTAATGAATTATTTGCATATTCCACTTTTGCATGTGTATTTGATTCAACCTATGCCTTGTACATTAACCGTTGAGTATTTTAATGAATTACTTGTGTAAGTAATATACAATGATATAAGCCTTATTTTGTGTGTAATATGTCATATAAGTACAACAAGTACAGTATGTCACCAAATTAGAAAACAAAATTAACATCCATCAGATATTTATGCGATATACAGTATACATAACATTGCCAAGTGTAATATATGTCTGGATCTCCTAGACATGCTTCACATTTGAATCAATAAAAAACCTCCAGAATGTGTGAATCATGATGGGCCACCAAAGGCTCCATAAACATAAGACTCACAAATACACACACACACACACATATATTATTTGTACAGAAATGTAGAATACATTTATAATTATTGTATGTGTGCAGATGCTAACATTTTTAAAGATTTAATTATATGGATACATGCTTAAAGACTAATTATAATTATTTGTTAATGACTAATTATACAACAATAGTTTTGGTTTCATTTATGAGATACTACCGGCATGTTTGAGATTTTACCAAAAGCATAATACAGCATGCTAAATTCAGTATAATGTACAAACCTAAGTGTCCGTATTTGTCTGCAAGACGACAATCACTAAAGCACATACTCCAACATTGTTGATATCAATTAAATAAGAAATTAAATGCTTTAGTAAAAGTTTACGTTTTTATAAAACTACAAATGTGAGTGATCTTTCTTAGTAGTGTCATATCCAACTATAGCTTTGCAAAATTGCATCGCAATGAATATATTTTTCGTCAGCCAGATGTATTATATACAATTTCTTCAATCTTTATTATCTTTATTTTTGTGACACAAGTTCAAATGTACACTGTTTTAGCACAATGCAATCATTCACTGATAACCTACTGGCACAAAGAGGAGATTAAGATGAAAGATATATAGTACACTTGTCACTGACGCTTACAAAATGAAAGAAAAATCTGTGAAATTATATAATTCACTTTAAACAACAGACCCACAGCAGATAATAGGATATGTGAGATTGCCCAAAGCAGATCATATGCCCCAGTGACAGTAATAGGAAGCATGATTATTAAGTTAGCATATGTAAGCACATTTAAGGGAACAGTAAGTCAAGATCCAATGTGCGTTAGAGAAGAGAATAGTGACAGCTTTAGATGGAGAATGAGAATTCAACACATGCTGTATATATTGTACAGAAAAATAACATCAAAAGAAGAGAAAATGTGAATAATACGAGCACTCTTAATTTATATTCTTTGAAATCATGTGGAATAACAAATATTGGTTTACTGTATAAGAAAAATGGCTTGCTATGTGTGCAAGGTTGTTTGATTTTAATCTACTGCATTCTAAATCAGTTTACAATTCTCAGCAATTAAATTGCACTGGAATTTCTACATACTTGTTAGTGCATGCTTATTGTCAATATTAATTTATCTTTAAAAGTTATGTACCGTAGTTTAATATTATCTCAATGGGTGGAGTTGTTTGAAGCAGGCTTAGATGTTTTAATTAATTTGTCAAACATAGGTTGAGTTAGATTCACTAAGGTTCTTGATGAAAGCTACAAAAGTTTGTAGCTGATTGCTGATCGTTGTAGGAGTTTTCACTTTATTTGCATACACTACCCAATGGGGTCTGCAAAGCCATCATTTTCTTACTTTGCTGTTGAGAGTGCAGGCAAATTAGCACACACTGCCAACAGCTGGGAATTACAAATGGGCATGCTTAGTGAAAGGCAGAGAAGAGGGTCTGCAAAACTGCAGTTTGCTTACTTTGCTGATAATAGTGCTTTCAAATTAACATGCACTGTGAACAGTAGGGAATAGCAAATAAGCATGCACAGAGAACAGCAGAGAAGGGTAATTTCATACAGAACAAAACTTACCAATGCTTACAGTGATATTATTATACTAAATATTATCAAATGCACATTACCTGATTATATGTGTTATATGCTAAATAATAGAAGCCTTCAGATAAAATAGAACAACTTCTCATTTTCTATATCAATAAAAGTCAACTGGCTATGTAGCAAATGTTATTAAGACATTTGCAGATGATTTCTAGTTCAGATAAAATAGAACAACTTCTCATTTTCTATATCAATACAAGTCAACTGACTATGTAGCAAATGTTAAGACATTTGCAGAAGATTTCTAGTTTAATGTTATGATTATACAGATAAACAATAAGATATAATTATGACAATAGGCACTTCACCGTCATCATAATGTATAGCAGCAAGATTGTATAGCAGGTTTGAGGCAACTTCCTAGAATGATAGATGCTTGGTGATGTGATCCTGGCCTTTTATAAGCAATATGCCTCCCTAGAGAAGGATTATGAATGTAACAGGGAACGCACATTAGTGAATGGTGAGAAGTTTACTATGTTGGAAAAACAGAACTTAGTTTATCCCAGTATTTGGCACGCTAGATGAACAGTGACTTTAGACCATAACTAAGGTTATCATAGGTATTGAAGCGAAACGGACAATGTCTGTTTTAGATGAAGAAGTGAGTCACTTAATTATTGAGATAATGATTCCTGTTCAATATTGAAAAAATAAGAAGTTTATAATACAATTTTACTTTTTCTTGTTTAGTCATTCAGTCGTGTCAGACTCTCTGTGTACCTATGGACCACAGCACGCCAGGCTCATCTATCATCCACTTCCCTCTGAGCTCCCTGAGCTCATGTTCATTGCTTCAATCACTTTATCTATTCCTCTCCACATCTGCCATCCCCTTCTTTGTGTGCCTTCAATCTTTCCCAGCATCAGAGTGTTCTCTAGGTAACCCTGTCTTTTCATGATATGACCAAAATATTTAAGCTAAAGCCTCATTGTCATGATCCCCCTGACCACCAGTCCTTGGGAGTAATATGATCCGCCCCGGATGATTAGGATTTTGAGGATGGCCATTATCCTGACTGCTGTTTTTTTTCTGATGAAGGGATCCTGCTTCTAACACCAGTTGTAGCGATTTGCTTTCTTCAATTGGGCTTAATAAGGCTGTTATGGCTAAACCTACCCAGCAGATCCACCAGGTTCTTTTGATCCCTTCACCAAGAGAGCTGATGTCTCTAAAATGCCCTTACTCTTTATGCAGCATTTAAAAATATGGATGCAGGGTCAGCATTATAAAAAGCAGGAACTGCTTTTATTGCTGTGGAAACTTCATAACAGGTCTAATAGATGTATATTTAAACTTGAACTGATAACACCCTGTAACAGTTTGTGTGTCTTCTGGATTTTGTATAATATTTTGACATATACACACAGTATATCTTCTAGATCAGTTTCCTCGCCTTTTATTAGGAGCCTACACACACTTTGGTTTCCTCCCCTTTGATTAGGAGCATATACACACTTCCATATATATCTTCCAGAAATCTTTTTCCATATATATATGAATCCTTTCTTCACTATGGATTCTGATACATATATAACTTCCAGATATCTTATTCCATCACATATATAGTTGTCGTAACTGAGAATTTGTTGGTAACACAATGTTAAAAGTTATGGGTTGCGCATGCACAATGATCGCCGAAGGTGCTCATTGCAGGCCTCGTGATGAGCGCCAACGGCGCTCATCGCAAGCCCTGAAAGTTACGGGTTTAAAGGGGGTTGCAATGAGCTGCTCATCGCAAATCATGTACATGACTGGCTTGACGGGGCTGCAATGAGCTCCGAAGGCGCTTATCGCAAGGCACCTATGTGACTGGCTTGAGGAGGGGGGGGGGGGGGAGGCTGCAAAGGGCTTATGAATTACAGGCTTAAAAAAAAGTAAGAATTTAACGGCTGCCAATTTTTTTCAAGTCCGTAACTCGGAAGTCAACAGTCACCAATTAATTAAAAAAATAATAACGTCACCCACAGCACAGGGGGAGAAGCAGGGAGCAGCAGGGAGCCTGTAAGTGAAGTTGCAAGCTAATTTGATATAAAGGGAGTGTTTTTGGGAGGTCTGAAAATGGCTAAGCGAGGAAAAAAAGTGGCAGCTGTAAAGCCGTAAACTTTTTTCAAGCCCATAAATTGGAAACACATTTTGGAATTGGGGAAAATTAACAATTCACACCCGTAAATGCAAATAGGAGCACAGAGGTAGGAGAGGGGGGACAAAGAAACAGGGGAGGGAGAGGGTGATGAGGGTGGAAAGAGACACAGGGGAGGATGTGGGGTGGAAAAAGACACAGGGGAGGGAGTGGGGGGAATAGAGACACAGGGGTGAGGGGGGGAGACACAGGGGAGGGAATTAAGGAAATAGAAAACTCTCAACTGTTAGTTACTGGCTACCTCATAATATTCTAACTGCCAGTAACTCCTTATACACTGGGCACAATTAAACATACAGTAATCAACATAACACAGCATAGCATAACATACAGTCATTATCATACATATGATGAGCAACTTAATATAACATTAAATAACTATAAAGCAGACTTAGCCCAGTCCCACAACCACATAATTCCACGAGGCAGTCCTGATAGGATTCTTTAAGCAGCCTGGGTAATGGCCATCCTCAAAATCCTAATCATCCTGGGCGGATCATATTATTCCCAAGAACTGGTGGTCAGGGGTATCATGACACTCATGATCATACCTTCCAGTTAACAGTTTGGCTTGATGTCCTGTCGTATTGATTGGATCTTTTTACAGTCCAATGGACTCTAAGCAGTTTTCTCCAAACACCACAATTCAAAGTTGTCAATTCTATGGCGCTCAGTCTTCTTTATGGTCCAGCTCTCACATTCATATGTTTCTACTGGGAATACTGTAGTTCTAACTATGCAGACCATTGTCGATAGTGAGATACATTTACTTTTAATACCTTGTCTGCAGAGATTTTTGAGTTAAGGGAAATACAATTTGTCACTGCCTCCACTTCTTTCCCATCTATTTGTCAAGAACTGAGATTGCTCATTGCTCTTTTTAATGTTGAGTAGCAGGCCAGCTTTTGCACTCATTTCTTTCACCAACAGGTCCTTTCGTGCCTCTTCTCTTTCAGTCATCAGAGTAGTATCATCTGTATATATCTGAGGTTTTTTATATTCTCCCAGATTCCTGCTTTGGAGTAATATGATGTTTTATTTTTTGGTTTATTTATCACTAATGACATAGAATTTTGAATAAAAATAAAAATCACCACTATCACTTTCTTCAATCAATCCTCAAGTTATATTTATCTGGTGCTTGAACATAAATGTGTAATCATTTCTTCCACTACTTTGGTATAATGTTTGATTGAAGTGTATCTACTAAAGTTTTATTTTGCTCTACTTTTTTTGCTAATACAGTGCCTTGTAAAATTATTCACCCCCCTTTGCATTTTTGTGTTTTGTTGCCTCACAACCTGGAAGTAACATGGATTGTTTGAGGATTTGCATCATTTAATTTATAGAACATGCCCACGACTTTGAAGATAACAGAAAAAGTCAATGTGCATAACTATTCACCCCCCTAAAGTCAATACTTTGTAGAGCTACCTCTCCAAGTCGTTTTGGATAAGTCTCTATGAGCTTGCCACATCTTACCACTGGGATTTTTGCCAATTCCTCCTTGCAAAACTGCTCCAGCTCCTTCAAGTTGGATGGTTTGCACTTGTGAATAGCAATCTTTAAGTCTGACCACAGATTTTCTATTGGATTGAGGTCTGGTCTTTGACTAGGCCATTCCAACACATTTACATGTTTCCCCTTAAACCACTCAAGTGTGTTTAGGGTCATTGTCCTGCTGGAATGTGGACCTCCTTCCTAGCCTCAAATCACGCTCAGAGTGGTACATCTTTCCCTCAACACTGACCAGTTTTCAAGTCCTGTCTGCTGATGTGATGTGATGTGTTGTGTTTGCGCCAGACATAGCGTTTTCTTTGATGTTCAATTTTAGTCTCATAAGACCAGAGCACCTTCCTTCATACATTTTGGGAGTCTCCCATGTGCCTTTTTGCAAACTAAAAATGTGCCATTTTGTTTTTGCTGAAAGTAATGGCTTTCTTCTGGCCACTCTGCCATAAAGCCCAACTCTATGGAGCGTACGGCTTATTGTCGTCCTATGTACAGATACTCCAGTCTCTGCTGTGGAACTCTGCAGACATCAAAACCTGTACCACTCTGTGCGTGATTTGAGGCTAGGACGGAGGTTCATATTCCAGCAGGACAATGAACCCAAACACACTGGTAAAGCAACACTTTAGTGGTTTAAGGGGAAACGCCCTCGCTCTCAACCACAACCATGGCACACCACACAAACACGCTATCTACAGAGATGCTCACGCACTGCAGAACGATTATGGAGGAAATCTCGCACTTCAGCAGACTTTCTCCACTACAAGTTTACCTTGCGCTCCTACTTCTCTGCCCTCAATCTTGCCAAACAACACTACTTCTCATCACTAATATCAAACCTGTCCTCCAACCCTAAACGTTTATTTGCTACATTCAACACCCTCCTCCGCCCACCCCCACCTCCTGCCCCTTCCTCTCTCACTGCTGATGACTTTGCCAGCCATTTTAAAAATAAAATCGATACCATCCGAAATGAGCTCTCCTCCCAGCTTGGCCCTACCCCACCACCCTCTCCCCAAACCGACAACACCCAGCCCTTACCCTTCCCCAATCCCACCTCCACTATGGACTCCTTTGACCCTGTAACCGAGGATGAAGTATCTACTTTACTATCAACCTCTCACCTTACCACATGTCCTCATGATCCTATTCCATCACAGCTAATCCCTCCCCTATCCACCACACTTATCCCAGCTCTCACACATCTATTCAACCTCTCCCTAAACACTGGCAAGTTTCCATCCTCCTTAAAACATGCCACAGTTACACCCATTCTCAAGAAGCCCTCTTCTGACCCAGCTTCTGCCTCCAACTATCGCCCTATCTCACTACTTCCCCTTGCGTCTAAACTCCTTGAGGGGCTTGTTTACAATCGCCTCACTCAATTTATTTCCTCCAACTCCCTACTTGACCCCTTCCAATCTGGCTTCCGGTCCCAACACTCTACAGAAACAGCCCTTACAAAAGTCACTAATGACTTGCTAACCGCCAAATCAAAGGGTCACTACTCTATTCTAATTCTCCTGGATCTCTCTGCTGCCTTCGATACAGTTGACCACCCTCTTCTAATCCAAACTCTCCGCTCTTTTGGCATCCAGGACACAGCTCTTTCATGGTTCACATCCTATCTTAAAGATCGTACATTTAGTGTCTCCTTCTCTGGCACCTCTTCTTCACCTCTCCCTCTGTCTGTTGGCGTTCCCCAAGGTTCTGTCCTAGGCCCCCTCCTCTTCTCCATCTACACCTCCTCCCTTGGCACCCTTATAAAATCCTTTGGATTTCAGTATCATCTCTATGCAGATGATACTCAAATCTACCTCTCTGCACCTGATCTATCCCCCTCTCTTTTAGCTCAACTCAACATGTCTAAAACTGAACTTCTAATCTTTCCACCCTCTACTACAGCTTCCACACCTCAAATATCTCTCACTGTTGACAACACCATCATCGCCCCTACCTCCCAGGCCCGTTGTCTTGGGGTTCTACTGGATCCCGCCCTCTCTTTTATTCCTCACATCCAAGCAATAACAAAATCATGTCAGTTTCACCTAAAAAACATCTCCAAAATTCGTCATTATCTTACAGAAGACACAGCTAAAATTCTAATTCACTCTCTCATCATCTCTCGACTCGACTACTGCTTGCTGGCCTCCCCATCTCTCGTCTGTCTCCCCTCCAATCCATAATGAACGCCTCTGCTAGACTCATCTTCAATACCAAACGATCAGTGTCTGCAGCCCCTCTCTGTCAATCACTCCACTGGCTTCCCATAGTTTCCCGAATCAAATTTAAAATCATGACCCTAACACATAAAGCCCTCAACAACAGTGCACCCCCTTATATCTCTGCTCTTGTTTCAAAATACTCTCCCAACCGGCCCCTTCGTTCTGCTAACGACCTTCTTCTTTCCTCCTCTCTCATCACCTCCTCTCACTCCCGTCTTCAAGACTTTTCTCGTGCTTCCCCATCCATTTGGAACTCCTTGCCTCGCTCCATTAGATTATCTTCCGGCCTCAAAACCTTTAGGAAATTATTAAAAACACACCTGTTTAAAAAATCTTATCACCTTCAGCCTTAACATGTACAACTGAACACTCCACAGCTTAATAACACTCACACCCACAATCTACAGTACAACACACAGACCCCTCCACTTTACTGAACCAATTGCTTTCAATTGTATTTGTCACCCTCTTGTATCACACCTAAACCCTTAGATTGTAAGTTTGCGAGTTTTCAATCTTGTGTCAGGCCTTGGAAACAAGCTCTATGTACATTTGATTTTATGCTCAAAAACAGGGCCCTCCATTCTTTACAAGGTGTTTAATTTGTTTTCTGCTATGTACTCAACCCCTGTACAGCGCTACGGAATATGTTGGCGCGATATAAATAAAGATAATAATAATAATAATAATAAAACTTGTAAATGTCTTGGAATGGCCTAGTCAAAGCCCAGACCTCAATCCAACAGAAAATCTGTGGTCAGACTTACAGATTGCTGTTCACAAGCACAACCATCCAACTTGAAGGAGCTGGAGCAGTTTGCAAGGAGGAATGGGCAAAAATCCCAGTGGTAAGATGTGGCGAGCTCATAGAGACTGTTTCAAAACATCTTGGAGCTGTGATTGCCGCAAAAGTTGGCTTTACAAAGCATTGACTTTAGGGGGGTGAATAGTTATGCACATTAACTTTTTCTGTTATTTTGTCCTATTTGTTGTTTGCTTCACAATAAAAAAAAAAAAACATTTTCAAAGTCGTGGGCATGTTCTGTAAATTAAATGATGCAAATCCTCAAACAATCCATGTTAATTCCAGGTTGTGAGGCAACAAAACAAAAAAAATGTCAAGGAGGGTAAATACTTTTGCAAGGCACTGTATTAGCAAAAAAAGTAGAGCAACATAAAACTGCTTTACTAGATACACTTCAATCAAATATCATACCAAAGTAGTGGAAGAAATAATTACACATTTATGTTCAAGCACAAGGGAGTACTGCAGAGGCAAAATATGCCTCTCGACATTATCCTAAATCTCCCTCAGTCATTAACTAATTAAAATATCAATTGAATAGGTGAGCACCATTTGATATATTACCACATAATGGCCTAGTGCATACCTAGGGAATTCAAAATCCTTCAACTATGGACTACACATTCTACTTCTACATCTACAATGCTTGTTGCCAAGAGGAATGTTCAGAAAATGTGCTGTTTTCTTATGAAACGATGCATGCTCCTGCAATTTATTTTCATTCACTTGGCAATATTCCATCTAATAATGGGAGATTTTAATTACCCTGAAATAAACTGGATAAATGAGACCAGCAGTGCAGGTTCTTGAGTACACTCAGAGATCATTATCTGGCCCAGGTTATACAAGAACCTAGTATAAATGAGGCTATCTTGGATTTACCGTATATACTCGAGTATAAGCCGAGTTTTTCAGCCCTTTTTTTAAGGCTAAAAAGGGCCCCCTCGGCTTATACTCGAGTCACTCTCCCCCCCCCCCCCCCGTGTCTCTCTAACCCCCCTTGTCTCTCTAACCCCCCCGTGTCTCTCTACCCCCCGTGTCTTTCTACCCCCTGTGTCTCTCTTACCCCCACGTGTCTCTTTCCCTCCCCCCTCCTTATCCTCAACTCCCTCCCTCATTCTAAACCCCCCTCATTCTAAACCCCCCCTCATTCTACCCCTCTAAATACCCCCCCCCCTCCCTTTCCCCTCACTTACCTGCATCTGAAGCTCCTGCTCCGGCCTCCGCTCCTTCTGGCGCCTTGACGTGGCGCGCATGTGACGTCACAGCATTAGCATATACCGGGTGCCAGCGCACGGTATATGCTAATGACGTGGCGCGCATGTGACGTCACAGCATTAGCATATACCGGGTGCCAGCGCACGGTATATGCTAATGACGTGGCGCGCATGTGACGTCACGTCATTAGCATATACTGGGTGCCGGCACCCGGTATATGCTAACGACGTGTCGCTCATGTGACGTCACGTCATTATCGTATACCGGGTGCACACCCGGTATATGCTAATGACGTGATGTCACATGCGGGCCACGTCATTAGCATATACCGGGTGCCGGCACCCGGTATATGCTAATGCCGTGACGTCACATGCGCGCCACGTCATTACCATATAACTGGTGCCGGCACCCGGTATATGCTAATGCCCTGACGTCACATGCCCGCCACATCAAGACGCCGGAAGGAGCAGAGGCCGGTGCAGGAGCTTCAGATGCAGGTAAGTGAGGGGAAAGGGGGGGGGGGGGAATTTAGAGGGGTAGAATGGGGGGCGTTTTAGAATGAGGAGGTTGTTGAGGATGAGGAGGGAGGTTGAGGAGGGGGTTGAGGAGGGGGTTGAGGATGGGGGTGTTGAGGTTGAGGAGGGTGTTGAGGATGGGGGGTTGTGGAGGGGGGTTGAGGAGTGAGTTTGAGGGTGAGGAGGGAGGATGAGGAGGGAGGTTAAGGATGAGGAGGGAGGTTGAGGATGAGGAGGGGGGTTGAGGATGGGGGGTTGAGGTTGAGGAGGGAGGTTGAGGAAGGGGTTGAGGATGCGGAGGGAGGCTGAGGATGAGGAGTTAGGTTGAGGATGAGGAGGGGGGTTGAGGAGTGGGTTGAGGATGAGGAGGGGATTGAGAAGGAGGGGGTTGAGGATGATGGGGTTGAGGAGGGAGGTTGAGGATGAGGAGGGATGATCAGGAGGGAGGTTGAGGATGAGGAGTGGGGTTGAGGAGGGAGGTTGAGAATGAGGAGGGGGGAAGATACACAGGGAAGGGAGAGGGGAAGAAGAGACACAGGGAAGGGAGAGGGGGAAGAGACACAGGTAAGGGAGAGTGGAGAAGAGACACGGGAGAGAGAGAGGGACACATGAGAGGAAAACAGAGGGCACAAGAGGGACACAGGGGGCAGCACATTTCCCACCCTCGGCTTATACTCGAGTCACTCATTTTACCCAGTATTTTGTAGTAAAATAGGTGCCTCGGCTTATACTCGGGTCGGCTTATACTCGAGTATATACAGTAGTTATCACAAATAATATTGATATAGTATCAAATGTTGAAATAGGGCAACCTTTGGAAAACAGTAATCACAACACAGTCTCATTTCAGATTGAATTAAATAGCATAACAGTAAGGGGCTAATGAAAACTCTTAACTTTAAAAGGGCAGATTTTAACGGTCTAAGGGCAGTGATACAACGTATGGACTGGGACAGAGAACTGACCGGTGAAAATACTGAACATAACTGATCAACGTTCAAATCCTTACTAAATAATCAAACTTACCACCATATACCCAAAAGGGCTAGACTGGCTAAAGTCGAAAATGAAAAGTTAGTTGCAAAGGAAAGTAAGACTAACCCTAAAACATTTTTTAAATATATTGATGGGAAGAAGGCCAGGAAGGAAGCTATAGGAACATTATAATGTGACACAGGCCATCTGATAATTAGTGACCAGGAAAAGGCAGATAAGCTAAATATGTTCTTTTCTTCAGTATACACAAGGGAGGCACTAGTGGTTGGGTCACTGCAACATAATGTGGCTACACTACCTTCACCAAATAACTGGTTAACTCAGGAAGAAATCAAAAAGAGGTTTGAAAAAATACATGTTAATAAAGCCCCAGGTCCTGATGGAAGGCTACTGAGGGACTTGGGCTCTGTAATAGCCAAACCATTTTATCTAATTTTTCAAGATTCAGTCAACACAGGGTCTCTACCAGATGACTGGAGAAAGGCGGAGGTGATACCAATATTTAAGAAGGGAGCAAGAGCAAATCCGGGGAATTATAGACCAGTGAGTTTCACTTCGGCAGTGGGAAAGCTTTTAGAAGGGTTTATAAGGGATAATATACAGGAATATGTCTATTCCAACAGGATTATAAGTAGGAGCCAACATGGATTTATGAAGGATAAGTCATGTCAAACAAACCTAATTAGTTTCTATGAGGACGTTAGTAGGAACTTGAATCAAGTTAACTCAGTGGATTTAGTCTATTTTGAATTTGCAAAGGCTTTTGATACAGTGCCACATGGGAGACTATTGCTTATGGATTGAGAGCTGGCTAAAAGACAGGAAGCAAAGGGTTGTTGTAAATAGAACATACTCCGATTGGACTAATCTGGTAAGTGGGGTTCCTCAGAGCTCAGTATTAGGTCCCCTCCTTTTTAACATATTTATTATTGACTTGGAAGTGCGATTGAAGTGTGGTGTCTCCATTTTTGCTGATGACACAAAGTTGTGCAAGTTAATTCAATCAGAAAATGATGTACATTCCCTCCAAAGGGATTTACATAAAATAAAGGATTGAGCATCTAAGTGGCAGATGAGATTTAATATGAATACATTTAAAGTTATGCATCTGGGAAGGAAAAATAGCCGTGCAATTTATAATCCTAATGGAGCAAATCTAGGAGTATCAGATATTGAAAGGGATTTGTGAATACAAGAATTATAATAGAGGGAATAAAGTTAAAAATTAATATAAAACAAAATGTATGTTAAATTAGTTCTGCAAAATGTACATGGATTGAATTCTCCATTTAAAAGAACGTTAGCTTCAGATTACCTGCTTAAAGAAAATGCAGATATAATATTTTTGCAAGAAACACATTGGAAGGAAGAATTTAAACCTAAGTTTATGAATAAAGAATATCCCTGTCAAATTCATTCTAAACTTAGCTCTAAATCATGTGAAGTATCAATACTTTCCAGTATAAAACTTAAAATAATAGAGGAATACAAAGAAATAGACAGTAAGGGAAGATTTATTGTATGGCTGGGTTCTGTAAATGGTAAGATGTTTACATTAATCATTCTGTATGTGCCTAATAGCAAACAAGTAAAATATTTTAAATACATTTTGCAAAAAATCGGTAAAATTAAAACAGGAATTTACGTTATAGGTGGGGACTTAAATATGGTCTTAGATGCCAAATTAGATAAGACAATAGGAAAATCCCTTAAAACAGCAAGTCAAATAATAAACAACGCTAACAGATTTAAAGATTTGATTTTTGAATATGGGCTGTATGACGCCTGGAGAACCTTTAGTCCAGATTTAAGAGATTATACCTTTTTTTCCCATAGGCATAAAATGTACTCCAGGCTGGATTATTTTTTAGTGAATAAAGATGTTTTGGATGTTGCAATTAAAGTAGATATTAACGAATTAAGTTGGTCAGACCGGGCACTGATAGCCTTACAGTTGGAAATCAATAATACCTATATCCCTAGGAGAAGCTGGAGGATGGATGCATCCCTGTTTAAAACCAACATGGAAACAGAAAAATGAAACAAATTTAAATTCAGTGAAGCAGGAAGTAACAGTATGGAATAACCATAAAGTTTATGTTAGAGAGATTTTAATCCATTGGGCAAGTATTAGGGAAAAAAAGAGGTAACTCATTGAGATCATTGTATATACAGTTGAGAGTGATTGACAAGAGGAATACAAAGAATCCTAATAATGAAGATACAAAAAGGATCATAGATATATAAAAACAGATTAAAAACATTATACAATTACAGGTTGATAACATGATATGGAAGTATCAACAGAAAATGTATAATTGGGGTAACAAAGCCTGTAAAATAATGGCTAATAAAATTAAGAAAAAATCAATACATAGACAAATAGAAACATTAATAGACTCAAACAATAAACAATATAAGAATCCAAAAGATACAGGAGAAATGTTAAGAAGCTATTATAGCTCCTTATACAATTTTAATAAAAAAGAAATATTGATAAAACCCACTAAAGAAGAAATAAATACATTCTTAGAACAAATTAGACTTCCACAAATCTCCAAACTAGATTTAGAGAGACTAAATCTGCCAATAACTCTCAGGGAAACTCAAGAAGCTATCTGAGGCTTAAAAATTGGTAAAGCACCAGGCCCAGACGGGTTTGTTGGGCATTACTATAAACTGTTTAGCAACATCTTAGCCCCCCGACTCCAAGTAGTGTTTAATGAAATAAAAGAGAAAGGTCAGAAGCCAGTAGAAATGACCAAAGTAGCCATAACATCAATTCTTAAACAAAATAAAGATCCTACTAATATCTTGAATTATAGGCCAATATCACTTATGAAAATTGATACGAAATTGTATTCTAAAATCTTGGCAACTAGGTTAAAAGATTTAATCCCAAAGTTAATAAATAAAGATCAGACAGGTTTTGTACAAAAACGACAAGGTCCTGAAAATATTAGAAAATTAATTAACATCATAGAATATGCACAAAAAAATAATATATTTATGCTTTCCCTGGGGTTGGATGCAGAGAAAGCATTCGACCGGGTTGATTGGTTGTTCATGGAATTAGTCTTACAAAGATTTGGATTAGGGGACTTTGGGATTTAAGCTATAAAGGCCCTGTATTATAAACCAACGGCGCATGTTGTCGGAATGGATTTTAAGAGCTATAAATTTAATATAACTAATGGAACCCGATAGGGATACTCGCTCTCCACTCTAATATTTATATTAATTATGGAACCACTTCTTGAAAGTTTTAGAATGTCAAGTATCTTTGGAGTTTTCATTGGTAAGAAAGAATATAAAGTTACAGCTTTTGCCGATGACACAATATTAACTATAAGTAAACTTGAAGTTTCCTTGTTCACAGTCCATAAAGTGCTTGATGAATATAGTAAAGTATGAAATTTTAAAATACATTTAAATAAAACTCAAACAATGTGGTCAGGTGTTCAAAAAATAGAATTAGAAAGATTAAAGAGTAATTATTTGTATAATTGTAAAAATAATAGTCTGATACATTCAGGTATAAAATTACAACCAAATTTAGATGTAATGAGTAAAATAAATTCCATGAACTTGTTAAGAGACATACAGGAAATTTTGAATAACTGGGGAGAGAACAACTTCTCATGGTCAGGCAGAATTGCAGCCATTAAGATGGCAATTCTGCCTAAAATTAATTATCTATTTTGCTGTATACCATTACAATTACCTAAGTATATTAGAAAACTATTTAAAAAGATGATAGATAAGTATATTTATAGTAAGAAAAAAGTAAGAATACATTTTACAATAACTAAAAGGAAACTAAATAGATTAGGGTTAGCATCACCTAAAATTGAAGATTATTATATGGCGGTAAGATTGGCCCATTTAGGTACCTGGGGACCAACAGAGGAAACAACATGTTGGTTAAATATTGAACAATCTTTAATGGGTACAACCAAATTGACAGATATTTTGTGGCAAAATATAAATATGAAGGTGATCTCTCCAAATGCTACACAGATAGTTAAAACTAATTTAAAACATTGGGAAATATTCAAAAATAAGTATGAACTGTTAAATAAACCATCTTTAGCATATACTATCCAATCTCGATTAGTGAAATATACACCTAAGGAAAGCTTAATATGGGGGAAATGGAATTTGCACTATATAATAGATCTTTATAAGGAAAATAGAATAATTACTTTTGAAGAACTGCAAAGGAAATATGATATTCCACCTTCTTATTGTTTGAAATATAGATCTTTATTGCAGATTTTAATTAAAAGCAATTATAAAATGAATAAAAATTACAACTTAACGGAATTTAAAAAAAATTGTTTGAATTTGGATAAACGTAAACTAATAACAAAATGTTATAATATATCTATGAAAAATTAGGTATATAAAACTAGAAGGATGGCAAGGTGGGAACAAGATATTCAAGAAACATGAAGTGAAGCAATATGGTTTAATGCTTTCACTTTAACAACTAAAGCAGTTAAATGTACAATGGATAGAGAGATTTACTTTAAAATAGTACAACGATGGTACTATGCACCAATACAATTAGCTCAATTTAGTAAAAAAACATCAGATAAGTGTTGGAAAGAATGTGGTTAACCTGGGACATTATATAATGTATGGTGGGAATGCCCTAACATTGTTACATTTTGGGAAATATGCTTTTTAAAAATCAAAGACATTACAAATATAAATGTATTACAAATTCCTGAAGTAGTGTTATTACAGCAGAAATTAAATATATGCCTAAGAAACTGTTAGTTCATATCTTAATGATTTGTAAAACCACACTGGTTTAAAAGTGTAAGTCTGATCAGATACCTAGATGGTCAGAGATACAATATATCCTTGAGAGAAATAGAGATCTAATTTTGAAATTGGAACTTTGATAAAAGCAAGAAATAAGACATGGGAACTATGGGATAAATATTACGAAAATAATAATTATGCTTAAATACTTTCTTGTATTCACTACAATTTCTTTTCTTTATTATTGTATTTCTTTCATAGTATATATTTTCTCTTTAGGAAATATAAGAATGTATGTTGAATGTACTTTAAATGTTTTTATGTTTTGTAATTGTTTGGTTAAATAATAAATAAAAAAAAAGAAAGGGATTTGGGAGTACTTGTGGACTAGGTAAAAGTGCTCAATGCCAAGCAGCATCTGCAAAGGCAAGTAAAATATTAGACTGTATTAAATAGGGTATAGAAGCAAGGGAAGCAAATATAATTCTCCCACTATACAAATCCCTAGTACACCCTCATTTGGAATATGGAATACAATTTTGGGCAAGACTACATAAAAAGGACATTGTAGAGCTGGAAAAAGTACACGGAAGGGCAAGAAAGCTAAGAAAGGGAATGGAGGGGCTAAGTTAAAAAGAAAGACTAATTAAATTAAACTTATTTACTGTAGAAAAAAGGTGTCTATGAGGGGATATGATTACCTTATGTAAATATATCCAGGGTCAATATAAGGCTTTGTCAAGGGAACGTTTTGTGCCAAGAGGTTTTCAACTGCAAAGGAAATATGATATTCCACCTTCTTATTGTTTGAAATATAGATCTTTATTGCAGATTTTAATTAAAAGCAATTATAAAATGAATAAAAATTACAATTTAACGGAATTTTAAAAAAATTGTTTGAATTTGGATAAACGTAAACTAATAACAAAATGTTATAATATATCTATGAAAAATTAGATATATAAAACTAGAAGGATGGCAAGGTGGGAACAAGATATTCAAGAAACATGAAGTGAAGCAATATGGTTTAATGCTTTCACTTTAACAACTAAAGCAGTTAAATGTACAATAGATAGAGAGATTTACTTTAAAATAGTACAACGATGGTACTATGCACCAATACAATTAGCTCAATTTAGTAAAAAAACATCAGATAAGTGTTGGAAAGAATGTGGTTAACCTGGGACATTATATAATGTATGGTGGGAATGCCCTAAAATTGTTACATTTTGGGAAATATGCTTTTTAAAAATCAAAGACATTACAAATATAAATGTATTACAAATTCCTGAAGTAGTGTTATTACAGCAGAAATTAAATATACGCCTAAGAAACTGTTAGTTCATATCTTAATGATTTGTAAAACCACACTGGTTAAAAAGTGTAAGTCTGATCAGATACCTAGATGGTCAGAGATACAATATATCCTTGAGAGAAATAGAGATCTTATTTTGAAATTGGAACTTTGATAAAAGCAAGAAATAAGACATGGGAACTATGGGATAAATATTACGAAAATAATAATTATGCTTAAATACTTTCTTGTATTCACCACAATTTCTTTTCTTTATTATTGTATTTCTTTCATAGTACATATTTTCTCTTTAGGAAATATAAGAATGTATGTTGAATGTACTTTAAATGTTTTTATGTTTTGTAATTGTTTGGTTAAATAATAAAAAATAAAAAAAGAAAGGGATTTGGGAGTACTTGTGGACTAGGTAAAAGTGCTCAATGCCTAGCAGCATCTGCAAAGGCAAGTAAAATATTAGACTGTATTAAATAGGGTATAGAAGCAAGGGAAGCAAATATAATTCTCCCACTATACAAATCCCTAGTACACCCTCATTTGGAATATGGAATACAATTTTGGGCAAGAAAAAAGGACATTTTAGAGCTGGAAAAAGTACACGGAAGGGCAAGAAAGCTAATAAAGGGAATGGAGGGGCTAAGTTAAGAAGAAAGACTAATGAAATTAAACTTATTTACTGTAGAAAAAAGGTGTCTATGAGGGGATATGATTACCTTATGTAAATATATCCTGGGTCAATATAAGGCTTTGTCAAGGGAACGTTTTGTGCCAAGAGGTTTTCAACTGACAAGGGGACATCCTTTGAGATTAGAAGTAAAAAGATTTCACCTTAAAGAATATTTTTAAATAAAAAGGGAATTAAGGGCTATCCTGGATAAATAGAGAGGGAGTATTGATCCAGGGATGAATACGATCGCCAGTATCTCGGGTCAGGAAGGAATTTTATATTTTTTCCCTGTTGAGACAATTGGCAGAGTTTTACTGGGGTTTTTTTCTGTTTGTCTTCCTCTGGATCAATTAACAATAAATCCGCGTATTGCAGATGAGAGGAGATCAAAAAGGTTGAACTTGATGGACTAAATTCTTTTTTCAACCTAAATTACTATGTAACTATGTATAATTGGTTTGATCAGTAAGTTCAGCAAATGTGCAAGTTATGCATAAAATGGGGGGAGCAATGATGCCCTCTAACATTGCCTGATACATTTTGTTTATGTTTAATAACATACAGTTTACCTTTTATCTATAAATACTTGTTATCTATAAATTCTTAGTTGAAACAAATATATTCCACAGCTATGTAAAACTGTATTGGAATATCTCAACATTTATTTCCATACATTTTATGAATTCATAATACAAATTTGAAATATTGAACTCTAAAGAAGAGTATGATAATATTATTTTATATTTTACATTCTAATATTGAGTTTGAAGGAAAAATGTAACCTTTTCAAAGAAATATAAACAAGGTGTTCAAGAGAGAAACCTCATAAGCATTCTACTACTAGGATCAAATGTAGGCAAGAGGCTGTGAATATATTGTGGAACATTTCTTTTTTGTTCCTTTCTATGCAGTACCTACCATTATTCTAAGGGATGCAGCAGAGATTCTGAATATGTTATAATTAAAAATTATAGGTAATAACAAGCATTTTGTCATTTGAATGTTATTAAATTATGTTTTTACAGTAAATGGTTATTGAAATTTGCTATTCACAGAACATGCTTGTGCTGTTATCTACTCCAGTGCAGTGATTGCTAATTGTTGCAAATTGTTACACAAATGTATTGTTTTCTGTCTAAAGACCCTTGATGGAAAGAGTCTAAATATGTGTGTACCCCAGGGGGTAATTCAATTCTTTGCACCAAGTGCTTTCAAAGTGAAAATGCAATAGTCCCCCAGGGAGTAATTAACAATCATTAGCATTCATTACACTGTGGAAATAGATATTTTTGGCTGAATTATATAGGCTAATTGATGAGAATAAATTACAAATGTCAATGGACTTTAAGAAAATAACATTTTTTTAAAATAACATTCAATTTATAAAACACTTTTTATTACCTATAACTTTAAATTACACAATATTTGAAATCTTTACTGTGTGCATTTAAATGGACAGTAAACCTAGGAGGTTACAAAGTGTAAACTGGCTCTAATTTAATAAACTTAACTTATCTTACATTCAAAACAACTGTAAAATATATTATAAATCTGGGTGTTTTGAACTTTTGTCATTACCTGTATTATGAATTATTTGTTATACTTTTAGAATTTTGTGTATCTTAATACAACATTTAATTTTCCTTATAATCAGATAGTTGTGTTGTGCTTAGGCTATATTATTGTTGTTCTTCCTGTGCTTGGATGTTGACTTCCAGTTCTTTTTTCAGATGTATACTTTGGTTTGGTGGCATATATTACAATTTATTTTGTGCTGTATTAATAACCTACTTGTGTATTATTATTTTATTTTCTAACAATCAAAAGTAGTTGTCTATGTTAAATGTGAAAAAAGTACAAATAGAATTTATATATTTATTTTATTATATACATTTTTAACATATCCACAAACTCCGGGCATGGGTCATGCCTAGCAGTGAGCATTAGTATCTCATGAAAATTTCGAGAGACCTTCTAGGTAAGTACCATTAGATACCATCCCTTCCAGACTTTGTCTATCCATTCAAGGCCATGAAGCTGATGATCACACTCTCCAACAGAAAATCCAGGGAGAGTTGGTGGAAAATCTTGATGGTGGGAGTGATGGGAGTGACACTGGAGTTGTGTCTGCTATTTAAGTAAAATTCATCTTTTTTAGGATATTTCACATTCAGTGTCAGCTTTCCCCAGAGGCTTATCCCAGTCATAGGCAAGGGAATTTCTTCTCTCCATCGACAATTCAAGAATTCTGCAAGCATCAAACTTTTTATATTGCAGCTGATTCACTCCATCCTAGGGTACTCCCAGTACAATTCTACTCTAAACCAGCAATAGTAGAATAATCTAGATGGTGATGATGCTCCAGAACAATGTCAGTCACATTCATCCTGTGTTTGATCCCTGCAACAGCATTGGTACTGGTGAGGAAGGACACCTCTTTGCAGCAACTGATATTACCTTTAGTTCCAGCAGAAGAACAGGATATACAAGTCTACTTCCTAGATAATTATTTGTAGCAACTTCAGGCTTACAAATCGTTTGGACCTCTATAAAGGATTTCTTTACCAAGATTGGGGCAACCCCACTTCAACAATAGGTGAAGACCCCAGATGGTGTCGCAGCAGGGCAATGCTAGCCAGATTTATCCAATGTCTACTGCAACATTTTGCATATGTGGGGAAGCAGTGCATGTGGCACATATCCTTAGTAACATCCATTCATAAGTTTTGGAATTGCAACCTTCGAGGGCCATGATTTTTTCCATAGTCCACTTGCTGCAGGCACCCCTGAGTAGAAGCAGGAGATACAAATAATTTAGAGAAAGGCACACTATTTGAAGACTGTGTTTGCGTAGTTCAGTCATGTCCGACTCTTTGTGACCTCATGACCCTCAATACACTATGTTGATCCACTTGATACTCATGGCAGAGACACTGGAGTGGGTTCCCAGTCCCTTCTCCAGTGGTCCACCACTGAAGAAGGAAAGCACCAAATCCTAATGACTGGACCACCAGAGAACCTATTTGAAGACTAGCTCTGTCCATATCAGGGGTTACATAAAGTAGTAGTATATTAACATACAGTTGTGCTCAAAAGTTAGCATACCCCGACAGAAATTGTGAAATATTGTCATTTATTTTAAAAATATGACTGATCATGCAAAAAAATGTTTTATTGAAGGATATTGATCATATGAAGCCACTTATCACATCGTTTTTTGGCTCCCTTTTAACTCGTAATGATAACAGAAATCACCTGAATGGTCCTGATCAAAAGTTTACATACCCTTGAATGTTTGGCTTTGTTACATACACACAAGGTGACTCACACAGGTTAAAATGGCAATTAAATGGTAATTTCCCACACATGTGGCTTTTTAAATAGCAATTAGTGACTGTGTATAAATAGTCAATGAGTTTGTTTGCTCTCACGTGGATGCACAGTGCAGGCTAGATACTGAGCCATGGGAAGCAGAAAAGAACTGTCAAAAGACCTACATAACATGGTAATGGAACTTCATAAAGATGGAAAATGATATAAAAACATATCCAAAGTCTTGAAAATGCCAGTCAGTAATGTTCAATCACTTATTAAGAATTGGAAAATTGGGGGATCTCTTGATACCAAGCCAAGGTCAGGTAAACTAAGAAAGATTTCCGCCACAACTGCCAGAAGAATTGTTCAGAATACAAAGAAAAACCCACAGGCAACCTCGGGATAAATACAGGCTGCTCTGGAAAAAGATGGTGTGGTTGTTTCAAGGAGCACAAAACGACGATACTTGAACAGAAATGCATGGTCAAATTGCCAAAAAGAAGCCTTTACTGTGCCAATGTCATAAAAAAAGCCTGGTTACAATATGCCTAACAACACCTTGAGATGCCTCACAGCTACTGGAACATTGTAATTTGGGATGACGAGACCAAAATAGAGCTTTATGTTCACAACCATAAGCGCTATGTTTGGAGAGGGGTCAACAAGGCCTATAGTGAAAAGAATACCATCCCCACTGTGAAGCATGGGGTGGCTCACTGATGTTTTTGGGGTGTGTGAGCACAGGGAATCTTATTAAAAATGATGTCAAGATAAATGCAGCATGTTATTAGGAAAATACTGTCAGACAATTTGCATTCTTCTGAACGAAGGCTGTGCATGGGACGCTCTTGGACTTTCCAGCATGACAATGACCCTAAGCGCAAGGCCAAGTTGACCCTCCAGTGGTTACAGCAGAAAAGGGTGAAGGTTGTGGAGTGGCCATCACAGTCTCCTTACCTTAATATCATCAAGCCACTCTGGGGAGATCTCAAACATGCAGTTCATGGAAGACGACCAAAGACTTTGCATGATCTGGAGGTATTTTGCCAAGATGAATGGGCAGCTATAACACCTGCAAGAATTAGGGGCCTCATAGAAAACTATTACAAAAGACTGCACACTGTCATTGCTGCTAAAGGGGGCAATACACAGTATTAAGAACTAAGGGTATGCAAACTTTTGAACAGGGTTATTAAATTTTTTCTTTGTTGCCATGTTTTGTTTTATGATTGTGCCCTTCTGTTATAACCTGCAGTTGAATATGGATCCCAACAAAACGTTATTGTGCACTCCAAACAACGCCAAAATAAAAAGGTTAATTTACTATAACCCACCAGTATATGCAAAGTCATATTATCCCAAAAGAATATATCTCAAGGGAGCAAGGGCAAAATAAATGTGGTAAAGACCCCCACACCTGGGTTAGAAAAGTAGGAACCATAGGATCTTGGTGGATACGTCCTACCTCAGGGACTCTACCTAGTGTAGGAACACCCTTATTCTGGCTAGTAACCCTACAACTCAATAGGATAAAAGTTGTTTGCCACTCGTCTTCCTTAAATTGAATATAGTATCTATATAAATGATGAAACAACACATCTATTGGGTAGTAATAATATACTGATGGGGCTAATACAAAATAAATCACATAAAAGCTAACATTTTTTATTAAACATGGTATATAGAGTATATTTGGTCGATAACGATAACAAGCATAGTTACTATGTCCAGATAATCTTTGCAAAACTATGCCTTCAATCAATATTGGTAATAAGTAATACAAATAAGTGCTGAAATTGTATACATATATACACTCTATAAAGAGGCCCCAGATCGTAGTAGGTATAGAAGTTAGCAAATATATCCACCTTTATAAGTACATACATATGTCTGAACAATGTCTATTATATAATACCTGACTTCACTCAAAAAGGTGCAAAAATTTGTTCTGCTCAAAATTTATCCAAAGAATCTACTTATCTGGAGGTCCTCTTGCCAAAACGGCAAATGAATCTTAATTAAGATTCTGTTATCATCAAATTTATACTTACTATAATTTATATTTATTATATTTACTTTATAGCATACAATCATGGCACTTACTAAACTTTATAACTTTTTTATTTTATTAATATACAACAATACATCTCTCACTCCTTCATATTTCAAAATAAAGAGGAACACTAATTTTTATTTTACAGTTTTAGTTATAATATTCACAATTTAGTCAAGTAATTTTTCTATATTCACCAAAATCACTCTCTCACCTAGCACATAGGGGCGTATGTCTCCTTTTTAGTTTAGTTTATCATCATGATCATAATTGTTCACTTCAGTGTGTTAATTTTCTTAGATATTTATATTTATTGTCCTTGCTAGTTTTTCGAGTTCATAACCAATTGTAGAGCCAAGGGCGTTTTGGGGAACCGGAAGTGATGTCATTTTCATGGCCATCACCATCCTGTTTAGCTGTTCCCCTTTGTTTACCCTTTTCATTGGTAGAACCTCGAAAATTGGAAGTGACGTCACTTCCGGTGAGCTCCGATAATATTGGGCTTGTTATATATGTTAATATTCTTAGTTTGTTGTTCTCTTGGATGTATAAGCACATTTCTTTACAACTTGGCACTAATTAATCCGCCTTTCTATTAACATAATGGTTACCAGGATATACAGCTATGATTAGGACGCGTCTGGAAACCTTCTCGACAGCTTTTTTACAGGCTTGAGTCCTGTGCAGAGCTACCAGGGGAATGTATCAGTTTGGGAATGTCTGGTATATTTTACATTGTGTATCTTCAGATCTATATGGGCTAAACTTATGATTCCAAGTATTTAAAAATACAGAGAGATATTGCCATACCGAAAGTGAGGTCCCTTCCGGTAGCGGCGTGATGACGTCATGATGCACGTTTTCACAGGCTTTATAAACCCGAAGGTTCACTACAGTTAGTCTCACTATTAACATTGCCATCCACTGAGGAAGCCGTTTACTTTCTGAGAATCGATTATCTGTTTTATTGGCAAGAGGACCTCCAGATAAGTAGATTCTTTGGATACATTTTGAGCAGAACTCAAGACTAGATATTGCTCAGACATATGTATGTACTTATAAAGGTGGATATATTTGCTAACTTCTATACCAACTACTATCTGGGGCCTGTTTATAGAGTGTATATATGGTATACAATTTCAGCACTTATTTGTATTACTAATGACCAATATTGATTGAAGGCATTTTTTTGCACAGATTATCTGGACATAGTAACTATGCTTGTTATCGTTATGGACAAAATATACTCTATATACCATGTTTAATAAAAATGTTTATCTTTTATGTGATTCGTTTTTTTATTAGCCCCATCAGTATATTATTACTACCCAATAGATGTGTTGTTTCATCATTTATATAGATACTATATCTGATTTAAGGAAGACAAGTGGCAAACAACTTTTATTCTATTGAGTTGTAGGGTTACTGGCCAGAATAAGGGTCTTCCTACACTAGGTAGAGTCCTTGAGGTAGGAGGTATCCACCGAGATCATATGGTTCCTACTTTTCTAACCCAGGTGTCTTCATCACATTTATTTCACCCTTGCTCCTTTGAGATATGTATTCTTTTGGTATAATATAACTTTGCATATACTGTTGGGTTATAGTAAATTAACCTTTTTATTTCAGCGTTGTTTAGAGTGCACAATAAAGTTTTCATGTAATTTTAAAATATATATATAGCGTCAGTGTTAGGCCCTGGGAAGCTTAAAAAACTTTGTTTGAATATGAATCCCATATGAAATAAAAGAAATGTGTTTTGCCTGCTCACTCATGTTTTCTTTAAAAATGGAACATATATTACCAATTCGCCAAAAGTATACAAGCTTTTAAGCACAACTGTACATATATATATATATATATATATATATATATATATGTATATATATATATATATATATATATATATATATATATATATATATATATATATATTGTCATGCCCAGGGCCTGACTGGACTGTTTTGGATCACTGCCTGGGCCCGGGCTGTCAAGATGTTACCCTATTTTATTGCTATAGCTATGTATTTTGTATCACTTTTGGTTAAAATTACATATAAATTGTATGTATTGTGATTAGGTTACAGTATTGTTATCTGGGGATGACTCACTCAGCCCCACCTAAATAAACAAATACAGGGGGTCTAGATCAGATAAAAAGTCTGAGTGTTTACAGCAAATGGTGATAGGTAATACAATCACCAGGATAAGCTCATCAGGTGTACATGGTTTCTCAGTAAGCAGGGGTAGCCTATTATGTTAATTGGTCCCTCTTCTATGTACCGAAGGATGTGGCTTACTGTGATTGGCCAGCCCGTGTGCCAGAAAATTGTATAAAATGTGAAAATTAATAAAGGTATGGCAGTTGTGGCTGGACTTCCAGAAAACAAGGTGTAAGTGTCATTCTGTGCATTAATCCTAATTCTAAGAGATTATATGGTGTTCCTGATATTCTGGTCTGCTGAAGCAAGCGCCTGGGCATGGTACTGGTGTTTGGTCCATCTGCTACCAGAGTTGTAAAAGGACTGCACGATTCTGCTGGATAGGTTTGAACCAGGTTCTTACCAAGTCCTTTTGAGCCAGGAGATTCTGCCCAAGGATCTAGGGACTAAAGATCCAGCAGGAGGTGAGAGCTGTGACCGTAAGCAAAATGAAGCCCCAAGGAGTTGAGTCCCCAGGCAAGGCCATCAGGAGGAGTGCAGACTGGCACATCCGGCAGGTACAGTCCTTACTGGAAATACTGTTTTATTGGCTCCCTAAGAAGCCTGTTTTCTTTAAGGGAGGGGGAAAGAAGGGGCACTGGCCATGGCTTTTGGGGAATGGTGTGGTGATAACACCTGGTGAACAGTCATCTGAACTGGTTACCCCCAGGGAACTGTTTGGATTGGGGACATCAAAAGGCCCAATGGATACATCTGGACTCAAGGGGAGGGAGAAGATCTGGGGAGGGGGAAGTGTTGCCCACTTGTGACCCTGTAGGCCCAAGGACTGTATTAGAAACATCAGGACAGATGTGCACACTAGCATGGTTAAGGAAGAGGGTGCTGGCCCAGGTCTACCCCAGATTGTTGCATGCCTGGATGGGCTACATTTCATGGACTGGCAAAGAAGGTACCCCATGGTTTCTCCCCTGTCTCCACTGCATTAACTCCCCTGCAGCTACCGAAAGAAAGAATTTTCATTTCTCCAAAATTGGGAAGGAGGGAGAATTCACCCTGGACAGGAGGAAGCGGGGTGCTTAGAGAGCCATTGAGTTTATCACTTGGATGGATTTTCTCTAGAGGGTTGGAGAGGTGGAGTAACATGGAAAGGCTACATTACCACCCCAGGATTGAGCCACAGAAAGGGGGTCAAGACAATGGATGCTTCCTGCACTCTCTAGACTTACCACTACCAGATGGGACAAGGTACAATATGTACAGGGTTTCCCAGTAATCAGGGTCAGCCTATTATGTTAATTGGTCCCTCTTCTATGTACCTAAGGATGGGGCTTACTGTGATTGGCAAGCCTGTGTGCCAGATAATTGTATAAAATGTGACAATTAATAAAGGTATGGCAGTTGTCTCTGATCTTACATAAAACAAGTTGTAAGTGTCATTCTGTGCATTAATCCTAATTCTAAGGGATTATATGGTGTTCCTGATATTCTGGTCTGCTGAAGCAAGAGCCTGGGCGTGGTACTGGTCTTTGGTCCATCTTCTGCTATCAGAGGTGTAAAAGGACTGCACAATTCTGCTGGATAGGTTTGAACCAGGTTCTTACCAAGTCCAATTGAAGTAGCAGATCGTGACCTATATATTGAAAGATTATGTGAAATTGTTATTTAAAAATTATATATATATATATATATATATATATTTATATATATATATATATATATATATATCACATATATAGTTATGGATCTTTGTGCTGTTCGTAACGTTTGCGATGTTGGTAACACAGTTGCGCGAGCGTTGCAAAACGAGGCGAGCCATCAGCGGCGTCACTCATGTGAGCCTCGCGAATTGAGGCGAAGCAGCCGCACAGCTCATTGCACCCACCGTCACACAAAGGTGCTTATTGCAGCCAACAGCGCCGTCACTCATTCGAACAGGGAGAGCAGGAAACTTGAGGTACACGGGGGAGAGGCTGAGTGAAGATGTTAAGAGGACCAAAAGCCTTACATTGTGTGGCAAATAGCATTGCCAGCCTTACAATTTTAATCCCGCCATTTTTCACGGGCATGTTCCTAGTATATATATACAGGTGTGTGTGTGTATATATCTTTTTTTTTTAAAGTAATTTGCATAACTATTCTAATATTGTTTTTTAAGACAGTTACTTCATATTGACATAAACGTTATTATATAAACTAAAGAACATTTTTCAGATTTTTTTAAACAGTAAAGAAAGAAATCACTCCAAGTGGGAATTGAACCCAGGAACATCTCCACCAAAGACTGCAATACACGCTGTTTTCCACCTGCTTAGGTGCTACTGAAGCTGCTAGAGTAGTTACAAATCCCTTTACTTCTGCCCCATTCACACCGTTTCCCCCTCTTCTAATTAATATTCCTTATGTTCTGCCCCGTTCAGGGCTCATTACCCATTCAGGCAGAGGCAACACACTGGATTATCCTGACTTCAATTGTATTCAGCATGAATTGTAAAACTTTAAAAAAAAATTCCACATGCTTTTTTACCCTCTGTCTAATGATGTGGACTTTTGTGGTCATTTAACTTAGGCGATAAAGCTAGTATATGGTAACTGTACATGTACAGTATTTGTACTGTATATGAAAGATATAATTAATTTAAAAGCATGATTTATAGTATTTTTTTGAATATTTTAATATTGATTCTGGTCAATATTGATGTTAATATATTTGCTTTTTTTTCCATTTAAACATTTAACTATATTAACCGAATTACAGATAAACAAGCATTCACAACACAAGATAAAAAGGGGATAAAAATACTAGATACTTATCCAATCTGGAAATTATTAATTCAAAATAGAAATGGAGAAGACTCTTAATTGTCATAAAATTATGTGTAGGACTATAAGAACTAAGAGAAAATGTTAGAGTGCAAAATTACTCACTTGAAAGATCAGAATGATATGTTACAGGATATTTGTTCCCCCATGAAGGACATAAGTAATATAAAAGGGTTCTGCTCTATCGAAGTTAGTTACCAGGCCTATAGAACAAAGCTACTTAGGTGTTGTCTGTTATCAGATTAAGAGGCTCTGACCTTGAACTCTGACTTTATTGTTTAACCATGAAATTCATAAGATTTCTTCAGACAAATCTAACTGGATAACCATGGCCATTGCAAGTGCCATTGAAAAAGCCTTCCCGTCCAGATGCCAAGGCTTTCCATAGACTCCTATGGGTCTTATTTCTCTTCATTGCACAATGAGCATTGTCTGAAGAGGATACAGCTGAAGGCTTTTCAGTTTTGACAAATGGAGACTGGTCTCATTTATCTCCCATAGGATATACTATATACAACTTGGAGAAGTAAACAATAGAGAAGCAACAACAAGAAAAGGAATGATTCCTAGAGATTACGATACCAACCTTGCAACAGGCAGTCTCAGAGGTAAATTCCCTTTTTTGGTTCAAAAAGAGGCTATAAAAAGCAATGAAAAATCAACTTCCCAAGTGCCTTTAGGGGCTTGTCTCCGCCATTGTCTGGGAGCAGTCAATATGAAAAGGATATCTGTTGGGGATATCTGCCATCTGTGCATCCAGGAGAATGACAAAAAAAATTCTCCTTTCTCCATTATTCAACAGTCCTTTTAAAAATAATACTGTAAAAGGCATCACTGAAGAATTTTTGCTCAGAAGATTTTGGTATTCCAGCCTAAAGATTTTGATCTACCAATATATCTCCAACTCAGACCCAAACATTAATGTATTAAATCCATCTCTTCATCACATACTTTCTTTTCTCCAAGAGACTTGAATCTCACACCATGAATCATTCTCAATAAAACATTGTCAGCATTATTTTATTAGTACTCTTTATATTCTTTATACCCCCCCCCCCCCCCCATCTTTAATTTTTACGCTTGGGTAATTGATGTCAAGAACATTCAGGAATTCGGAAAGTGTTTTAATGTCCTAGATTAGTTTAGGGTACTTCTCCCAAAACTGTAGTTGAGAAACTAGAATGCTCTATGTTAAAGAGAGGGGCCTTTTATAGGATATCCTTTTCCTGTCTGAATGCAGGAGGTGAAGCACAAAGCCCATATGTAATTGCCACCATGAAATAATCCAAAAAATTATGATTACTTTATTTGTGGCTAAACTCTTACTTATATGAACCTCCACTATATGTGAAATGTGATCCTTTAACATGTGTTACTTAAAATGAGACTTTAGCAATATCATGTTGATTGACCTCAAAGATTAAAAAAGAAGAGCAGTCTAAAGGAAATGGAACAGAAAAACATTCACACAAGGAAAAGAACAGAAAAGAAAAAAAGAAAGGAAACAGAATATATTTTGTATTATGATTGTACTGTGATGGGGAATACATATATTTAAATTCATTCACAAAGTAGGTGTAATTTAATTTCTTAAACAATTAGACCAATTTAGTGCTTAAGGTGCAACAGCATATGTAAATGACGATAGAAATATCCTTTGGCAAATTGACTCTTCAAGATCAAAGTCCCAAAAACTTCTCATTAATTTATTAATATAAAAACCTTCCCATCCATTCAAAATTAAAATCTGATAAAGTCCAATAGTTAATCAGTAATATCAATGTCCTTAAGCTCCTTATATCAAATGGACATCCTCCAGAAAGAAAGTACGGTATGTGTACACTGTTATGGGAAGGGGTTTATGTAGATGGACAGGTGGAGGGAGAATGCTTTAACTGTGCAGCACTGTTGCGCAGACTACTGAGCTGATAGCTCTATAGTCTTAGCAGCAGTACTGCATGGGGATTGTAGCAGCATCAAGGCTACTCTATGGTGTGGTTTAGTGTGACTTTGATTTTGATCCCTACGTTATTTGAGCTAAAAATGTTAATGCCCTTATTTAGTACACCTAAGAAAATCCACTCCCTGGGTGAATGTAATTTACTAGATAGGAATCTCAATTAATCTGGTAGTTATCAACATGATATCCGAATGTCATTTGTAGAATTAAAATGTCAATCAACAATATCAGAAGCCGAAAAATTACGACCAGCCTCTCAACATAGATTACAGGGTAGTAATTGCTTGTGCAAAAACCTCCTCAAGCCGCTTCACCATACAGTGGCTTTATGGCTCTAAAGTATTTATACTTTTTTAATTGGTCATCCGAATATCATCCTCGTCTTTGCTTTCCAGCATGGATCTCAATTCTCAAACCGGGATTTTCCAGGACCTCCCATGTTTGAGCATGTCTTATTCTGTTCTTCCAATTTTCATTTTTAGATTAATGAATGTGTTATTATTATACTATTTAACAGACATCCTCTTAGTTATTTCATGTGATGTCCCTTTTTATAAATTTTACTGATCCCATTGCTCATCATGAATTTATAGGTTTGCATTCAGTTTCTTATATTGCATATAGAGTGTCTCTCTCTCTCTTTCTAATAAACTACTACTCGGTTGTGTGGAATATAAAAAATATATATAAAAAAACATATATATATATATATATATATATATATATATATATATATATATATATATATATACACTGCTCAAAAAAATAAAGGGAACACTAAAATAACACATCCTAGATCTGAATGAATTAAATATTCTTATGAAATACTTTGTTCTTTACATAGTTGAATGTGCTGACAACAAAATCACACAAAAATAAAAAAATGGAAATCACATTTTCAATCCATGGAGGTCTGGATTTGGAGTCACCCCCATTATCAAAGTGGAAAAACACACTACAGGCTGATCCAACTTTGATGTAATGTCCTTAAAACAAGTCAACATGAGGCTCAGTAGTGTGTGTGGCCTCCACGTGCCTGTATGACCTCCCTACAACGCCTGGGCATGCTCCTGATGTGGTGGCGGATGGTCTCCTGAGGGATCTCCTCCAAGACCTGGACTAAAGCATCTGCCAACTCCTGGACAGTCTGTGGTGCAATGTGACGTTGGTGGATGGAGCGAGACATGATGTCACAGATGTGCTCAATTGGATTCAAGTCTGGGGAACGGGCGGGCCAGTCCATAGCATCAATGCCTTTGTCTTGCAGGAACTGCTGATACACTCCAGCCACATGAGGTCTAGCATTGTCTTGCATTAGGAGGAACCCAGGGCCAACCACACTAGCATATGGTCTCACAAGGGGTCTGAGGATCTCATCTCGGTACCTATTGGCAGTCAGGCTAACTCTGGCGAGCACATGGAGGGCTGTGTGGCCCCCCAAAGAAATGCCACCCCACACCATTACTGATCCACTGCCAAACCAGTCATGCTGGATGATGTTGCAGGCAGCAGAACGTTCTCCACAGCGTCTCCAGACCCTGTCACGTCTGTCACATGTGCTCAGTGTGAACCTGCTTTCATCTATGAAGAGCACAGGGCGCCAGTGGCAAATTTGCCAATCTTGGTGTTCTCTGGCAAATGCCAAACATACTGCACAGTGTTAGGCTGTAAGCACAACCCCCACCGGTGGATGTCGGGCCCTCATACCACCCTCATGGAGTCTGTTTCTGACCGTTTGAGCAGACACATGCACATTTGTGATCTGCTGGAGGTCATTTTGCAGGGCTCTGGCAGTGCTCTTCCTGTTCCTCCTTGCACAAAGGCGGAGGTAGCGGTCCTGATGCTGGGTTGTTGCCCTCATACAGCCTCCTCCACATCTCCTGATGTACTAGCCTGTCTCCTGGTAGCGCCTCCATGCTCTGGACACTACGCTGACAGACACAGCAAACCTTCTTGCCACAGCTCGCATTGATGTGCTATCCTGGATGAGCTGCACTACCTGAGCCACTTGTGTGGGTTGTAGACTCTGTCTCATGCTACCACTAGAGTGAAAGCACCACCAGCATTAAAAAGTGACCAAAACATCAGCCAGAAAGCATAGGAAATGAGAAGTGGTCTGTGGTCACCACCTGCAGAATCACTCCTTTATTGGGGGTGTCTTGCTAATTGCCCATAACTTCCACCTGTTGTCTATCCCATTTGCACAACAGCATGTGAAATTGATTGTCACTCAGTGTTGCTTCCTAAGTGGACAGTTTGATTTTACAGAAGTGTGATTGACTTGGAGTTACATTGTGTTGTTAAAGTGTTCCCTTTATTTTTTTGAGCAGTGTATATAAATATATATATATATATATATATATATATATATATATACAGTGCATGCAAAAGTATTCACCCCTTGACTTTTTACCTATTTTGTTACTTTACAGCCTTAAGTTCAATGTTTTATTAATCTGAATTTTATGTGGTGGATCAGAATACAATAGTCTAAGTTGGTGAAGGGAAATTAGACAAATATATACATAAATCTATTTTTTAGAAATAGAAAACAGAAAATTGGCATGTGCATACTGTATGTATTCACCCCCTTTGTCATGAAGCCTATAAAAAGCTCTGGTGCAATCAATTACCTTCAGAAGGCACATAAATAGTGAAATGATGTTCACTTGTGTGCAATCTAACAGCCTTATTAAATTGCGATTCGGCAAATCTAAGGGGCTCTATATAAGCACAGAGCATACTTTTTTTACAGAAGTTTTTAGTCCGTGAACTTCTATCCAAAAGCAAGGTCTTCACTAACTAAAAACTTCTGTAAAAAAAATGCTCTGTGCTTATACAGAGCCCTTTAGATTTGCTGAATTGCAATTTAATAAGGCTTAAAGAGTCATATGATCTGGCATTACATATACACACCTTTTTTAAAAAGGCCCCAGAGGCTGCAATACCTAAGCAAGATGCACCACTAACCAAACACTGCCATGAAGAGAGACATGAAGAAACTCTCCAAACAAGTAAGGGACAATGTTGTTGAGAAGTACAAGTGAGGGTTAGATTATAAAAAAAATCAAAATCTTTGATGATCCCCCCGGGCACTATCAAATCTGTCACAACCAAATGGAAAGAACATGGCACAACAGCAAACCTGCCAAGAGACGGCCGCCATCCAAAACTCACGGACCGTGCAAGGAGGGCATTAATCAGAGAGGCAGCACAGAGACCTAAGGTAACCCTGGAGGAGCTGCAGAGTTCCACAGCAGAGACTGGAGTATTTGTACATAGGACGACAATAAGCTGTAAGCTCATTGGGAGCCTCTCCCCTATGTACTTTATAGGCCTGTGTAGTTTAGGGGCCTACTGCCTTGGGTTAAGTGTTACTTCCTTGGTTTAAGTGTTACTGGCTTGAGATAAATGTTACTGCCTTGTATTGGGTGTTACTGGTTTGCGTTAAGTCTTAGTGTTAAGGGCTTGTACGTCCATCTCGTTTTCGTCTTGTTTACGTTTTTTTCGCCAGCCATTTTTCTTCTTGCTTCTGCGATTTTCGATCGTGAAAAAAGGCAAAATATGCCTCAAATTAACTTGCAACCTCATTCACCGGCTCCCTGGCTTCCCCCTGTGCTGTGTTAGTGTGTAAGTTAATTTGAGGCATATTTGTTTGTTTTTGCAGGTCTTTCCAGTTTGGTGGTGTCACAATCTGCTTCTTCAAGGGGGCTTGATATGAACCTAGTTCAAACCTACCCCAGCAGAATCATGTAGTTCTTGTTCTCTGTGACACAAAAGTTGGCTTCTGAAGAGGGCAAGGTCCAAAGGCACAGTCAGAGAATACTGGATACAGGTTACTAGTGGACTAAGGCAAGACCCCTCACCAAGTCAGGATACAAAACACAGAAATAGTCTCACACTGTGGATATGTGAAAGCTATAACTGAACCGTTATTGAATGATCAAAACAACATATTTATACTCTCCAGTACCACACCCTTGTGTACATTTGTTTATGTGTCTGATGTCACACATCTGCCCTGTAGCCCTGGTTGCTATAACAATTGCAATAACACTCAACAGATATCTAAAATGATAGGCCAGGTGTCCATGGCTAGCTAGGGCAGAAAACCTTGATGTAAAGCTTAAGTGTTTGCTTAGTCTCCTTGAAGTGCAGGTAGCTGTCTTGAGTGAAGGCCTGTATCTGTACCGATGCAATGTCCTGCAGATAATTTCCGTGCAGAGCATTTTTACCAATTCCACATATATTCTATAACACATTTTTCCTCTTATAATATATAATAACTAGTATACATAATAACCATGTACAGACAACATATAACCACACAATAACACATAATCCCAATGCAACAATGTCATGTTCTCTTGGACATATTTATAATTACTGGCAATATGAGTCCTTAAACAATTAAATCATGACAATTTCTCCCCCTTTCCATTCTAATATAGCATGGGAAGTTTATCCTCTCGGATAACTTCCCATCTATACAGGTGGTTACCGGTCCTCCTGATGTGACATTCCATCCATGTGATAGCCTCAGTGGCTCTCTGGGTACCCTGCCTCCCCCTGTCCAGGGCGAATACTCACTCTTTCCCAGTGGCCTAGTAACCTTCCCAAGCCCCTGGGGAGACTTATAAGACAACTGCCCTGGAGGACCCTTAAAGGTAGTCCAGGGGAAACAGTACATCCCAGCTAGTAAGTCCAGCATAAAATTGGGAGGATCCTTAATCAGCAAATCCCTCTCCAGGCTAGGGAGACCTCCTGTCCTGCTGATTTTTGATCAGTTCTCAGTCCCATGGATACAATTGAAGAGTACAAGTTTTTCTTTGTCAGGCGTTAGCTTTCTCCTGAATAAACTGGGATGCTGGAGTTGCAACATGGGCTAGTGACATTCTCTGGTGTCATCCATGCTGGATTAATGGGCAGTACTGCCAAAAGTAATTGTGGTTTTGTAGCCCACCCCTCTCCCAACAAGCCTGGCCAGTGGCCCCTCCTTTCCAGGGTTACAGGTACACAAACAGTGTATTTGGGCAGCTGCAGGGGAGGTACTGTAGGGAGACTAGGAGACAAACCACAATCTGGGGTACACTCTGGCTCTTTGGTCTCTGGATCCTCAGATGGAACCTCCTGACTATCTTCTTCTGAGACTGCTTGATGTGTAGATACAGGCAGCCCTTTAGAAACAGGTGCTACTGCCTCTTGTTCAGGCTGAATAGCAGGGCTACTTTCTGTTTCTGCTCCCGGGTTTGTGGCTGGCTCCTGGACAATGGTCAGGAACCTCCCCACTATTTCCACAGTCCATTGGTAGGGCCCAGTGCTCATTATGTTCTTCTCTGACTCTCGGAGCAGGGTAACTTTTCCCCAATTCTTCCCCTGGACCTGGCACTGCTGTAGTTTGGCCCCGTCCCCATGCCTCTAACTGGGTGAGACTGAGCCCCTTAAATACAGGGACCAGTTTTCCTTCTTACCAGTCAACCCCATGCATGAAGGCATCCTTATTATTTTTAGAATCCCTAAGACCTGCATTCTCCCAACTGGGTGGTCAAAACCCATCCAGGGATGCTTCATCCATTAAGTCTATGTAATCCACCTCCAGATGTAGCTCCTGTTGGATCAAAGGCCAAAGTAAGTTAGCTGCCTTAGAGCCTGTCTCCAGTCCCAGCATCTGACAGCGCTTGGCAAACAGACACAGCTGTCTTTGCCCTGTTCCCAAGCCACAATCCAGATCTGCATGTACAATGTCCCAAAGTGCCTCTTCCAGCCCAAATCAAAAACAGGCCCCCCGATGAGGTATCCCAACAGGTCCCTCCCAATAAGCATATTGATCTTCCAGGGCGACCTCCTCACATACTAACTCTTTCAGCCATTCCATTAGCTTGTGACCTGGCCATAGTCCCAGGAACGTCATCCATTATTTTAGAAGGCCCATTCCTCTACAGTCCTTTCCAGTCACCAGAACATTCCCTGTCTCTACTGGGGATAAGCATTTCCCCTCCACATGAGCTGAGACAGGGCCATTGCTTACCCTTCTCCACTTCTCCTGTACATCCTGTATGATCTGTATCCAGAGTTCCCTCTGCTGATCCTTGGTTGAACCTTCAGGCATTATCTCCATCCATCTTTGGTACAATCTGGACACTTCCTCTTCCTCTGCTGCAGACATCTCTTCATAAGTTGGCATCTTTCTGTACTTTATACAGAGATCCCACCGCTGCCACCAATGTCACAATCTGCTTATTCAAGGGGGCTCGATATTAACCTAGTTCAAACCTACCCCACCAGAATCGTGTAGTTTTTGTTCTCTGTGGCACAAAAGATGGCTTCTGAAGAGGGCAAGGTCCAAAGGTACAGGCAGAGAATACTGGATACAGGTTACTAGTGGACTACGGCAAGACCACTCCCCAAGTCAGGATACAAAACACAAATAGTCTCACACTGTGGCTATGTGAGAGCAATGAACCTTTATTGAATGATCAAAACAACATATTTATACTCTCCAATACCACACCCTTGTGTACATTTGTGTATGTGTCTGATGTCACACATGTGCCCTGTAGCCCTGATTGCTATAACAATTGAGATAACACTCATCAGAAGTCTAAAACGATAGGCCAGGTGTCCATGTCTTGATGTAAAGCTGAACTGTTTGCTCAGGACTACTTGAAGTGCAAGCAGCTGTCTTCACTAAAGGCCTGTATCTGTACCGATGCAATGTCCTGTAGATAATTTCCGAGCAGAGCATTCTTACCAATTCCACATATATTCTATAACACATTTTTCCTCTGATAATATATAATAACTAGTATACATAATAACCATGTACAGGCAACGTATAACCACACACAATAGCACATAATCCCAATGCAACAATGTCATGCTTCCTTGGCCATATTCATAATTACTGGCAATATGAGTCCTTAAACAATTGAATCATGACAGTTTTTTTTTCTTTCTCTCCTTTTGTATTAGATTTGTTTCTTACGTTGGGGTTGGGAAAGGAAATAAAGAGAGAAGGGAGGGAAGAGGAAAGGGAAAGGAAAAGAGAGAAATTGTAAATTTATAAAGGAATTAAAAAATTAGAAAAAATAAATAAATAAATAACATTTTCCCAATGAACAAACTTTGTGTGATACATAATCTTGCCTATTTGTAAGAAATAATCTATTGTATATATGTTTGTACTTGTTTTTGTATTTTATGTGGATTTGTCTTTCTATGTATGTTTTAAATAAAATAAAATGTATAAAGTAAAAAAAAAAAAAATCATGACAGGTGGTGCTGTTAACGTCGTATTTTTGCAAGCCCCACAGTCCATCTACGTGCTTCAGGTACTAAGTCCTACGGGCCGTAATTTTGCAGCCGTCGCTAAGTCCAATGGCCTGCGTGTGGTGCTCATGACCCTTGCAATGAGCGCCTTCAGCGCTCATTGCAGCTAAGTCCTGCGTGTCTCGGGATGAGCTCCTGTGGCGCTCATCTCCACCCCTGCAATGAGCACCTTCGGCGCTCATTGCAGCTAAGCCCCGCGGGCCTCCACCTCCGCAACTGCATCCCTTGCTTCACAAGGGATGCATTTGCGGCCTGCAAATGAGGCCCTTTGGCATTCATTGCAGCTAAGTCCTACTAGCCTCCACTGCCGTGACTGCGGACCTTGCTTCATGAGGGCCGCAGTCGCGGGACACAACTGCGTCCCTCGCATTGCCAGGGCTGCAGTTGCAGGGCTCGCTATGCGTGACGACTATTCACAGATTGACAACTATTATAGTTGATATTTATTGATATTGTAACAATGTACATGATACCCTACCCAGTGTCTAGGATTCAGCCAAGACCCAGTTAACATCATATCTGTTCCCCTTACATTGACCCTTGCTTGAGTTACCAACTTTTGGGGACTTTGGTACTAATCTCCCACATTTGCGTTTTTCTGCCTCCTGGCGCCACTAGCCCTTACTTACACCACTGGTGATAGATGTGCTTACGTAGAGTCTACATGTTATGGGGTAGATTAAGATAAGGGCTGAAACTTGCTGACACCACAGCACACCAGCAAATCCCCATGGAATGCAGGAGCCTTTCGGATTTGCTAACTTCACCATCTCAGGCCTGGTGCCTTGCACATTATTGGACAATGGGAGAGACTCATGTGGGACGGAGACTCAAGTTAGGTATGTGGATGTGTTGTCTTTCTGGTTAATGTTTGACTTGCCTGTTGTTCAATCCCTTATAAAATGTTCACCCCAATAAAGTTGGTCAAATATTACAAGCTGTATTTCATTAGTTCAGAAAAGCTATTTTACAAGATATTTATTCTGTTTTCAAAATAGAATCCCTGTACTCTGCCCACGGTCACTGAGGATAGACATACCCTTCTGATACGAGGATCAAATCGGTTGGAGTTCCAGAGCGTTCTTGTCCTGCCGGAATTGTATTGTGACATATATATGAATTCATAAGATATCAATAGATACTACTATGATGCTCACCTAGCTTACTAAATCTGCATAAAGCCTTACGGTGGCTGATTTTTCAAAGAAAAGGGTTCTTTTCTATTATGTAGCCGCACAGAATTTAAACACTGTGGTGAAAAAGAGGTAGTGCAGGCAAAACAATATCCCCCCCCCCCTCTGATGTGGCGCATAAGGCACTCCAACAGAAGACACCTTAAGGTATGAGAAGTGCGCCCGAGGCCCTCGAGAGCTAAGTGCCCGGGCCGAACATACTGATGGCCTCGCTACAGATTCAGTGCAGTCGAGTTGCGCCACGTCAGAGGAGAGAAAAACGCTTTGCCTGCACTACTTGTTCAACCGCAGAGTTCACACTGTGTGGCTAGATAATAGAACAGATCCAAGAAAAGTTATGTGTAAGTATTTTTAAAAGCCTTGCTGACACCTGTCAAAAGCAGCTAAAGAGACAGTACTGCAAAAACATAACTAAATAAATCATCTAAATGTTACATAAATATTATTTGATACTGTCTCAAGGCACATATGTTGCATCCTCTACACAAACTTTTAAAGTAAATGTGATTAATACATCTTACATAACATATATCAACTGTAATGGTAACACAGACTTAAGTACACTAGAGGTTAATCTAAATCAGGAAATCCACATGGCCAACAACAAGTGCTGTAATCAAATAGCTATAAATAACCCAGACACAGGCCATACTCCAGTTATTCCCAGCATGGAACCAGGCCAGACCAGAGCGTTCAGAGTACATATGAATTTGAGATATTTTCGAAGATATGCCTTGTATTTAAGACTGTAGCATATTAGGCACTCAGTTGTGATATGTGTGATAGTGGACTGGTTGAGTCATGAAAGAGCAGAGTGGCTGGCACAGAATGCGGGTGAATAAGGGCCTGTGATCCATGCTGGACATGAACCACAACAACCAAATGACCAGATGGCACAGGCTATGCCCAGAATAATGATAGGGGATCAGGTTTTAAAATCACATTGTATAATTATTTAACTGTACATACAATATATGTCAATGACATTCATAGCCGTGGGTCAATAGTAAAATACAACTATTACTACACACTGAGATAAGCTCAATAAGGGTAACAAAAATGTGATCCAAACATAGATTAATTGATATCACAATTCCAAGGCTAACCTTACATGATCATATTGGTTGATGTGTGACCTTAACCTCGAGACAAAGGATGTTTTGGTTACGGCAGTCGCGTGCACGCTTTAGTCCTGCATCCTTTAATCGGGTTTCACATTGACGGGGTGCCAGATCATCAAGATGTGTTACTTGGATCAATGTATGATTCATCCATGAAGCTCATCTACAAGCCAATGCTATTGTAACACTGCATCATGAATGTCCATGTCCCTTAATTATCTTAATGTCATATTATCCAGTGTGATATGTGATACTATCTTTTGAGTGAGACCAGACTGATATACTACAGGATATTTCTCAATGTGAAGGGCACAAGTGAACTAAAAGAGGCTGCTCTATGAGTAGGTAACAAGACCTATAGAACAAACCTACTTAGGTATTGTTTGTTCTTAGATGAGCGTCTCTACTCTTTTTGTTAATCGTTGGCTTCACTGTAAAGCTTCACTGTCAGAATACTATGTAGATGTTATGTGACATATGTCAGCTAATGTTCCTTTGCAAGCTGTCAGCACATGTGTGTATTCACCTACTTTGCATAGTTGTATATGTACCTGCTGAATTATCCTTTTTCTCCTCTCCTCTACTTGACTTATGATTGTATCATAGTTCCTTCTAGATCTGTTTTCTAGGGCTAATGTGACTTTCCATGTGCATATGACAAAGAGTAACTTGAGGCTTCTAAAATAACTGTTCCTTAAGTTGTATTATGAGTCTGATTTGGATTTCCAAGCCTCCATTATTATTTTCCCCATATATATATTTTATATATTGTTGTACATTGAAATCCTGTCTGTTAATGTTTGTATTACTATCATTTAACATGCTAACATTCCCCATTATATTTGTGTGTAAAATGTCCAGCTTCCTGCCACAACGCATGTCCATCTTCAGTAATCTGTGTATTTCTGTACTAATATGATATACATTATACTGCCTCATGCTGGATAACACATTGTAAAACCCACTAAAATCTACATCCATCTCAATGTTATCCCCACTTCCAACATTGTGTTCCTAAAACTCTGTTCCTTACCTCCATCTACAATAATCCTGTATACACCTGTCCTGTTAAATGTATAAAGAAGTTTCCTGGGTTTCAAATGTTTCCTAAAAAACAGCCAATGATTCGTAGGACAAATATGTAATATATTGAAAAGTTGAATATACTTACATATTTATATGGTGGGTACTGCTATCTGCAGTTGCACACCCCTAGGAATCTTACATTACAGTGGGTACAGGCTGCACAGCATCTGGGTACAGTTTGTGACTTCCAGTGCTGTCAGTCACATGGTTGCTTATTTCTCTCTGCCTGTCTCCTTGTGGGAAATGTAAACACCAGCAGCAGTGATGCAAGCTGCATGTGTAATGTAGTGTTAATGTGCTGCACAGATTGTCACGTTAGAAAGTACTATTTATTTTCATATGACTCTGACTACATTTCCCAGGCTGCTTTACAATCTCTAAAATCGCAAATCGCAAATAGCTACAATTCCTCAAGCTCGCAAATGTTTTCACACCCAGTAAATGGCAAATGTAGAAGAAAATCCTACGGTACCAGATAGGACTTGCAAGGGGGTTAAACATTGGTTCGTAGTGCTGTAAATGCAGATAAACAATCAATACTGCACTTTAAAAGACAGGGAAAGTGATGAAAGTCATTAGAAATGATTGTACAATAGTCTCAAGCTCGCAAATCTGCAATATAATTTTTTTTATTTTTATGTTTCATTTCGGTGTCATATCAATCTCGGGAATCAATGAGTTAATACATATCAGGCCACCCACATGGACTAAAACAGTATCACCATCAAATTTTTATATTTTGTACATTGCGGAATTGCGAGTCTGACCTCTAAACGCTAATTGATTGACGCTTAACCTTCATGTTTTACTCACGTACTGATGACGCCTCATTTACTATTGGCTGTTTCTAAATCGGTAGTTACGGCCTTGCTTAATTGATCATGATCATGCTCTGAAATGCTACATATAATTGCATGGATTACGGTTTCGGCTTTCGGCCCGTAAATTGCGGGCTTGTTCAATTGAACCGCTCTGTAAGTGTAGCAAATTTCAAGCCCACAGACATACGTCCTGTATAACGTAACTTTTGCGCCCTGGTTTGAATCCGCTCTGTAAGTCACTGCACAGTTTTCTGTCCTGTTGCAGTAATCAGTGTACAGGTGAGAGTGAGTGTGGCTTGGCCTGTGTAAGTTATATCTGGGTGCATTTGTGTGAGGTCTGGTTTGAATCCGCTCTGTAAGTCAGTGCAGAGTTTTCTGTCTGTTGCAGTAATCAGTGTACAGGTGAGAGTGGGTGTGGCTTGGCCTGTGTAAGTTATATCTGGGTGCATTTGTGTGAGGTCTGGTTTGAATCCACTCTGTAAGTCACTGCACAGTTTTCTGACTGTTGCATTAATCAGAGTACAGGTGAGAGTGGGTGTGGCTTGGCCTGTGTAAGTTATATCTGGGTGCATTTGTGTGAGGTCTGGTTTGAATCCGCTCTAAGTCAGTGCAGAGTTTTCTGTCTGTTGCAGTAATCAGTGTACAGGTGAGAGTGGGTGTGGCTTGGCCTGTGTAAGTTATATCTGGGTGCATTTGTGTGAGGTCTGGTTTGAATCCGCTCTGTAAGTCACTGCACAGTTTTCTGTCCTGTTGCAGTAATCAGTGTACAGGTGAAAGTGGGTGTGGCTTGGCCTGTGTAAGTTATATCTGGGTGCATTTGTGTGAGGTCTGGTTTGAATCCGCCCTGTAAGTCACTTCACAGTTTTCTGTCCTGTTGCAGTAATCAGTGTACAGGTGAGAGTGGGTGTGGCTTGGCCTGTGTAAGTTATATCTGTGTGCATTTTGTTTTTTTTCTGTTGAATCGGTTCTGTGGGGCAGGACAGTGTTTTCTATCCTGTGCTTATTTATCATTGTACAGGCGAGTAGGCGGGGTCTATTTTAACAAGGGAAGAGCGAGCTTGGGAGCTTGCAATCATTTCTAATGTAAGTGTAGTTAGTGTGTAGGAGATTAAATAAAAGGAGGAAATCCAAAGAAAAGGGGTATTATAAGAAAAAAACAGAAAACAAACGTATATATCGTTTCTGTTTTGTTTGGTTTAAGGTGTGGAAAATAAATCCTTATACAAATACATTGATTTGTTTTCTCACTGTATTTTTGTAACTGATAATCATGAGTCAGTCCAGTGGAAACCTCACTCAGTGTCCATCCTGCCAAATGTATGCACTACTGGAACAGAGGATCCAGGGTCCATACCTCTGTGACAGGTGTGAGCATGTTGCCTCTCTGGAAGCTCAAATTGAAGATCTGGAGAGGAGAATTGCAGCACTTAGTGATACTGCTCCACTGGAAAGGGAGGTGGTGCTCACGGAGCACAGTTTAGCTGGGCCTAGTATGGAGGGAGGAGCTGGGGCTAGTGAGGATGGCCAGGGAGGTAGCTGGGTTACAGTTAGAAGGGGAATCAGGGGGAACAGGAGGAGGCAGGCCAGTTCTGAGTTGGCAAACACCAACAGATTTGCCAGATTGAGTGAAACTGTTGGGGATGTCCATTCAGGAATGGCAATGCCAGATAGAGCTGTTCCCTCTAACAGCCGGGAGAATAGTTCTACTGGAGGAGAGGGAGGGCAGAAAACGCAGAGCAACAGACATGTTTTGGTGGTAGGGGACTCTATTATTAGGAAGGTAGACAGGGTGATTTGTCACCCAGATCCCAGCAATCGAACAGTTTGCTGTCTCCCGGGTGCTCGGGTTCGGCATGTTGTGGATCGGGTGGATAAATTATTGGGAGGGGCTGGTAATGAACCGGCGGTCTTGGTACACATTGGTACCAATGACAAAGTCACTGGAAGATGAAGCGTTCTAAAGAATGATTTTAGAGAATTAGGGAATAAGCTTAAAGCAAGGACCTCCAAGGTAGTATTTTCTGAGATACTACCAGTGCCACGTGCTAGCCCAGGGAGGCAGAAGGAGCTTAGGGAGGTTAATGCGTGGCTAAAAAAGTGGTGCAGTGCAGAGGGTTTTGGGTTTTTAGAGCACTGGGCTGACTTCTCACTTGGGTACAATCTCTATAGCAGGGATGTATTGCACCTTAATGATGAGGGCGCTTTTGTGCTAGGGGATAGGATGGTAGAACGGCTGGGGGAGTTTTAAAACTTGTAGGTGGGGGGGAGGGACTATATAGAAGTATTGGGGTAAATAGGGTAGAGAGGGAAAGGGATTAATTAGTTACCCATGGGGGAGGAGAAGGGGGGAGGGTTACAATAGAAAGTAGGGAGGTATTAATAGGGGCCTCAAATACAGTGGCAAGCACCTCACAACGGCAGAGCCATAACAACATAAAGTGTATGATTGCGAACGCAAGAAGTTTGCCTGGGAAAATAAGCGAGCTGGAATTATTAGCAGTACAAGAAAAATGGGGCTTAATAGGCATTACGGAAACATGGTGGGATGAATCTCATGACTGGACTGTTAATCTGGATGGTTATAACCTATTTAGGAAAGATAGGAGAAATGAGGGTAAAAGAGGAGATGGGATCTGTCTGTATGTTAAGCCTGAATTTAAGCCTATAGTCAGAGAAGATATTTATGCTGGCACTAACGGCATCATTGAATCTTTGTGGGTTGAGCTAAATAGTGGAGGAGCTAATTCTAAACGCATATTGGTGGGAGTATGCTATAAACCCCCAAATATAGTGAGGAAATACAATTATTGTTACAGATTGGAAATGCAGCTAAGCATGGGCAAGTTCTAATAATGGGAGACTTTAATTACCCTGAAATAAACTGGATAAATGAGACCAGCAGCTCAGCTAAGGGGAGCAGGTTCTTGAGTACACTCAGGGATCATTATCTGGCCCAGGTAATACAAGAACCTACTAGAAATGGGGCCATCTTGGATTTAGTCATCACAAGTAATATTGATATAATATCAAATGTAAAAATAGGGGAACCCTTGGGGAACAGTGATCACAACACAGTCTCATTTGAGATTGAATACAAAAAACAGAGTTGTAAGAAGCCAACAAAAACTCTAAATTTTAAAAGGGCTAACTTTAACGGGCTACGGGCAGCAATACAACATATAGACTGGGACAAAGAACTTACAGGGAAGAATACTGAAAATAAATGGACAACATTCAAATCCTTACTAAATAAACATACTCATCAGCATGTACCATGTGGAAATAAAATGAATAGGAGTAAATCACATCCTATGTGGCTTAACAATGACTTAAAGATCATGATGAAGAAAAAGAAACATGCATTTAAATTATACAAGAAGGAGGGAACAGAGGCAGCTTTATGTGACTATAAGGAAATCAACAAGTCTTGCAAAAGGGCTATTAGACTGGCTAAAATAGAAAATGAGAAGTCAGTTGCAATGGAAAGTAAGACTAACCCTAAAATATTTTTTAAATATATTAATGGGAAGAAGGCCAGGAAGGAATCAATAGGACACGGCATTACAATGTGACACAGGCCATCTGATAATTAGTGACCAGGAAAAGGCAGATGAGCTAAATAGGTTCTTTTCTTCGGTATACACAAGGGAGGTACCAGTGGTTGGGACACCGCAACATAATGGGGCTACACTACCTTTACTAAATAATTGGTTAACGCAGGAAGTAATACAAAAGAGGTTGGAGAAAATAAATGTTAATAAAGCCCCAGGTCCTGATGGAATACATCCAAGGGTACGGAGGGAGCTGGGTTCTGTAATAGCCAAACCATTATATCTAATCTTTAACGACTCACTCACTACAGGGTCTCTACCAGATGACCGGAGAAAAGCAGAGGTGATACCTATATTTTAAAAGGGATCTAGAGCAAATCCGGGGAATTATAGACCAGTGAGCCTCACTTCTGTAGTTGGGAAGCTTTTAGAAGGGTTAATAAGGGACAGAATACAAGAATATGTCTATTTGAACAGGATCATAGGTAGCAGTCAACACGGATTTATGAAGGATAGGTCGTGTCAGACCAATCTAATTAGTTTTTATGAGGAGGTTAGTAGGAACTTGGATCAGGGCAACTCAGTGGATGTAGTCTTTTTAGATTTTTTTTAAGGCATTTGATACAGTGTCACATGGAAGACTAGTGAGAAAACTAAGGAATACAGGAATTGCAGTAAATATCTGCTCATGGATCGAGAGCTGCCTAAAAGACAGGAAGCAAAGGGTTGTTGTCAATGGAACATACTCCGATTGGTCTAATGTGATAAGTGGGGTTCCTCGAGGTTCAGTATTAGGTCCTCTCCTTTTTAACATATTTATTAATGACATTGAAGTAGGACTCGAATGTAATGTCTCCATTTTTGCTGATGACACTAAGTTGTGCAAGGTAATAAAATCAGATAATAATGTACTTTCCCTACAAAAGGATTTGCATAAATTAGAGAAATGGGCGGCTAAATGGCAGATGAGATTTAATACAAATAAATGTAAGGTTATGCATTTGGGAAGGAACAATAGCCAAGCAATCTATAAGTCTACACACCCCTGTTAAAATGTCAGGTTTCTGTGCTGTAAAAAAATGAGACAAATATAAATAATTTCAGAACTTTTTCCACCTTTAATGTGACCTTTAAACTGTACAACTCAATTGAAAAACAAACTGAAATCTTTTAGGTGGAGGGAAGAAAAAATATAAAAATAAAATAATATGGTTGCATAAGTATGCACACCCTTAAACTAATTCTTTGTTGAAGCACCTTTTGATTTTATTACAGCACTCAGTCTTTTTTTAATTTATTATTACCTCCACATATAATGTTCATGTTTTCATCAGTGGCGGCTGGGGAACTTTCAAGTTTGAGGGGCGCCAGAGCAAGACTTGGCTCCTTCTCTTACACAGACGCCACCTATTTTTAAACTTTAAACCTTTATATGCCCTGCCCAATGACCTTATACTTGCCCCGCCCATTGAAATAGACTCCACCTACGGATTTTTTTATATTGTTAAAAAATTCTAGAATCTTGGGATTCAGGCAAATAATAACATATATTTTCTGCATGAATGCAACACTCACCAACAGTTGACTTTTTGGGGTATCTTCAAGTGTAGTAGTCCAAAATAGTCGAACGGGCGGACCGGAAGTGATGCACACGTCAGCGTGAGACTGCCGTGGCTGATGGCAGGGGAGTAGGATCCAGAGAAACCCGCTCCTTTCCACGTGGGAATATTATAATAGCAAATGCAGGCTATTTATCGGCTATTTAGCCCATAATATCTATATACATGCTCCTTGGGAACAGCCATATAATGCCAAATTACCCCCTCTCAGGACGGGCCCCCCTACAATAAATTAGAGCCAAGAGGTAATTTATAACCAGGGATCTGGGAGAAGGAAAACCCTGCGAAATAGACAACATTTACGGGAGCAGAGACATAGAGAAGACTCTCGTGGCCTACAAGCCTGACGCTGCAGCAGCAGATTCCTGCTGTGTATTGCAGGAGTTACCACCTGACTCAGAGCCGAAAGAGCTCCGCCGTGGACCAGAGGGAGGAGTGATGGAGCTCTGAGCTGGACCTGTGTGCTGGGCCTGTCCTGGAGGAAGGGTAAGTGGCTTGGATATATCTTTTACAGCCTATTAATCTGCAGAGACGTAAACAATATTTTGGGATATAATGTAACTGGAACCTGAAACATTATATATACCTCAGGCTGAGGACATAAAGGAATGGGAATAATATTGGCTTAAGAACACCTCCCAAAAAGACAGTTACCATACAGCATATATGCTAAGATTCTGGGGAATTAAAATGAATTGTCCAAAATCAAGAAAACGGAAAAACAACCTATGCCTCTGGTATTTAGGGAAATAAATATTTGAAGAACAAAGGGTATATATAAGCGGTCACAGTGAAAATAACCACTGTGAAATCTGCTAATCCCTATGTGAAAACTACATTATAAAAGGATATCAATTGGTCGCATTAAAATTCCTTGGATCTTCAGGAGAACTTAACTCTCAAAACAATAAACTCTCCTATCCCCTGCTTGAAAGCTTATTGCCATCTGAAAGTTTATAGAAGATCTAATCATGTCAAATAAAAAAAGCAATACAGCTAATAAAACAAAACTGAAGGAGAAAGTAAAAGATCAAGTAAAATCAACAAGTTTATTTTCCCCCAGAAATAAAGCGACAACTCCAGATTCATCTCATGGAGACATTAGCTCAGATCTGATAGAAAATCAGACCCCGGAAAAACTTTTTCACGGAAATTTGGAAGATAATTCCACTCAAGGAGAGGAAATACTTACGTGTTCTAAGTTAAAGTGTATACTAAAAGAATTTCAAGTCAATTTGACCAGTGATCTCTCAAAACAAATGACTAACATCACTGACTCTATTAATAGTATGACACAAAGAATTGAAGCTAATGAAAAGATTTGCGACAAAATAATAACGGACATTAATGCAATTTCTAAATACGTGACCTCTCTAGAAAATAAAATCGAGGAACTTTCTTCCAAAGTTGATAAATTGGAGAATCAATCTAGAAAAAATAATTTGCGTATAAGGGGAATATCAGAAGCGGTCCATGGAGAAGACTTGGAGTCATATGTTAAAGGACTGCTCAACTATTTGGCCCCAGAAGTGCAGAAAGATCAATGGAAAATGGATGCACTACATAGACTCCCATTGGCCAAAGTGATGGATAAAACTACCCCAAGAGACATCATATTGAAATTACATTATTTACCTGTAAAAGAAACTGCTTTGAAAAATGCCTTTATAAAGAAACAGTTAGATCATCCATATGAGAATATAAAAATCTTCCAAGATCTATCTGCATATACGTTGGGGAAAATAAGGGAATTTCTACAAATAACTAGAGCTCTTAGGCTTAAAGAAATTAGATATAAGTGGGCACAGCCAGTAGGCTTATTAATTTACAAAAACTTAAAGTGGATTAAAATAAATTCAGTTCAAGAAGCCATGGAGTTATTAAAAGTTTGGGATATATATATAGAAGATAATATGGAAATTAGCAAAAAACTGGAATTGAGAGCAGGAAACTCGGACTGGAAAAAAGATAAAAAATAATCTCTGGAAACTATAAAACAGGGTCATTGGTACCTAAGTTCAGGAATAGTGAAGTATATTTCAACGGATAGAGAAAGTATAGAAGCAATAGGGAAGAGGGAGATCATATATCAACTTTAAGGTTTTTCTTTTTTTGTTTTTTTGTTTGGGAAACCTATCATTCAGAGAGATAGGAGAAAGATGATAGATTTCCTTAATACAAGGGATATAGTTGAGATGAAGTGGTTTGACTTAATGGGTTTATGACAAAATAAGAAACACTTATAACACAAGAGACACATTATTGGTAATGAAACACTGTTATACGGGTTTAAGATAAAATAAGATACACATACACATAAAATTGTATCTAATAGATTTAATATAAAATAAGATACACATACACATAAAATATAATCTAATAGATCGAGCGGGTAAATAAACCCACTCTTTCCATATTGAAGTAATAGATAAAAAAAAAAAAAGTAAAGAAGGGAAGGAGGAAGGGGAAAAAGAAAAAAGAGAAAGAAAGAAGAAGCAAAGGAAAGGTAGAATTTAGTAATAAGGTGTAAAAGCACATTATATAGCACAAAATTTAAGGGAAACATATAAATTTTGGATTAGATAAAAATTAGGATTAGATACAATCACTATGCGGGAATCCTCCTAAGTAAACCCCTCTCGAATGGAAAACATAATCAATATTATATAATAATATCAGAAAATTTAAATAATATAAAAAAGGTTATATATATGGAGAATTATTAGTAATATCTATGAAATGTATGGTAGTAAATTTAACTACTCTATTGGATCCTTTTCTCTCCGGACAATTAGAGGGTAGTAAATATAAATCAGCTGTTAGCTGGAAAGCCAACATTTTGAATAAATAAAGTTTGACAGCATAGAAAGTGAGCTATGCTTAAACAAAATAGATAAAGTTATAGTTTATAGTTAAGAAAACTTTCCTTCTTAGGTGTCCGGGGAGTAAAGGTCTCCTTTTAGGAAAGTTTAAAATGAAGTACTATATATACTTTTGCTTCTGAAGTTTTTTGTATTACATCTGTACCATTGACCCTATCCCCTCGCTCAGAAATAGGGCGATACATTTGCACTTCCTAAAATCCAATTCGCCTTGCTATATATCAGCTGACATCCGTTTAGTTTGCAGCTGTTTTTTTAGGATCTGTATGTTTGTTTTTTGTAACTTTCTTTTCTTTTTTTTTGGGGGGGGGGGGGGAATTTCGAGCCATGGAGACACCCAGGGAATATTACATACATATACTTTGGTACCTTTTTAATAAAGTAAAATGCAAATAAAAATAATTTCACATAATGTGAATGGTCTCAATTCTCCAACAAAAAGAAAAACAGCATTTCTAGAGTATAATAAATTAAATGCCGAAATTCTATGCTTGCAAGAAACACATCTAAAACAGGAAAACTTAAAATATATGAATAATAAAAAATTCTTAACAAGAGTAGATTCTACTTTTAAGAATAAATCAAGGGGGGTCTCTATTCTTTTTAAGAATAATTTAAACATTTTGGAAGAAAGTAGTAAGATTGACCCAGAAGGTAGATACATAATATGGACTGGAAAGATTGATGGGTTCTTTACAACACTGGTTAATGCTTATCTACCAAATAAAGGACAAATTAGATTTCTTAAAAACCTTCTCAAAGAGATTAATAAAATCAAAGGAGGTCTGTTAATAGTATGCAGCGACTTTAATATGATATTAGATGATAAGTTAGATAAACAAATAGCTGGGTCAAATAAATTTGAGCCCCATATAAACCATCTTTCTAAAGCTTTTTGTAAAGTAAAAGAGAATAATAACTTGATAGACCCATGGAGGATCTTAAACCCAGGTGTACGTGAATATACTCATTTTTCACATCGACATAATTCATTTTCTAGAATTGACTATATACTAACGGAACTTCCAACTTTAAAAGTAATTAAAAAGATAAATATTCGACCTACTCCGTGGTCAGATCACTCTTTAAACGAATTAGTTATACAGGATCAAAATTTAAATAATAGGGGGAAAAAAGGTAGCTGGAGGATGGATCCTTGGCTCCTAAAAAACGAAGAATTTGTTACATATTTAAAAAACGAAACAATAGAATGTTTTAAAATTAATAAGATGTCCGTTAAATCAGATATAAAGCATATATTAGGGGTATATTCATTTCAAAATCTGCTGAAATTCAAAGGTTAAGAGGCAACTCGTTAAGGACACTCTATCTAGAATTAAATAAGATGAAAGATATTTTCAATGTGACACCAAATAAAGAGAATAGTAAGGCAATAAAAGACATAAATACTAAAATACAAAAAATCCTTCAATTACAATCAGATAAAATAATATGGAAATTTCAGCCGACATAATTTCTTGAAGGGGGAAATCAGGTAAATTCCTGCCTAATAAATTGAAGAAACAGTATATTAAAAATAATATTGTAAAAATTTTAGATTCAAATAATACTCCGCAATCTCATCCAGATAAGATAGGAATGGTATTCCAGGAATATTATAGCAATTTATACAATTTAGAGAAAGATCCTCAAGTAGATAAACCAGGAATAAAAGAGATTAAACAATACCTGAATAAGATAAAGCTTCCCAAAGTGTTTGAAAAACAACTTAGTTACCTAAATAAGCAAATAGAAAATGTAGAGATAATGGAAATTGTTTCTAAAATAAAAAAAAAAAAAACTCCCGGGGTAGTTGGGTTCGACAATTTATTCTACAGATATCTTACCAAGGAATTGAATGGAACTTTATGTGATCTTTATAATGAAATAAAACGGGAAGGGGTGATACCATCAGAATTAACGGAAATAAAAATAGTTAATATATTGAAACAGGGAAAAAAAAACGAAGAATATAAAAACTATCGCCCAATTTCCCTAATTAACGTTCATATAAAAATGTATTCTAAAATTCTGGCGAACAGATTGAGTAAGATCATTTCTACACTAATAGAACCAGACCAAACAGGATTTATCCTGAATAGACAAGCGTCGGATAATACCAGACGCCTTCTTGATATCTTGGCCTTTGTAAAGAAAAAGAGGATCCCCTCCCTGACCCTGTCATTGGACGCAGAGAAGGCCTTTGACAGGGTCAGGTGGGATTTCCTGGATAGTGTTTTGGAGAGACTGGGCTTGGGAAGCTTTGCCTCATCGGCAGTAAAAGCCTTGTATTTAAATACTACAGCACATATATTATCTCCACAATTTAGTTCGGGCAAATTTTTAATAATTAATGGTACTCGTCAAGGTTGTCTGTTATCTCCCCTTCTTTTTATTTTATTCCTTGAACCTCTACTGATAACTATCAGAGAATCAACAGAAATTAAAGGAATTGAGATAGGGAAAGAGGAATATAAGATAATGGCATATGCGGATGATATTATAATAACAATAACAAATCCAGAACTTTCCTGTAGAGCCTTGCTGACTGCTCTTGAAGAATTCAGTAAATTCTCCTATTTGAAGATAAATCAAGATAAATCTGAAGTAATTACTTGTAACATATCATTAGAAGAAAACAGGTTAGCGAACCTATATTTATATAGATGGAATCCCTCTCATACAGTACACCTGGGTATAAGATTCTCCGGTCACATTAACAATATTTTTAAAGACAACTATAGTGAAATACTGAAACAATTCAGGAAATCATTGAATGACTGGAGACCCCTACATTTATCATGGATAAGTAGAATAAATGCAGTAAATATGAGCCTAATCCCTAAAATAACCTATATTATGAGGTGCCTTCCAGGAAAAATACCGGCTTATTATATTAAAATTATTCAAGAAACATTAGACGACTTTATATATCAGGGGAAAAAACCAAGAGTGAAGAAAACCATAATATGTAAGAAATTTGAGAGAGGGGGATTAAGCTCCCCTTCTTTTAAAGACTTAAATGTAAAAATTATACTTACACAAGTGGTGGGATTTAATTATGTACAAAATACCCCAAGATGGTTAAAAATAGAAGAGGCCTTATGGGGAGAATCATCTATAAAAAATATATTATGGATGGCCAAATATAAAAAGAAAAGAAATTCAGAATTACCCCCTAATATCCAAAATATTATTAATATATGGCATAAAAATAAAACCAAATTATCATTAGTACGATCTCCTTCTCTAGCAGCACCAATAGACTTTATTAATAACAACTTGAATTAGCGCTACGGAATATGTTGGCGCGTTACAAATAAACGATAATAATGGATCAATTTTGTCATTATTAAAATCACATAATATTAGAAATGTGGGGGACTTATATGACAAAGGTAGTCTATTGGAGCTGAAAAGAGTTAAAGAGAAATTCAATATAGATAAGTTAATGTGGTTGGATTATGAATGCTTAAAGAGGAACCTTAAACTGTCAGGATATAAGACTATTAACATGAATAAAATGTGGACAATGGAGGAATATTTACTTAAGGGTGTATCGTCTCATATAATCTCTAAAGTTAGTAACATAATTGATGAAAATACCCCCTTGGTTAAAAGCCTGGGAATACTAGCCTGGGAAGATGATCTGAAAATTACAATTTTAGAAGAAGACTAGATTAAGATATTTAATATTGTTAAGAACTCATCAATCAATTCTTCATATAATGTAATGATGGTAAAATTAATCCATAGATGGTACTATGTTCCTATTAAATTAAAAAAAATATATAGTAATTCTGATGGCCTATGTTGGAAACAATGTGGACTACCAGGCACAACCCTCCACATGTGGTGGGACTGCAAAGAAATAAAAAAATTCTGGACGAGACTAAAAAAGAAGAAATGACCAATGTATATTCATATTCTAAAAAATAAGGGCAAAAAAAATCTAGCAATATCTATATCTACAAATACAGTGCTTTATACGGTTACTGTAACAATTAACTAACTTACCTGATGTTCATCTACAAGCAGTGCAAACAACATTTTATCTACAGAAAAAATTATGACAAAGCAGTTGTTATGTCCAATTGCAGATATTTAGTAATGATGTGGGATGTCACAAGAAATGCTTAGCTGTTCCCACAAACAGTAGGCCAAGATTACTGTTATTATCTTTATATGATATTGTATCACATCTTATAGGTATACAGGTGTTATCAGATGATAACTGATTGTTATGATATCATAAAGTCTAAACACATACACATGATTATTAATAGGAAACAAAGGTCATAAGTCTTAATATATTTTAATTAGATCAGAAAAAAAGTATCTTGTCTCATATTATTAAGAGGATGACATCCTTAACTCATGCATGTAAAACTGTTGGGTTTGATTATCATACTTTTGTAGGACTATGCAATTCCACAGCCATATTTGCATTGGTACACATTAAACATAACATCAACCATGGGGCTTAAAAAATTATATATGTGTTTATTTATGGTATGTGAGATAATTCTGCTGGGGAGATGCCATTGATGGAACTGCTATATGAAAGACACTGTGTATATAGTTTACTTACATTATCTGGCGCACTGCTTGCACATGAACAAACTGCCCTAATACATTTGAAATTTAGCTAAAATAAATAAAAAAACTTAAAAAACTATGATACATAGATACTACATCATCTCTTTTATGCTGCATTGGTCAGTGACCATGAATTGCTGAAATTTTATACATGACCATACTGTTCACAGAGAAGAGTATTATGGATTATGTGATGGTGGGTTCAATTCAATTAAACAAGCCCACAATTTACAGGCCGAAAGCTGAAACTGTAAACCATGCAATCATATGTAGCAGTTTAGAGCGTGATCATGATCAATTAAGCATTCTTTAATACTTTTTTTTTTTTGTCATGAGACATGACGCCCTTACTTTGATCAAATTATTATCTCAGTCCTCTATTACCCAAAGTTGGAGTTGCTGTCAGGGGCCATAGATCCCCTACTGATTCATTTATCATCATCATCAGACTGTTTTCGTTATTGAACTTGGGACTTTTGGGTGGCCTATTGCCCCCTAGTTGTATATATATAACCAAAGCTCAGGTCTATTATATATTAGGATGCTAGGAGCAGGGGAAAATTGCCACCTGAGAATATCCCATATTGGATATAAATCTGTGTAAGAGTATACATCTCAGACTATACAGCTAGAGTGGGTGATACATAAGATTAACTGTTTAAGGGGTGGTTTATAGTACCCCAACATATATCAGGTTTCCCCCGTTTTTGGTCTTTGGGGTTATTGCTCCTATGTATGGACACCCAATAGTATAGTCTCTCATATCCGAGCTTGGTACTCTTTTCTCGTTTCATTGTACCTTTACCCCTACCTGGACATTTAGTATTATATTGGTCTCTTATCTAATGTTTGGGACTTTTTGGGACATTGTTCCCATAATTGGACATTAATACCACTTTTAAAGTTTGGGACTTTGGGGGACATTGTTCCCATACTTGGGAGACTTAATACCATTTAAAACCATAGCATAGGTGTTTTATAGGCCAAGATAAGGGGGTAGTGGCAGTACCCTTTAAGGGGGCATAAGTGTGCACAGTGGTATACAACCCATTGTACATAAGACAGAGTAGTGGTATTGGGGTGAACTAAGGGATATATTCAATACAAGCCCTGGTTTAAGCCCCGGTTTAAGTGCCGTGGGTAGTAAGATTTAGTAGTTGGTCTTGGGTTATATTCCCATAGTTCAAACTGGTTTCTTTCAGAACCAATGTAGTTAAATAATCTTATTAATAAGTTTTAAATATTGACATGTATATTTGCACAAGCTCTAGAAATGGGCTCTAGTAGATGTCTTAGTTGAGCGTCCTAGGGGTCCTTCCAACTGGGGGTCCATTGGATAAGTATATTATTATTTCTATCTCAATCCTGGGTTGGTGGACCAGGTTAGGAGTCTACTATATATATAAAGCTGAAAAAGAAGAGTTTATTACTCTATTCTGTAAAGTCGCTCTGTAAATGAGATATCATTTAAGGGTATAATAGTAGGAGTTGTTACATAGTGGGCCATCCTTTTATATAACAGTTCCATTTAGAAATTTCAGTCTTAGAGTTACACTTCTTTTATCCATACGTGTGTCAGGATGAGTCATAATTCCTCTAAAGGGAAAATCCCGTCAATGCCTGTTCAGAAAGGTAAAGATAAAAAACTTTCTAAAATCATGCCCCAATCAGAGCTATCTTTAGCAGAAGAGTTATCTACCTTTAACAGGTTCTGATAGTTCTGCTGTTATTGAAGAGATTAAATCCCCTATATTAGAGGTAGAGTAATTCTTGACAGTTTCACTCCTACATAACTTTTTGAGTGAATTTCCGATATCACTACATAACCAGATTGCGATTGATATGGCAAATAACGCCAAAGCTATGGTGGCAATAGGTATAAGTTATACAGAGGTTGAAAAGAGGAATGAAGAAATATGGGAAGAAAATCAGAAATTAAAATCCCAGGTTCAAAATTTAGAAGAGGAGTTTATGAAACACAAACAGGTCAAATTTGGTGAAAGTTTTAGAAGGAACAACTTGAGGTTAAGGGGAATTCCCGAAAGTGTTTAGGCTAAGGACCTGCGCGATTATATATAAAAACTTTTCAGCTCCATTGGTTTCCCTATTGGGGATGATAATAGTCAAATTGAGATGTTGTATACAATTCCATCACCGCAAAAATGATATAGAGGTACCCCACGAGATATCATTGTAAAACTCCAGAACTATTCATATAAACAAAAAAATCTGTCTACTACTAGAGAAATAAGTAAACTCCTTTCGCCATGCGAACAAGTCTCCATTTTTGTAGATCTCTCTAGTGAAGTGCTACAAAAGAGGAGAAGTTTTAGAGAGTTTACAAAAGTACTCAGGGAAGAAAAGGTGTCCTACAAATGGGGCTATCCGGCCAAAGTTATACTGTTTAAAGATGGCCATAAAACAGTTATTAATTCTATGAAGGAAGCCAAACAGTTTTTAGTAAAAGAAAAAAATTAAATGTACATGGGATGAAGGAGAACATCCCAAAGAGATTCATCCGCCCGAATGGGTATAATTGAGGACCTAGGTTGGGGTTCTGAGGGGTTATTCCTTTAGGTCTCCGAAGAGCATGGTGGAATTTAAGTAACTAGGATAATATATGATTAGGATCCAGTAAAAGTTGATATTGTGTGGTCTAGAATCGCCCTGAGGCTCTGGTCAGTGGTCCTTCTACTGTCCAGAGCTACATCTAGCAATGACTCTTTTTAGTATTGTCCAACCGTCTAGAGGATTAGAATGTTGATGGGATGGTTTTTTGTTTGTTGTTTGGAAGTGGGATATGTTTGAGGAAGAATTGCATACACGGAAGAGACACATAAGATATTTATCTACTGGTATGTCCAGGAAGAGAGCTTTGAAACATTTAACTGCTGTCTTAATTTTTTTTGTTTACCCATATTAAATGGAGCAGCCTATTAAGCTAATTACATTAAACGTGAGAGGGTTAAATTCCCCTTATTAGAGAGGTGTTTTATCTAAGTTTTTTCAGTTAGAAAATCTGGATATTATATGTGTGCAAGAAACAAATTGGTCAGTTAATACAGAGCCTAAATTTATGAGTAATCATTACAATCTATGTGCAGTATCAAGGTAGGGCCATTCTTATAAAAAAAACCAATTCAGTTCAGAAGGATTTTATACAAATAGATGAGGAAGGTGGGTTTGCAATCTGGATTGGTACAATTGACAGCGTAATCTACACTATTGCAAATCTTTATGCTCCCAATCAAAATCAGAATTGTTTCCTAAATAGGATGATGAAAATCATTCATAGGATAAAAAGGTTAATCTTTTAGTCTGTGGGGACCTAAATATGATAATTGACAGAGATCTGGATCACAAGTCTAAGGATCCAATGGGGACCTTAAAAGAAGTTCCTTCGACTTTGCGTAGGTTTCAGGCAACATTGCTTAAATATAATCTGTATGACGCATGGTGCACTTTAAATCCAGAAGAGAGAGACTATACATTTCTCTCTAAGCGCCATGGGTCATATACACAAGAATTAACTACTGCTTAGTAGATCAAAATGTAATTAGTAAAGTCGACAAGGTAAAGATTAGGTTGATAGGTTGCAGATGTCCCACTATGTATCCATAAGAACTTTAATATTACTAGGTCAAACAATTATAGAATGAATGTCTCTTTGTTAAGATCAGTCGAAGGCATGGATTATATTGGCAAATCAATTGAAGAATTTGTTGTGTTAAACGATAAATTTGTTACATCAAAAATACATCGAAAATAATTTTATGGAATGCACTGAAAGCCTATGTAAGAGGTTTTATGTTAGCCTTGAGTGTTGAGAGGAGAAAAGAAAGAGGTAAGTATATTAAACTTAGTAAATGTTCTTTGGCAAAATAATTCGCCCCTGATACGGAGAAGTTAGACCAAATTGAAAGTTTACAAAATCAAATAAAGAAAATACATCAATTGAAAATTGATAACACTATATGGAAGACACAACAAAAGCAATATCATCTCAGCAATAAAACAAATAAAATCTTTGTCAATAATTTTAGTAATTAAAATAGCCCACAAAGAATCTTTAGGATAGTAGATTGGGACGGTACATGCTGTAATACGCTGGCAGAAATTGGGAAGGTGTTTCATAAATTTTATGAGGGTTTGTACAGTTTGGAACTAAAGAATGAGGTGACTAAACACTTGATAGGCCAAATTTCAAACTTTTTACAAATGGTAAACTTAGCTAAAATCTCAGACTTGCAAAGAGAAAAATTAGTGGAGTAAGTCACCCTGGAGGAACTTGATGAAGGAATTAGTTCACTTAGAACAAAAAGGGCCCCAGGCCCAGAAAGGCTGGTTTGCTGCTTCTATAAGATATCTAAGAACTTAGTTAACAGGCTTCTTAAGGATACATTTAATCAAATTAAAGAGTGTGGTATTGCGCCTCAAGAGATGTTACAGGCATCTATTAAAACGACCCACAAAGAGGGGAAACCCCTTTTTGATTTTGATTAATCTGGCTTCATAAAGCCCAGACAAGGGCTGGATAATACGCGTAAACTAATCAATGTTTTAGATCATTGTAAAACTAAGAATATCCCTATGATAGCCTTAGCAGTCGACGCGGAGAAGGCTTTTGATCGCGTGAATCGCAATTTCCTCTTTTAACGATGCAGAAGTTTGGTTTTGGTTCTGGAGTATTCAAGGCCATAATGGCACTGTACTCCAATACCTCAGCATTTGTTGTAGGTCCTGGGTTTTAAATGGACAGTTTTATGATTAATAATGGAACTAGACAAGGTTGTCCATTATCTCCCCTTATCTTTTTCCTGATCATTGAACCTCGTGCGGAAAGAATTAAAAATGGATCGAAAGTTAAAGGGGTGGTATTCGAAGAAAAAAATACTAAAATTACTCTTTTTGCGGACGACGTTATATTTACTATTACTGATCCACTAACGTCTATTAGTAGTGTGACGGAAATAATTCAGCATTATGGAGAGGTCTCATGTTATAAGATTAACCGTAATAAAACACAAACAATAAGTCTGAACCTAGATAAGTTAACAAAAATGGAATTGGAGTAGCAACTCGATTACTCATGTTGGCATACACTTTGTACCTGATGTAAATCATTTAGTTAGACTAAATTACGAACCTCTATTAGCCAAAATTAGACTGTCCTTGGGGAACTGGGGAAAATTAAATTTGTCCTGGTTAGGTAGGATTACTGCTATTAAAATGTTTATACTCCTGAAAATTCTCTATCTGATGAGGTGCATTCCACTTCTAATACCCAAGGTATTACTTGAGAGATTTCAAGTCTTGTTGGACAAGTTTATTAATAAACGGAGATCATTTAGGATTAGAAAGTCAGTCCTGAGGAGGATGTATGATAACGGTGGTCTTGGTAGTCCACGTTTGTGAAGCTATTATGAAGCAGTAGCTCTTTATCACATTTTAAGACTTGTTCAGGGTAGTTGCAAATTGAAATTTATAGAAATAGAAAATACCCTTGCCAAAGAAACTGGTTTTGCTAAAGTGATATGGAATAAACCTGTGTAGAAGATAGTACTCAAGGGCCACCCAGTGGTTGTTTTGCATTGTCTAAAAAAATGCTCTTTAAAAAATAAGAAATTCAGGCGAATTCCTTTTCTGTCTCCAGTAACCCCAATTTCCCTTTTGGGGTATTATACCCCCAAGGATCTTAAATTAAGTGGGAAATGGAATCTTGTATTTATTCAAGATATTTTTGTAGTTGATAGGCTGAAAACATTTAGGAATGTAGTCAGAGATAATGGCGTTCCGCCTCAGCTCTGGCTTCATTATATTTCTTTTGAAAACAGAGGTGACTAAGGTTTATGGGAATCAAGTTTCCCTGTAAGAGTTAACAAACATTGAGCATAAATTGAGCAAAGGAAATTATCAGCCTTATTAAATTGCGATTCAGTAAATTTAAAAGGGCTCTATTTAAGCACACAGCATATTTTTTTACAGAAGTTTTTAGTTAGTAAACTTCTATCTGAAAGCAAGGTCTTCACTAACTAAAAACTTCTGTAAAAAATATCCTGTGTGCTTAAATAGAGCACTTTTAAATTTACTGAATCTCAATTTAATAAGGCTGTATGTTTTTAGTATTTTGAATTGTAGGAAAATCTTGGATTCTATATTTCCCTGTGGGAAGTCAATTGCTATGCAGAAATGGGAATCAGATTTGGGTTTCTCATTAGAAGTGGAACAATGGAAGGGGGCTTTGTCTATCATATATAAAAATCTTCTCTGTGTTCCCTTTCGGGAAATTAATTTCAAGATACTACAGAGGTGTGTCCTGAATCAGCCAGTGGCCATATTGGATTTGGCCTGAATAGCCGGTGGCCATGTTGTGACTGGCACAGCCAGGTTGTGACCAGCAGCAATGGTCACATTTAAGAGCCAATTGTTATATTGTATATGATAACTGGGGGGTTTGGGGCTCACAGACCCACTGTTATACTGTATATTGTTATGATGTGGGCTAGGGGGAGGAGCAGGGTTTTCTCATCACCATTAATAAAGTCATCATAATACATAAAATGGATTGATGGAGAAAGCCCTGTCCCAACCCTAAATACCCTAACTCCCATGTTTAGGCTCAGTGTAATGAGTGTCCTGTGAGAGAGCTAATGTGAGATATTGGCTATATGTGGGGGCAACATTGTGTGTTATATTTGTAAATATATAAATGTATATTATAGTAGAGAGTAGCCCTATTGTACATATTACACATACATCTTGTCATAGGAGTCGGTTGACCACAAAGACTAATCCCTTGTGTACACTCACTTAAGAGATAGGAGCCATAAACAATGGGATCTCCACAGACATAGAGACACCATAACTCCAGGGGGTCTACAGCTTGTCCCCTCCCAACTATCAGTGCAGGGAGCAGAGCAAAAGGACATGTGTCTCTCCTGAGAGCTAGAAGCCAAGTGAATTAGGTAGCCACACCTAGTGGGCGGACCTGGGAGGAGTCTCATGTTTCCCACGGTGTAACGCTACGGGATTGGCCAGAGGCCATTAGGGGCTGACCTCAGGTAGCCCCTCCCTCTACTATGTTGTAAAGAGTTTATATACGTGTGTTTTCCAAATAAAGGTTGAGAGATAGTTTTCACATAAACAAGGTGTGAGACTATTTCTGTGTGTTGTATCCTGACTTGGGGAGTGGTCTTGCTATGGGCCACTAAGTAACCTGGATCCAGTATTCTCTGCCTGTACCTCTTCAGAAGCCATCTTTTGTGCCACAGAGAACAGGAACTACATGATTCTGCTGGGGTAGGTTTGAACTAGGTTCATATCAAGCCCCCTAGAAGAAGCAGATCGTGACAAGGTGGTACTGGGTTCCCATTATGTCACATGATATAGATCCAGGACTCAATTCAGATGAGTACTGGTGGGCATGTGGCAAGGCTCACATGTGGTTGTGCCCAAAATTGTAACCATTATGGAGAGATTGTATTTTAAATGTGTCAAATATCTACAATTTGAATATTGAGTTGATACCTGAATTGGTCTTATTTAATATCTCTCCTCAGGATTTTGATCCCATTAGTAAACCATTGGTCATTAATGTACTAATGGTGGCAAGGGTGTTGGTTTCCTTGAACTGGAAAGAGGGCAAAATCCCAGGTACGGAGGATCATTTTAAGGGTCTTCCAATGGAATAGATTGTTGGAGAGAGAACTGCTAAGGATTCTATAAAGGATAAAAACAAGTGGTTAAAATGGGATCTATACATGCTAAAATAATATGGTTTATTGTGGTTAATTCTCAGCAGCTGTTATGTAATTTGTGGGTGTCGGAGTAGCATTATTCTGTTGTATTTATTATGTAAAGATTGTATGGATGGATGTTGAATACTTGATGTATTGTTTTATTGTAAATTTTGTATGTGGAAAAAATTAATAAAAAAAAAAAAAAGATCAATTAGGTCAGGCTGCAACTAGCGATTGCAATTCAGCAATGTACAAAATATGAAAAAATAATGGTGATACTGTTTTAGTCCATGTGGGTGGCCTGATATGTATTAACTCCCGATTGATTCCCGAGATTTATATGACACTGAAATGAAATATAAAAAACAAAAAAAAATGCTATTGCAGGTTTGTGAGATTGAGACTGTTGTGCAATTAATTCTAATGTCTTTATGTCTTTAGTCACTTTCCCTGTCTTTTAAAGTACAATATTGATTTTTTTTATGCATTTACAGCGCTACGAACAGATGTTTAACCCCCTTGCGGGTCCTACCTGGTGCCTGAAGGATTTTCTTCTACATTTGTCATTTACAGGGTGTGAAAACATTTGCTAGCTTGAGGAATTGTAGCTATTTGGGGGTTTTGTGGATTTTAGCGATTGTAACTTTTGTGGGCTGAAAGGCTTAGATGGGCTCAAAGTTACAATTAGTTTTTTTTGTGGATTTTAGCGATTGTAACTTTTGCGGGCTGAAAGGCTTAGATGGGTTCAAAGTTACAATTTTGACAACCGCTGAGATTTTCAGCCTATAACCTGTAGATCGAACCCAATTGAATAGCAAATTAGTTTACGGCTACATTACGGACTTCAGTAAACAACAACTGCTCAGTTGAATAGGGGCCATTTACTCGAAAATTAGCTAGACAATCTGAAGAATTTCCTTAATCATCGATAAATTCATCTGCAATTCTTTTCTTCTTTTGCTAAATTCGGGAGCAAATTGAAAGAAGACACACATAATTTTGTTGTCACCAAATTCAAGACATGGGCATAGAATCATACCACACATAATCACATATAATAGTTGTCGTAATTGCGAGTTTGTTGGTAATGCTATGTTAAAAGTTATGGGTTGCACATATATAAGTACAGTGTAAAAAAAAAATGTGAGTTCTGAGAGTTAATAAAATAATATGAATTAATAAATTAATATACTTTAACTATTTATATGTAATATGCAGCAATAAATATTCTGAAGAGCTAACTATATATTTGGATTTTCCTGCATCTGAAAATGTACAGTTGGACTGTTGATCATCTGAGGAGAAAGTGTCAGCAATGTGGCAAGTGTACATTGTAAATAGGCTGCGTGCATGAGGGCAAATCGTTTGTTTACGCAGGTAAAGCGTCATTTTAGAATCCTAATGTTATTAGTTGCAAGCTAGTGTTGTAAAATGTTACTTGGCTTGCAACCATTTTCCGTCAGTTGTAATGGTATATTTTTTATCTCCTCCGTTCCTGTGTAACTCGTATGTGCCTGGCGGCGATTTTTGCGGCTCTGTCTCCTTTAACTTTGTTTTCATGTTTTTCGTCCGCCATTCTTTTTGTTGCGTAGCCGATTTTCAAGTGCCGAAACTTCTTAAATGCGACTTAAATTGGTGTGCAAACTCACTCCCAGACGTCCTGACTATCCCCCCGTTCCGCGGGTCGTAATTCTAGTTTTTAAAAGTCGTACCTCTTTGTTGGTGTTTTGCTGAATTCAGGGTCATGTAGCCTCGTTTTCATTTTTTTCAGCCGCCATTTTTTTTCTCGTTTAGTCGATTTTCAGGTGGCGAAACTCCCTAAATTCGACGTTAATTCGCGTGCAACCTGACTCCAAGACGTTTTTTTATGTTTTGTTTTTTCTATGTTTTTGGTGTTTTTGTATGTACGCTTTTCGGACGTTAACTTCCTCATACAGGGAGGTGAATTATTAAAAGGAGTTATGGCCAAAGAAGTGGGGAGGGGAATATGTGGGTTATTGTTTTGTTTAAAAAGATGTGCCTGTGAAAAAATAAAGAGTATTAGTCCTACATTCTAAGCAACGGTGTGTCTGCTTCTGTTTCTTTAATCTAATCCTAAACAAAGAGATGTTTATTATTTTTAAGAAGTCAGTAACCGTAGGGCTGAGCTTGCAACCAGTGATTATCCCAAGACTGAACACAAAAGGCACAACCTAAAGGGAGAATCCTAGAGCCTATTGATGAGGGTGAAAGAAGAGAGTACAAGAGCTTGTCTGCTGCACAACATTAAAAAGATGATGATGTTAATGAGACCTGTCTGGCGTGCTGTTGTCCATAGGGTCACAAAGAATTGGACATGAATGGCTAAACTACAACTCAAACATACATACAGACTTTCTAATTAAACATCTGTATAGTATAACACTGTCAGTTTACCTACCCATGTCCTGTATCTATGCGTGTGTACAAGTGATATCACTTCCGTTTTATCTATACAGAGCCCCATGAGCCCTTAATTTACCCTGTCACTCATGGCGGTCTGTATTGATCGACATGAGTGACAGGGATAATTAAGGGCTTATGGGGGTCTGTATTGACCCCCATGAGTGACAGGGTTAATTAAGGGTTTATGTTGGTCCTTTAAGGCCCTGCAAGGCGCGAAATTTGAATTTTTTTATGTAGCGGGGTCACGATCGACCCCTGCTACAAGGGTTAATATGGGGACACTTTGGGGGTCCCAATGGGGACCTCCAGCATAGAGGGGTGTTCATTTTAGGTTCCCGCGAGTACTTGGAGTACCCCCCACAGCAGGGCTTATATGTAGAAATGCCGCGGGGGGGCAAGTGATGAGGTGGGAAGCCTGCAAGATCATCTCGCAGGCTGTCACTCCTCCTGCACTGTTTCTCTGTGTTTGACACGGATGGCCCTGCTCACACGTTGCTCGCAGCAGGGCTAATTTAATAGTGTCGTAACTGTTCAAAATTTTAAGCATGTAAGGCCTAAGTTCAAACCTCGTATCTACGAGGCTGAAAATTAATATGACTCTTAAAGTTAAGTATGGGAATCCCCATATCATGTTCAGTATCAAAATGACAGGTTTTCCCCAAGGAATATTATGAATCATATCACCTGAATCCTCTGGGAAAAGGGTAAGAGTTACTGGGTGACCTGAGTTTGCCAGCAGCGGGAAGAGGTGAGGCAGGAGGGGGCTTACAGGAAAGAGGGTTATGTAGACACTAAGGCCCCTATTGAATTGAGCAATTGTTGGTTATTGGTGTCTTTTAGCTAGCCGCAAAGGATCTGCAGGTTACAGGCTGAAAATCCCTGCAGTTGTCAAAATTGTAACTCTGACCCAGCTAAGCCTTTCTTCTTTCAAGCCTGAAAACGTTACAATCACAAATCGCTATTCAATTGCTACGATTCCTCGACCCGCAATTGTATTTACACCCGTTAATGTCAATATAGAAGAAAATCCTACGAGTACCAGATAGGACTTGCAAGGGGGTTAAACACCTGATCGTAGCACTGTAAATGAAAATAAAAAATCAATACTGTACTTTTAAAGATGGGGCATGTGATGAAAGACATTAGAATGAATTGCACAACAGTCTCAAGTTCTCAAATCTGCATTAAAACATTATTTTTTTCAAATTTTCGTGTTATATCAATCTCGGCAATCAAGGAGTTAATACATATCAGGCCACTCACATGGACTAGAACATTGAATTCATTCATTTTTATTATTTTGTACACCGCCGGATTGCGAGTCTGATTGCATATTGGCCTTCTACATGCCAATTGATTGATGTTTAACCTCCATTTTTAATGATGTAATGGTGATGGTCTCATTTACTGTTGCTTGTTTCTAAATTGTTATGGCCTTGCTTAATTGATCATGATGAAGCTCTGAGATGCTACTTACGACTGCATGGTTTACAGTTTAGGCTTTTGGCCAGGTAGTTGCTCTTTAACTGTTGCTTTATTCTGAGGGAATAATATTTGTAAACATTTGAATTATTGCAACTGACTCTGCCTGAAACTCTGCCTCTAACCGCTGGTGGTAGTATTGCTACTGACCTGTTTTCCTGCACTTCCTGGGTATTGGTGGAGGTAATATGCTATGCTGGGTTCTTTCCTGCTAAACAGGGATATTCCAAACAACCCTATGCTCACAAGAGATTGATCTAGGATCTTTCTGAGCCCAACAGAAGGTGAAGGATCATAACATTCAGGACAGCCTCATGAATATTTAGGCTATTTTAATTCCTTAACTAGCGTATATACTCGAGTATAAGCCGAGTTTTTCAGCCCTTTTTTTAAGGCTGAAAAGGGCCCCTCAGCTTATACTCGAGTCACTCCCTGTCTCTCCACCCCCCTCTCCCATGTCTCTCCATCCCCCCTCTCCCTCTCCCATGTCTCTCCATCCCCCCTCTCCCTATCCCATGTCTCTCCATCCTCCCTCTCCCGTGTCTCTCCATCCTCCTCTACCACTCCCGTATCTCTCCACCCCCTCTCCCTCTCCCGTGTCTCTCCATCCCTCCTCTCCCTTTCCAGTGTCTCTCCATCCCCCTCTCCCTCTCCAGTGTCTCTCCAACCCCCCCTCTCCCTCTCCTGTGTCTCTCCATCCCCCCTCTCCCTCTCCCATGTCTCTTCACCCCCTCTACCTCCCCCTCTCTCATGTCTCTCCATCCCCCCTCTCCCATGTCTCTCCATCCCCCTTCTCCTGTGTCTCTCCATCCCCCTTTCCCTCTCCTATGTCTCTCCAACCCCCTCTCCCTTTCCTGTGTCTCTACATCCCCCCTCTCCCTTTCCTGTGTCTCTCCATCCCCCCTCTCCCTCTCCCGTGTCCCTCCAACCCCCATCTCCCTCTCCCGTGTCTCTCCATCCCCCCTCTCCCTCTTCCATGTCTCTTCACCACCCTCTCCTTCTCCTGTGTCTCTCCATCCCCCCTCCTCAACCCCCCTCCTCACTTTACCCCTTTCTAATTACCTCCCCCTCTCCCTTTGCCCTCACTTACCCTCCATACGCAGCTGCTCCTCCACGCTTCTTCCGTCTGCATCGGGACCCGGCAAATCCTAATGACTTGACGTCACATGCGTGTCACTTCATTTGCATTGGCTGGGTCCAGATGCAGCCGGAAGACATGCGGAGGAGCGGAGGAGCAGCTGCATATGTAAGGCAAGTGAGGGGAAAGCGAGAGGGGGAGGTAATGAGGAGGGAGGTAATGATGAGGAGGGAGGTAATGAGGAGGGAGGGAGGTAATGAGGAGGGAGGGAGGTAATGAGGAGGAGGGAGGATGAGGAGGAGGGAGGTAATGAGGAGGAGGGAGGTAATGGGAAGGAGGGAGGTAATGAGGAGGAGGGAGAATGAGGAGGAGGGAGGTAATGGGGAGGAGGGAGGTAATGAGGAGGAGGGAGGTAATGAGGAGGAGGAGGGAGGAAGTGAGGAGGAGGGAGGTAATGAGGAGGGAGAGAGGTAATGAGGAGGGAGGATGGTAATGAAAAGGGAGGATGAGGAGGAGGGGGGTTGAGGAGGGGGAGGGGGTTGAGGATGGGTTTGAGGAGGGTGATAAGGGAGGGGGAGGGAAAGAGACACAAGGGAGAGGGGGGATAAGGGAAGGGAGAGGGAGAAGAGATACATGGAAGGGATAGGGGGGAATATACACAGGGGAGTGAGAGGCGGGGGAAGAGACACAGGGGAGGGAGAGGAGGGGAAGAGACACACTGTAGGGAGATGGGGAGAGACACCGGGGAGGGAGATGGGGGGAGAGACACAGGGGACAGAGAGGGGGGAAGAGAAACAGAGGGGAGAGAGAGGAGGAACACAAGAACGGACACAGAGGGCACACAAGAGGGACACAGGGGGCAGCACATTTCCCACCCTCGGTTTATACTCGAGTCACAAAGTTTTCCCAGTATTTTGTGGTAAAATAGGTGCCTCGGCTTATACTCGGGTCGGCTTATACTCGAGTATACACAATAGATTTGAAAGACCTTAAGATAGTAAGTCGACTTTTCTTTTATGCTTATCTTGTCAAAATGTTGAACTTTTTTCTAAATCACATTATTTAAAATGAAAGCTAACAAATGTAGAAATATTATTTCTAATTGTCAATCTCATTCACTAATCTAGTCTAATTGGAATGGTTTTAGCATTTATTTGATATATACATGCATTACTATACATATTTTTGCTAATGCTGATATTGCAGCTGATATTAAAGGATTCATTCTGATATCTACGACTGCTGACAGACTAGGAAGATCACTGTCTTTCAGGCTCAGACACACACATATGGCAAGACTCTGAAAATCTATTTCGTACATAAATAAACTAAGGAAAGAAAAGACCATTCTGAGTACACTTTCATACCTCAAGCATGATAGGAGACCTGCTATTCCCATAGAACATTTCAGTGATCAGTGTTTTCTCTGACGCTATGGGTTCTGGATCATGACATGCAAATGAGGTTCAAAATTTACCGTTTTGCCTCTATATACACTTAACATGACAATCAGCCCAGGAGACCAGTTCTAGTGGCAAGAAAGGTGTTACGTTTTGATCCTCATTTCCATGTCACTGCACAGAATCCATAGCAGCAGTGACAACATTGTTTAATAAAATTACATTACCATCATGTGTCAAGAGTATCACATATATAGTTCTGAGCATGCGAGCCGTATGCGAGGGGCCGCATTTGCGGATCCTTGCGGAGGTCGAGGCTCCAATGTCGGCTGTGTTACACAAACACACCACACACACGACTTTTTAACAAAAAAAACCCAACCTCCCAGCCCAAAAAAAAACAACGTAACGTCCCCGCAAATACGGATTTTCGCGAAGCGAGGGTCCGCATTTGCGGAGGTGGAGGCTCCAACGTCGGCTGTGTTAACACACACACAAGACTTTAAAAAAAAAAAAAAATCTGAAAGGCGCCTCACACCCGGTTACTTACACACACCGCGGCCGAGGGCCTCAGTTGCTGGCATGGAGCGCCTTCGGTGCTCCATGCTATCAACTTAGGCCCTCGCTTCCGCAAATGCGGGTCCTCGCGAAGCAAGGGGCCGCATTTGCAATGCGGGTCCTCGCAAAGCACTTAGGGAATGAGGCAACCTTAACGTAACAGACACCGACATGCACTAAGAATCCCACTATAACGGCCAACCCGCGCGCCACTTCAAACAGTGAAAACACACAAAATACTCACAAAAACGACAAAAAAAGCTTACCCATAGCAAGGGGGGGGGGGGGGCACCCAGGACCTCTGAAAGTGAAGTTACACCTCCATTTAAGTACAAATTCCCGAGTTCACACACACAAAAATCCCCTAAGCAAGAGAAAAAATAGGCAACGAAAAAAATGAAAACGAGGCTCAAAGACCCAGGACCGCTCAGCCACCTACAACTTACCCAAGAAGGGATCCGAGATAAGCTCGGAAACCCGGATTAACCGCAGGGGATCCGAGATAAGCTCCGAGCCCTGCATTAACCCCACATTAACCACCGCAGTGAGGGTCCTGATTGCATGCGATCGGGGACCCTCGCTGCAATCAAAATTCAAAATCCCCGCGTTACAGGTCCTTAAAGGACTGTAATGGCCTTAAAGGACCCGTTGGAAAATAAAAAAATCTTAACACTGTCACCCTGTTAATCTTGGGGCGCAATACGGACCCCCATAAAACCCTCATTAACCCTGTCACTCATGGGGGTCAATAGAGACCCCCATAAGCCCTTCATTAAGCCTGTCACTCATGGGGGTCAATACAGGCCCCCATAAGCCTCTATTTAACCCCATCAGTCCCATAAGGGTATATTAACACCATTATGGGCCTGTTACAACACTACATTAACCACATAAGTGCCATGATGGTCCTTAAGGACCATCATGAGACTAAGTATAAACACTATACTGCACTAGTCCCCCCCAATAAAACATTAAATATCAACTAAACACCCTCTACACTAACCTATTAACATCTACACTACCCACCCCCTATTAACCCCCACCAATCTAATTACACAAAATAAAAAAGCCTAAAGTCACACACAAAAAATATCTACATTACATGAAATAAAAAACCTAACTCACAAAAAAAATAAACTACATTACACAAAATAAAAAAAACTGTCACAAAAAATAAAAAAGGAACATTACAGAAAAAAAATAAACATTACAACACCCCCCTGCTCACTACAGAAGAAAAAAAATACACACCTGAAAAGGAAATCCATAGAATACAAATACATATAATACAAATACATACAATACAAATACATACAATTACAATACAATTACATACAATTACAATACAATACACACCTATCTAATATACATAACACAATCTATCTAAATAAATACCATAATCTAATATGCATGCTATCTATATAATAATACATTCCCAATCTATCTAAATAAATACCACAATCTATCTACAATACATCCTATGCTATCTACCGTATTTTTCGCTGTATAAGACGCACTTTTTCTTCCCCAAAACTGGGGGAGGAAAGTTGGTGCGTCTTATACGGCGAATATACCTTTTCAAACTGCCTCTGTCCTCTTGATCTCACCCCAGCGCTTCCTACCAGCATCGCGTCGGCCGGTGCGTCCTAGTGACGTCACACACGCAACGCTGCAGTACACGAGGAGTGCTGGTAGGAAGCGCTGGGGTGAGATCAAGATGGCAGAGATCAGAAGGAAGGTGAGGATCAGGAGGGTCAGAGAGGGTCAAGGGCTCCCAAATGCTCCCAAATGCTGCAGTATATGTATGTATGTATGTGTATGTATGTGTATGTGTGCATGTATGTGTGTGCATGTATGTGTGTGTATGTGTGTATGTATGTGTGTGTATGTATGTGTGTGTATGTATGTGTATGTATATTTATGTGTGTATGTATATGTATCTATATATATATATATATATATATATATGTATATTTATGTGTGTATGTATATGTATGTATGTGTATCTATATATATATATATATATATATATATATATATATATTTGTGTGTAATGTAGGTGTGTATCTGTGTGTAAAGTGTATTTGTGTTTGATTCAGATTTTTTTTCTTTTCTTGTTTTCCTCCTCTAAAAACTAGGTGCGTCTTATCTGCCGGTGCGTCTTATAGGGCAAAAAATACGGTATATAAAACACATACCCCTAGCTAACATACAATAAATGCTATCTATATATTAACTAATCTAAGTCTAAGCTAAAATAAAATAATTAAGACCACTTACCTTTGCAGTTGTCAATTAGGATCAGCCACCAACGAAAAAGAATTAAAAAAAAATTAGTGCAACACGTTTACAGTTCTAAAATAAACATTCTATACATTCTATACATTCTAAATATTCCACTCACCTTTCCGGCATGTCCCGTCCGGCATTCTTTAAATCCTTCTCCGGCGCGGCACCTGTTAAAAAAAAAACAACATTAATAGACATACCTCAAAATAAAATAAACATAATCTACATTATACTTACCTCCCCGCTATGTCTCCAGCCTCCTCCGGATCCTCTTCTGCCACGCCCTGTAAAAAAAAAAAAGTATACTTACATCCGCACTCCTGGACATCCCCGATGCTAATGAGGCTCCAGGAGAATTTTCTGGAAGAAAATAAGCAATGGCGCCTTCTAATTGGTTGAAAATTCACCCAATCAGGAGGGGCCAATGTGTGCACCAATCACAAACGGATACACCTTAAAATCCCACTCTGATTGGATAATGCACCTATCAATCTTTATATAAACCAATCACAAGGCGCAGATGCCTTCAGCCAATCACAATGGAATACACCCCCACAGGGTGATTGGTTGGAGCCTCTGTGCATTCTGATTGGTTGCACTGACAATAGCTAATCACAATGGAATACACCCTCACGTACTGATTGGTGAAGGATTTGCGCATTCTCATTGGCTATTGTTAATATCAATCAATATTACAGCCAATGGGAAGGCTCAGATATCTTCACCAATCAGTACATGGGGGTATATTCCATTGTGATTGGCTGATGGCAATAAAGCCTTATGATTGGTTCAAATAAAGATGGATAGGTGTGTTATCCAATCATTGTTGTATTTTGGGGTGTATACTTTTTTCATTGGTTCACAAATGGGCTCTTCTCATTGGCTGAATTTGATAGACAGCCTTTTCAGCCAATCAGAAGCCGCCATTGCCAATTTTATTCTGGAACACTCCATAGAAAGGTCATTAGCGTCTTTTTTTTTTTTTTTCTTCATGCGACGAGGCCGGAGACATCGCGGAAAGGTAAGTATAATGTAGATTGTGTTTGTTTACATTTGGTTTATGTTTTACTAATGGAATGTTTTTTTTTTACAGGACTATCGCCGGACAAGCAAGATGGCCGACGGAACATGGAGGACGTGACATGCTGGGACGTGACATGCTGGAAAGGTGAGAATAATATTTAGAATATTTAGAATGTTTAGAATATTTACAACGTTTAGAATGTTTAGGTATTTCATGTAAACGTGTTGTATTAATTTTTTGAATTGTTTAGGTTGCTGATCTGAAGAAACATCTCAAAGGTAAGTGGTCTTAATTATTTTATTGTGGCTTACAATTAGGGTAGCTATATATATATAGATAGCATGTATTGTATATTACATAGATAGATAGGGGGATGTATTATTAGATAGTATTGTATATTAGATAGTGGGATGTATATTACATTATATAGTGGCATGTATATTACATAGTGGCATGTATATTAGATAGTGGCATGTATATTACATAGTGGCATGTATATTAGATAGTGTCATGCATATTAGGGGTGTATTGTATTTTACTTAATTGTATTGTATTTTATTTAATTGTATTGTATTTTATTTTATTTAATTGTATTTTTTTGTATTGTATATGTATGTATTATATGCATTTCATTTTCAGGTGTGTAATTTTTAAAAAAATTTGGTAGTGGGGGAGGGGGGTTGTAATGTATTTTTTTATTTTCTGTAATGTTCCTTTTTTTTGGTGACTTCGCTTTTTTTTTGGGTTCTGTAATGTACATTTTTTATTTTTGGTGATTTGACTTTTTCTTATTTTATGTAATGTAGATTTCTGCTTTTTGAGGAATTTAGTTGCTTGAGGAACATAGTACACTCACATTGTGTGACAAACAGCATTTCAACACTTTCTTTTATTGACCGTCATTATTTAGAAACGGTTCCTGAAATGTAAAATATGGATATTAATAATTACACAACTTTCCAAACATACACATCTCATTGCTGTCATTTTTTGACGGGCAAGTCGCTAGTGTGCATATAAAAATGAGCAATTACAAAATAAAGAGGCAAAGACTTTAAATCAGTTTTAAAAGTTTACTCAGCAATTTTCAATTTACAAGAATCACGATAACAAAATTAACATGACTATGCATAAATATAATCAGTGTGGTGGAAACTGATCCAAGGTGGAGGCTGCATTACAGAGCTATTAAATTGAAGCATGCCTCGAGTTACGGGCTGTAGACGCAAGCCGTAAACCCTTTCCGAGCACGCAAGCTGTAAAGGGGCTGGCCGAGCTGTGATCGGCTGCCACTATCCAATCGCGATATAACGTAGTGAGACACAGGCCTCTCAGCCAATAGAAATCGCTCTAGCCGAAGATGATTGACAGAGGGAGATTTTAAATGTGTGTTCACATGCCCATGCGTTTACTGTGTTGTATTTACTTTCTAAGTAGCACGCAGGTCCCAGAGTTTGTGGTTTTGGAGAGTGAGAGAGAGAGCAGGAGTTATTTCAGAGCAGTAATTTGCATTTTTGTTCTTTTATATTCTACTATTTAATATTTTACACTTAATCCTTGATTACACATATTTACAGATTACAAATATTTGCAATACACATAATTTAAATAACACATATAGAGACATATAGTGCTAGGCCACTTCATACACACACCCATCCCATCCCCCACACCCCATCCCCCAACAGTTATTAATTACATATAATACACGCATGTTTCTTCATTTATTAACAGTTACACTTATGTTTATTTATCGTTATATTCTTTTTGAGAGGTGGCCATGGGGAGTAGTGGTGGGGAGTAGGAGAGAAGTGGTGGGGAGGAGGAAGTGGATGAGAAGGAGGTGGAGGAGGAGCAGGAGGAGGAGGATGGGAGTGTAGAGGAGGAGGTGGGTGGTGGCAGGGTGGCCCAAGCACCAGGCACATGTAGGAGAGGGACAAAGGGGAAGGGGCCCGATCCCAGAGGAGGTGGTAGTTTGGAGAAGAGACAAGCCTCAGGGACAGGTAAGGGAGAAGAGGATCCCTGTCCACAGTCTGGAGGGCGAGAGGCTAAGGGCAAGGACAGGGCCCACAATTATACTCACTGAGAGAATGTGGTCCTCCTCGGTGCTATCCGTGGCCGCCCTGTGATTCTTGCACGGGGGAAGGAAGTTAGGCCAGGGCCTAGGGCTCATGTATGGAAGGAGGTAGGGGCTGAGGTTACAGCGGTAGTCACAGGTCCAAGGCATGAGAGGTCTGTCAAGCACCAGTTTGACAACATCAGGGCCAAGGTGAGGAGGATGATGGTGAAGGAGCATAAGACTGTGACCTATAATGAGTGGGAGAGGGTTGCCAAGGACATTCTGAGACAGGTGCCCGCTGCTGGAGCTTCAGGCCTGGTGGCCCAGCAGGACCTATCCTCCATGTCAGGTCAATATCACATACACCAACATACCACCACATGTGCATCACACACCAACAAGGACACTGACATGTCAGCTCCATGGAATTATCAAGAGATAGATGGATGCATCATTAAATCCATGAAGCTGACAAATCACTGTCATTCCTGGGCAACGTCGCGGTATTTATAGCGTAAATATTAAAATTAATATTTATAATTTATAGATCGAATAACGTAAATTCATAAACAAATATGACTTTTAAGATAAAACAGCCTTTATTTTCAACAACACAATCTAATTTGTACTATAATAAAATTATTAGCAGTGTTATGATTATACACAAAATTGGTAATCTGATTAAAATATGACAATAATAATATGCTTAATTATTATGGAAAAAACAGCTATCTTATTGTATACCAATAAAATCTTCCTAGAAAACATTAAGATACAATGATATACTCTTAATTAATATTTCCTTTAGCTATCATATAACACAAAATCAACATATAACAAATTAGGATATCTGGCAGAATCTATTTTCATACATCAACAACACTATATAATAATAGTGGACTAGTATTTTTTAGTATAAATCACTTATAGAAATATTGAAAATATTCTAAAAACAGACAAATGTATATTATCAGGTGCTAAAATAATTTGGTATATAAGCAATGATAACAGAGAAAATATATGTTTATTAACAGTTAATAATTATAGTATTGTTGTAATATAATTGATATAGTATAAAATAAAATAAATACATTTGGTATTTACTAGTTAATTTTGATAGTATTAATATAGCAATGATCAATATAGTATCACTAAAGCTTGACAGGAAAGATAGTTTATATTATCAATTATATTACAAAAAGTATCTGGTTATTTTCATACATTACCAGGTCAACCGAATTTGAAGTAAAACGCCTGTCCTTATAAATCTGAAAAGCAGGAAACAAGATTATCTGTTTTCTCCAGAGTGTCTAATGAGTATATCTGTGGTGTAGGAATCCTCAGAGTGTGGCCCCAGTGTCCCAGGATAGTGTCCCTTAGGATGTGTGTCACAGAGTGTATCTATTAAAAATAATACCGAATTAAATACTCCTGTTATCCAATCAAATTGCTTAACAAGATCTAAAGTATCTTTCCCTTGGGAAGGTGTATTTCCTAAGTAGGAAATTTAATTATTGAGACAATGGGAAGGTTTGCATAGTTGTACTTTAGGAAAACTAAATACAGCTGTGTGTGTAAGTTTTGGGTAGATGTCTGATATTTGGGTTTCAGGATATGAAGCTTGTTTTCCATTGTTTCAATATGAGAACTTTTATAACTCAAACAGAGATATACGAATACTTTCATGACCAGCCATTGTATTAGTATGAGCCATGAAGGAAACTTGAGCTGAGTTACTGCGAGTTGAAATTGCAAATATACAAATACTTTTGTGTATCTCCATTGTCTTCTAATTAGCCCTACCTGAATACACAAAGGCAGGTACTAAAACTGGGAGACAGAAATATATTTCTTTATGTAATATGTTTAAATCAAATTAAAAGGAGTATTTTGAATAAATGTATAAAATAATATATTAATATGAAAAGCTTAAAACATATCCTATCCGATGATATGAAACACCTCTATATTCTAGGAATTTGTATATATATATTAATTACAATTATTAAAAAGGATATATTTAACCAGAAATATATAATTAAAATGGGATATATATATATATATATATATATATATTAAAGGAATATACTAATATTATTTATGTATGTAAAAACCCTGACAGCACAACAACAGTAATCAAGCAATAGAGAGTGCATGTATTGGTGTGCCTACTGCAGCCTATACAGTTACAGAATGCAGCCGGAATCAAGATGGCATTAGGAGTCAAAAACGATCAAGGCCATGAACCAAAGAATAGATTACATCTAGCAAATGATAGCTAATATCAGTTGCAATTAAGAGTATCATCCAGGTTCCAGCCTAGATGTCAGATAGTTAGGAATGCATCAAGAAGGTCTGGGTGCAGTGGCAAGCCAGACGCGGGGGTGTCGGCTCCATAGGAGCAGGAAGTGGAGGAGCAAGACCACCCACACCACCACCAGTTTTGCCCTGGGCTCCAGCTGGGCCACAGACCCTCCACGCTCAGACACCACCACTTCCTCACCTCGCCACGCTCCAAGGGCCACATCAGACCAGGCTGCGCAGGTGGAGATGTGGCAAGGAGCAATAGGGAGGAGAGGAGGCATCATCTGATGACTGACTCCTACCTGGCCGGGCTGCTCCGGATTGGGGCGGACCAGAGCGCATTCCAAGGAGTCACCGTGGAGGCCATGCAACACGCTCTGGACCCCATCTCCGCCTCCTCTACCTCAGAGGCATCCCCCGGCCACACTAATCCCGGCCGCTCCTCTCCTCCCAGAATGCCTCCACCACTGCCACTGCAGTTTATACTGCCTCTCAGGGGCTTGCCCCCCACCACTAGCAGGGAGATTATTTTTTTTTTTAATTCTCCTTCTCCTTTTTTTTAGTTGACCACTTTTTTTCAGATTTTTGTTTTGTCCCCACACTGTATGGGTGAAACCAGTTTGGATTACACAGTCCAGAGGTTTAATCATCTGTTTCAATGAGCAGATCTAGACAAGTTGTAAGTGCTATGCACACTAATGGTTTCTTCAATTAAATGGAGTGACTTGTGATGATCCTTTTTTTTCATCAGATTCTGGTTGCAGTGGTGTAGTTACCATATATGACACTGGTAGGTGCTATGCATCATGCTTATTCTAGACTATCACATTACCCCCTCTAGGTATCCCCTTTTTACCAATAGCCTCTTTCTCTCCCGGGATCCGCCCACATCACACCCATGATATTAATGCACAGTCTTGACCATTTCTGATTGTGTTCTGTGTATGAAATAAAGTTTTGTTATACCGTTCTAATCGTGTCAGTATGTTTTCAATGGTTGGGTTTATGGGACATCCACATACATCAGATATGTGTCACATTCCTATATATGTAAACTAATGAGCCCTAGTTACTATGCAATAGATCAATACATATAACGTCAATTATGGTCATAATAGCATTAGATATTATAGAATAAAATCTAAATCATTTATAATCAACATAAAGGGTTAATGCACATGCAAATGTCCAATGAGTGATATTGTGGAGTATAAACATTCCCCTGAGAGCCTTATAGGAATGTGACAGGTGATACTGGAGTGGGTTGCCAGTTCCTTCTCTAGTGGACTGTGATTTGTCTGACCTCTCTGCTATGACGTGCCCACCTACAGTCACCCTTCATGGTATAGCTCACAACTTCATTCAGGTACACAAGCCCCTTCACCACCACCACTTAGCAATCCAGAAGGGGACCAGGGGAACATACACCACACTAATGTAAATTGATGAATAGGAAAACGTAATGGGAGGTCCCAAAATGGGAATGGGTATGCATCTTGGCATTAGCAATGGTGTGGGACTTTCCTGTATGGACATAGCAGAGATAACCCCTGATGGAGGTGAGTTGACTGTTGATCCACATGCCTCTGCACAGCCTTCATGTGTTTTTGCTGCTCTTCCTGATGTGTTAGAGTGGATTAGTGTATTGTATGTCCCCCTGGTCCCCTTGTGGATTGCTAAGTGGTGGTGGTGAAGGGGCTTGTGTACCCGAATGAAGCTGTGAGCTATACCATGTAAGGCCAGTGTAGGTGGGCAGATGATAGCAGAGAGGTCAGACAAATCACAGTCCCCTAAAGAAGAAACTGGCAACCCACTCCAGTATCTTTGGCATCTAAACCTTGTGGAACAGCACAGGCAGTGACCTAGCTAAACGTGCTGCAGTCCATAGGGTCACAGAGAGTCAGACACAACTTAGGGACTGAACAACAAATAATAAAATGTTCCCCTGGTACTTGATCTATGTGATGTGGCAGTGTGATTTGGTCACTATTTGTTTTCCCAATGTAAATGTGATGAGCAAGATGGATATGCAATCATATATATATATTCCAGGGTCCGCATTAGAGCCTCCGTGAGTGAGGAAGGGTTAATATGGCATCTGCTTCATGTTTTTGTGTTGCAATTTAATCAGATAGTGTGTTTTTAATTGTTCTATACATGTTGCAGCAAGGCTTTTTATATTGCAAATGCATGACCATTCGAACATATGATAAAATAACATAATTTTGTAAAGCAATACTTTATCTGGTACTGTGTCTTAATTGCTTTATGCATGTTGCCGCATGGCTTTTCATATTGTCATATGCATGACCATTCCAACATATGATGAAATTCAATATTTTTAATGCCTATTTATTATTGGGGGATTATTTTGCAAGTAGTTGTAATGCCTTTCCATGCGTTTCCCCCATTTTGAAGTCCACTGGTGTTTATATTGTGTTTTACAGTGTCTGTAAACCCTTTGTGGGTCCTATTTGGAGCCCGTAATATTTTTGCCTCCATTTGCGGGTTACGTGCTTGAACACCAGGGCGTCTTTGGGAATTCGTTGCAATTTAATAGCGTGATTGGAACTTAACAGTTACTGGCTTGACAGAGGATTTGCGGCAACGGAGTACAGATTTTGACATCCCGTAGGGTTTTGACCGCTCTTAACCCGCAGGTCGTTTGCGGGTAGCTTTAAGAGGCCAATTTAATAACGGAAGTTTTGCTGGCTACGTTACGGGCTACGGTTTATCACGTTGAGGGAATTTAATAGGACTGTAAGCCTCTCATTAGCTTACCTTTCCAAAAGCAGGGATATGCCTAAAATGTAACCTACTGTTGGTCCCTGAGGATTGGAGTTGATAAACACTGTATTGGATGAAACCCCTATTTCCTTCCCCTCTTTGACACAAGGCCTCCCACTCCTGTGCTACCACAGAATCTAAATTTACAACTGGCAGGGGCTACTGGGGTACTTATAGAGGTGGTAGGGTTGGAGGGGCAATAGCCTGAGACCCTGTGTCCTCACAATAGGAGCATATAGGAGGAGGATTGATCTATGGGAGGAGGGGGACTGCGGTTTTAATTGAAAGCATGGTGGCTCCAGGGCCCAAATAATTTCCTCCACCTTCTCATTGCCTTCCTCTTTCTGTGCTGTGCTGTAGATGAAGAATAACATATATTTATTTTCCAAATCTCATAAGCATGACTTCAGTCAGTGTTTGTATGTACATTTTTCAGTTGTTGGTTGTATACTCATCAAGTAATGTGATTTCCTGATAATTTGAATATCAGTCAGTTATGATGTCATAGGTCTGGGGATTAAAAATATGTATGTTATCTTGCTGATATATTCATTGTTTGGCCTTGGAGTTATGTGAAAACATAAATTTGTCTCATTAAGCAGATATGGCCTATTTTTTTTGTATATTATTAGTCTTAATATGAGATCACACATTTAATGTGCATTTCTAGGTAATATTATTAGTCACTGGTTGTCACCAGCCTTGTTATATATGTGATATTTGTATGGTCACTGCTTTACTGAGCCATTCATGTGTGATAAAGGACATATTGGTGACTAGTAGTGTATGGGTTGTGAACATAATTGATGATGGTGTTGTAGGATTAGTAGTGCATGTAATCACCTTGCTGAGTCTTGGACCACTCCGTGTCCAACAATCCCAGTGGTGTGGACGTCAGGGAGAGGGAAGAGGGGGGGGGAGGGGGGAGACCCCAAAATGGAGAATGTGAGTGCTGAGCAAATTGGAAGAGAGAGAGTGAGAAGAGAAGGTGTCACAATCTGCTACTTTAATTGGACTTGGTAAGAACCTAGTTCAAACCTATCCAGCAGAATCGTGCGGTCCTTGTACACCTCTGATAGCAGAAGCTGGATCATACACAGGAACCACACCCAGGAAATTGTTTCAGCAGACCCGAATATCATGGACACCATATCATCCCTTAGATTCAGGATTAATGTACAGAATGACAATTACACCTTATCTATGTAAGTACAGATACCACTGTCATACCCTTATTAATTGGCACCTTTTATACAATAATAGGCTGCCTCCTACTTACTGGGAAACCCTGTACCTCTGACAAGCTCAGGTCTTTAATCTCATTCTGGTGTTGAGTTTTTTATCTGCTCAAGACCCCCTGTGTTTGTTTATTTAGCTTGGGCTGAGTGAATCATCACCAGATAACAACACTATTATGTAACATAATAGGCTGCTCCTACTTACTTGGAAACCCTGTAAAAGGATTATCTATTAGACTATGGTATTAGGTGTTAGCTGATGCAATAGCCTGAAGAATAGCTAATATGTTTTTTTACAACAATTCGTATAACATGAAACATAATACATATGTTATGCTATGCAGGGCATAAACCAAGATACATACAGTAATCATATTGTAACCATAAGCACTAAGAAATACATAACCATAATAATAAAAACAGGGTAATTCTGGACAGTAAGGCACAGGTCATAGTGTAAAACAGTCCAGTCAAGCCCTGGGCAAGAAAGAAAGTTAGCTGTCTGGCATAGTCAGGGCTATTCCTAGTGTTCAGTAAGTATGTATAGGTAGATGCTATTTTGGTTGCTGAACAGATAATTTTCATTTCTTAAAACTGAGAGAAGTATCCATATCTCCAATGACTATCTATTTCCCAAAACACTTCTGCTTCCCAAACCTTAAATGACAGGTATGTAGGGATTTCCTCTACCACTATATATATATATATATATATATATATATATATATATATATATATACAGTATCTCACAAAAGTGTGTACACCCCTCACATGTTTGTAAATATTTTATTAAAACTTTTCAAGTGACAACACTGAAGACATGACACTCTGCTACAATGTAAATTAGTAAGTGTACAGCCTGCATAACATTGTAAATTTGAAGTCCCCTCAAAATAACTCAACACACAGCCAATAATGTCTAAACTGTTGGCAACAAAAGAGAGTACAGCCCTAAGTGGAAATGTCCAAATTGGGCCTAAAGTGTCAATATTTTGTGTGGCCACCATTATTTACCAGCACTGCCTTAACCCTCATGAGCTTGGAGTTCACCAGAGCTTCACAGGCTGCCACTGGAGTCCTCTTCCACTCCTCCATGATGACATCACGGAACTGGTGGATGTTCAAGATCTTGCACTCCCCCACCTTCCATTTGAGGATGCCCCACAGATGCTCAATAGGGTTTAGGTCTGGTGACATGCTTGGCCAGTCCATCACCTTTACCTTCTTCTTCTTTAGCAAGGCAGTGGTCGTTATCATGTTGGAATACTGCCCTGTGGCCCAGTCTCTGAAGGGAGGGGATCATGCTCTGCTTCAGTATGTCACAGTATATTTTGGCATTCATGGTTCCCTCAATGAACTGTAGCTCCCTAGTGCTGGCAGCACTCATGCAGGCCCAGACCATGGCACTCCCACCACCAAAAGTATACATCTATAATGAGGAATAGCTTAATTTCAGCATGAAAAAAACATCTAGATAAACGGGCTTGCTTATTTGTAGGAACCGTCTAACTAGCCCTGAGACCGCTTCTCGGCCTACAGGTAAAACAGTACCTTTCCATGGTTAACATTGTTAACTAATGCATGTATTAATGCTGGCTCTGATTAACATGCCATTCTCAGGCTTTGCATGTCCCTTTTGGACATGACCATAGCCAGTCACGGCTGTATACAGTATCTCACAAACGTCTAAACTGTTGGCAACAAAAGTGAGTACAACCTTAAGTGAAAATGTCCAAATTGGGCCCAAAGAGTCAATATTTTGTGTGGCCACCATTATTTTCCAGCACTGCCTTAACCTCATGGGCATGGAGTTCACACAGCTTCACAGGTTGCCACTGTTGTGCTCTTCCACTCCTCCATGATGACATCACAGAGCTGGTGGATGTTCGAGATCTTGCACTCCCCCACCTCCGTTTGAGGATGCACCACACATGCTCAATAGCGTTTAGGTCTGGTGACATGCTTGGCCAGTCCATCACCTATACCTCCATCTTCTTTAACAAGGCAGTGGTCATCTTAGAGGTGTGTCTGGGGTCGTTATCATGTTGGAATACTGCCCTGTGGCCCAGTCTCCGAAGGGAGGTGATCATGCTCTGCTTCAGTATGTCACAGTATATGTTGGCATTCATGGTTCCCTCAATGAACTGTAGCTCCCCAGTCCCGGCAGCACTCATGCAGGCCAAGACCATGACACTCCCACCACAAAAAGTATACATCTATACTGAGGAAAGGTAGCTGAAATAATCCCTAAATAACAGATAAACGCATAAGGCACAAAGAACACAAAAACACTGATATGAGAGAAAAACCCTCCGTTTGACCATAAACAGAGATGCAGAAAGAGTGGAGGCAGCATCGGACATAATCAGGTAAATGCATATAGTGGGAATCAGCACAACATATTATAGAAAACAAATATACACTGTGACCGTTTGCCCCCTAGAGGATGGTGCCACGTACAGAGCATGAAGAGTTCTTGACAGGAGTGACTCCTAATTGGCTCAGCTGAAACTTCACTTTAAAGCTTGGAAAGCAGATATGGGAAAGGCTGCTAATTAGGCTCTGGCCAAGGTTGGGTGCTGCTGCTAGCAGCAAGAGCAAGCCACAGAGAGGAGCTTGCTGGCTGATTCTTTGTGGCTCTGCAGTCTGGTTGAAGAAGCTGGGATAGAGAACCTTATACAACACTGCTGATGTTGGATCCTGAGAGCTGGGATCAGCTTTAAAGCGAGGCAGTAAGGAACACTGCATGCAATACCGAGAGATCCTGGCAAGTGAGAGAGGATTGCCTGAAGTGTACAGCCAGCATCAAAACAGGAGACACAGAGTGTTCAGCATGACCTGGGAGGAGAAATAGACAGAGCTCCTGGTCAGGACCCGGCTGGACTTGCAGTGTGGGTGCCAGAGCAGCAAGGGCAGCTGAAACTTGAGGATCAGTCTGGGTGACTGCAACAATATTTACAAGATAGACTGTTTGCTCTAAGAGGAGAGGACTTGCAGAGGAGAAGCTGAGAGATAGAGACTGGACTTAAAGGTACCACCCCTCTATGTGGAAACATTCTGTTTTACCTGTAGGCCCGAGAAGCATGCTCAGGGTGTTCCTGCAAATAAGCAAGCCCGTTTATCTAGTTGTTTCTTTCATGCTGAAATTAAGCTATTGTTTGTTTTGTAACATTTTATTGAAAGCAAAGATAAAAGTATATCGAGACTCAGTGGTTTATGTGGAAATCACAGAAGCAATCTGTAGCCAAAGGCCGGCACTGTCACAACACATATAGACATATGTGTATATATGTTTGGTCTGGGCCTGCATGAGTGCTGCCGGCACTGGGGAGCTACAGTTCATTGAGGGAACCATGAATGCCAACAAATGTACTGTGACATACTGAAGCAGAGCATGATCCCCTTACTTTGGAGACTGGGCCTCAGGGCACTATTCCAACATAATAACGACCCCAAACACACCTCCAAGACTACCACTGCCTTGCTAAATGAAATTTCTCTGTTCAGCAAACAAAATAGCATCTACGTATACATACTTACTGAACACCAAGAATAGCCCTGACTATGACAGACAGCTAACTTTCTATCATGCCCAGGGCCTGACTGGACTGTTTTACACTATGACCTGGGCCTTACTGTCCAAAATTACCCTGTTTTTATTATTATGGATATGTATTTCTTAGTGCTTATGGTTAAAATATGATTATTGTATGTATCTTTTTTAAGCTCTGCATAACATATGTATTATGTTTCATGTTATACGAATTGTTATAAAAAAACATATTATCTATTCTGCAGGCCATTGCACCAGCTAACACCCAATACCATAGTCTAATAGATAATCCTTTTACAGGATTTCCCACTAAGCAGGAGCAGCCTATTATGTTACAGTGTTGTTATCTGGTGATGATTCACTCAGCCCAAGCTAAATAAACAAACACAGGGGGTCTCGAGCATATAACAAACGCTGAGGGTTTACAGCAAATGGTGATAGGCAACACAATCATCAGAATGAGATTAAAGGCCTGAGCTTGTCAGAGGTACTATTATTTAGGGATGGGGCTTACTGTGATTGGCCTGCCTGTGTGCCAGAAAATTGTATAAAATGTGCCAATTAATAAAGGTATGACAGTGGTATCTGTACTTACATAGATAAAGTGTCATTCTGTACATTAATCTGAATCTAAGGGATTATTTGGTGTCCCTGATATTCTGGTCTGTGGAATCAATTTCCTGGGTATGGTTCCTGTGTATGATCCATCTTCTGCTATCAGAGGTGTACAAAGACCGCACAATTCTGCTGGATAGATTTGAACTAGGTTCTTACCAAGTCCAATTGAAGTAGCAGATCGTGACACCTTCTCCTCCTACGTCAAGAGGAGAGGACTTGCAGAGGATTCTTTGAAGCTGAGAAGCTGGGAGAGAGAGGCTGGACTTAAAGGTACCACCCCTCTATGTGGAAAGGGACTGTTTTACCTGTAGGCACAGAAGCGGCCTCAGGTCTAGTCAGAGGGTTCCTGCAAATAGGCAAGCCCGTTTATGTAGATGTTTCTTTCATGCTGAAATTAAGCTATTCCTCAGTATAGATGTATACTTTTAGTGGTGGGAGTGTCATGGTCTGGGCCTGTATGAGTGCTGCCGGCACTGGTGAGCTACAGTTCATTGAGGAAATCATGAATGCCAACATATACTGTGAAATACTGAAGCAGAGCATGATCCCCTACCTACGGAGACTGGGCCACAGAGCAGTATTCCAACATGATAACGACCCCAAACACACCTCCAAGATGAGCACTGCCTTGCTAAAGAAGCTGAAAGTAAAGGTGATGGACTGGCCAAGCCTGTCACCAGACCTAAACCGTATTGAGCATCTGTGGGGCATCCTCAAACGGAAGGTGGGGGAATGCAAGATCTCGAACATCCACCAGCTCCGTGATGTCATCATGGAGGGGTGGAAGTGGACTCCAGTGGCAACCTGTGAAGCTCTGGTGAACTCCATGCCCATGGTTAATGGCTAATGGTTAATTGGCTAATGGTGGCCAATATTGAGACTTTGGGCCCAATTTGGACATTTCCATTTAGGGGTGTACTCACTTTTGTTGCCAACGGTTTAGACATTATTGGCTGTGTGTTGTGTTATTTTGAGGGGACAGCAAATGTTCACTGTTATGCAGGCTGTACACTTACTACTTTACATTGTAGTAGCGTGTCATTTCTTCAGTGCTGTCACATGAAAAGATTTAATAAAATATTTACAAATAAGTGAGGGATGTACTCGCTTTTGTTAGATATTGTATATAGCCGTGAGTGGCTATGGTAGTGTCCAAAAGTTCACCAGTTCTGCAGCATAATCCATTTTAAGTTTAATATGGATGGATTTAAAAAGGATTAACCTACAGAACAGGTGAACTTTCTGGACACTACCATAACCATCACCAATGGCACATCTGTATATGGGAAAAGTACAGACAGATTTAGCTACAGACAGATGCAGTTATCATCAGAGCTCCAGTTTACATCCCTCCTACACTAAGCAAGCAATCATTCACAGCCAAGCCATTAGATACTACCGCATATGCTCAAACACTGAGGACCATGGCAAACATTTAAAAACACTATGTGATTCTTTCAGGCAGAAGGGTTACAAGCCCCGGGTATTACACAGAAAATAACCTTTGCCCTTACAACTCCCCATGAACACCTGTTACAGTACAATACTAAAAAATATATATTTTCCAAGCCTCCCAATTTTGTATTTAGACAGCCACCAAACCTGGGCTGGATTACATGACGCTCATAAAGTTACACCTATTAATGTAATTATAGACCTTCTTGCTGCGCCACAGTCATATGTGCTGATAGAAAACAGCAAACGGAAAAGTGATTGACATAGATTAAAAATATATTTGTGAGCCTCCCTCCAGCACTGAGTGTGTTGGAGATTTATACAAATTAGTATATGGGTCTTGGAGCTGGGGGGCTTTGCATTTTGAGCGAGAGAGAAGGTAAGTTGAGAGTTTGGAGAGCAGGTTACAACTTCTTTTATTGATTTCTTTTAACTTAAATATTACTTTACATTATTTTTACCAGACTCATAGATACTGATAACACATAATGTACATACACATACAGTAATACTACGCATAGATACACATATAGCTGGCCTCGCCATCCACTCAGCTCCACCCTACATTCCAACATTTACAAAAATACAAGAAAAATATATTTTACATAAAAAATATATACATATACACGTTTTTATTTATCCTTATTTTCTTTTAAAGATTATGATGGAGAGTGGAGCGAGGAGGGGAGAGCTGTGATTAGGATTTGACCTTCTCAACAGCACTCCTCAGTGGCAATCTATTGGTCCAAATGTTAACATATTCTAACATGGCTAAACTTTTCTTCTATATATTTAATTTAGACACAATTCTACCCCATGAAGGCATCTTCTTCATCTGAGAGCAATGCTACCAAATAATGTAGGTAAAATATATAAACAGGGGATATCAGCCATTCCATCAATGACATCACCCCAGCAGAATGGTCTTACAGCACTTGGTTGTTGTTAAGTTTAATTTATAATAATGCACATATTACAGGGGACCTGCAAAGCCTGAGAATTGCATGTTAATCAGAGCCAGCTTTAATACATGCATTAGTTAACCATGTCATCCTCTCATCAATATGACAACTAATAATTTTGTCTGATGTAAGTAAAACACACAGCATGGCTGCTGATCATTGTCTCCTCTCAATATTAATGGGTACATGTTCATTCATCATGATATCATAACAATCAATTATAATATGATAACACATTTATACCAGATGAATGTGATATCAATGTGGCTAAATAATTTAATATAGAGATGGTGATAGTACTCTTGGTCCACTGACTGTGAACACAGCTAAGCATTCTTTGTGAGATGCCACATCCTTACTAATGCGCATGGCAAGTGACTTCTCATAACAGATACATAATGGTTTGCACTGCTTGTAGATGAACATCAGGTAAGTTGTTCTTTGGTACAGTACATACAGGTATGGCTAGACTTTTCTCCTCTGTATTATTTTAGATTATGGCCACCTTTTTTGACATTTTTGATTTACACTCTGTGTAATTTAAATGGATGACATAATCCAGGAGTTAATGTATCTGTGTAATGGAGCAGTTGAAGACATGATCTATGTGCATTTCTGGTTACTTCTATTATATGGAGTGTTGAATGATGGTATTTTTATTCATCTGATTTTGGTTACTTTGGTGTAATGACCACATGGCCATAAAAACAATGTGTATTTCAAGTAGATGCTATGCATTTTCTGAACACTCTGTGTAATTGAATTGGATGATATAATCCATGAGTTAATGGATCTGTGTAATGGAGCAGATGAAGACATGATCTATGTTCATTACTGGTTACTTCTATTATATGGAGGGTTGAATTATGGTATTTTTATGCATGCAATTATGGTCACTGTGGTGTAATGACCACATGGCCATAAAACCAATGTGTAATTCTAGTAGATGCTATGCATCATTATTATTATACAGTACTACCATTTTTTCCTGTTTTCCCAGACAGCCTCTTGTCCTCTTGGATATATGCACACCACACCCATGACATTAATGCATGTTTGGATACGACTATGACTGTGCTTTGTGTTTCAATGTTTCAGTGTTTCTAATGGCTACTGATTTGGGACATCAACATAGATAACAATTACCTGACAATAATATGTTTGTATATTGATCATCATCCCTTCATTCATTTGATGACTGTAAACATATATGTTTGCACGTTACTAAACTTCTGTTGATTAGTAATTGATGTTGTTATAACTAAATGTTTACACTTTCTATGTTAAATCTGATGTTAATGTCATAATTTTTAACATCATTTCACATATTGTTGCACACAGCATGTGAATTCTTCATGATGTGTGACATGATAAGGAAATATATATCCTTCTTTTCATTCCCCAAAAATTTGATGTGAACACTCCAGAACATTACAGTGACACAAGCGTGGTTTACAAGTGATCGCATGTATTAATATGACCAAATTGTGTTTAGGCACTTATGTTAATGTTATTATCATTATTTTCTAAAACATTAATGAACAACATCATTTGTTATGTTTGGGAGTTACTACTTGGATAAATATATATTCTGACACTATTGTGGCTCATTATTCAGAGGTTTGTATAATTAATAATTAATTTAAACAATAATTAATTGAGGCTATAATTTAAACAATAATTAATTGAGGCTATCTAGTGATGTACCTGGCATTCACCTTCCCTATTTATGCAACATCAGTGTTACCCAGTCTTCTCTTTAAGGCCTCAGGCTGCCCATGATGACATATCTCAAACCATAGTATATAAGACCCAAACTAATTGTGTAGATGAAATACCTTCCCATGGATGTGATGTAGATGCTCGCTATCAGTACTGTGCTGAGGATCACTACTGTTGCTGAGTATTGTTTGGGGTGTCTCTATCCCTCTAATACTCAGTGCTTCATAGCATATGTTGTAATTGTGTGTTTCATGATTGGTATTAACCTCTTGCATACTGTGGTCTATGCTCATCTAACTATTGTGATATGTTATGTGGAGACATAATATTGGCAACAGTAAATTTTCTAAAATATTTATTATGACTCAAACATATTATATATATGTATGTCTAATTTACACAGTGACATATTATTTCCAATGCAGTTATGTGCTTTCTCATTCTATTTAGTCATGTCTCTTTAACTGTGTCTTTAAGCAATGATTTTGAAGTTCCCATATGAATGATGAGTCACAAATAAGAAATTGACAAACATTTTTTATTATCATATTTTAGCATATCAGACTATGCTTTAGTGTCTCTTTAAGTGCTGCTGCAGCTATCAGAAATTGTTTAAAGACCATTTGCAAGTGGTGTTTAGTATAAATTAACATTGAGAAATGTAATACTGCTCAAATTTTCAGTTCTGCCGTAATTTGCGAGTCTGGATTGAAAAGGAATTTAATACAAAAGTAAGAAAGAGTCGGTGGTAATATTTCGGATGTACAAAAATCAATGACAAACTTGCCGTCATTTGTGGGTTTTGCTTGCCAGTAGTCATCAGGGGCTGCTCACACGCAATCATGCTGCGAGGGGGTGAATAGAATAGTTAGGAAAGTTACTGAGCATGTTTTGCCTGTGAAACTTTGCGAAATAGTGAATTGAATGAGGCCCCATGTCAGCACATCTTTAAAGAGGATACAGCAACACATAGCAACCAGACCTATAACATCAGAGGGTCATAATGATGTCATACATTACATAATACAAGGTACTGTATGTGAAACAGGCTGTTACATTTGGGAAACCAGGCAAAAATTACATCTAACGATGAATCTTCACAAACCTTCCATCAAAAAGCACAATGAAAACAGTTATTGTATCATAGTTGGACACCATTTTACCCAGAATCCCCAAATCTGAAAATCAAAATACTTCGAGGTGATTTAAAAAAACTTTTTAAGAGAACTCGGAAAGAGTGTACCTTGAAGGAGTTGAGGCTGGTAATAATATTTATGATCTAGTGTATGTTACCCATATATATTTTATAAATGTATATACCAACTGCTGAATGGATGTGAGTATATCATCTTTAAAGAAGAAAGAAAGGAAAAGACACCCTTTGTTATCAGCCAATAAACTCCTCTAGGAAATCAATTTGGACAGAAAAATATTAAAACCTATAACGTATATACTCGAGTATAAGCCGACCCGAGTATAAGCCAAGGCACCTAATTTTGCCACAAAAAAACTGTGAAAACGTATTGACTCGAGTATAAGCCGAGGGTGGAAAAGAGGGTCCTTCCCTCCTGATCATCCTCCACCCCCCTTATCATCCTCCTTCCCCCCTTATCATCCTCCTCCTTCCCCTCTTATAATCCTCCTTTCCCCCCCGAAGGTTTCATCGCAAGGTCCGCGGGACTTGGCTGCAATGAACGCCAAAGGCACTCATTGCAGGGCTCCCGAGCAGCGATGAAGTACGCAGATACTAAGAAGACCACCAAAAAAACTCAAATATGCCTTAAATTAACTTACACACTCACACACAGCACAGGGGGAGAGGAGCAGGGAACCTGTGAGTGAGGTTGCAACTTACTTTGAGGCATATTTGGAGTTTTTTCATGATCGAAAATTGGCTAAGCAAGGAAAATAATGGCTGCCGAAAAACGTAAACAGGATGAAAACGAGGCCGAATGCAGTAAAAAAGAGCCCAAAGCCAGTAACACGTTATCCAAGACAGTAACATTCAACCCAAGGCACTAACACTTAACCCAAGGCAGTAACACTTATCCCAAGCCAGTAACACTTACACCAAGGCACTAACACTTAAACAAAGGCAATAACACTTAACCCAAGGCAGTAACACTCATCGTGAGGCCCCTGAACTACACAGGAGAGAGAAGCAATGAGCACTGAAGGCCGGGGCTTGCGATGAGGTGCTCAAGCACAAAACCTATAAAGTACACAGACGGAGAGGCTCGCAATGAGCGCCGAAAGTGCTCAGAGGGGCCATAGCCTCGCATTGTGTGGCAAACAGCATTGCCAGGCTTACAATTTTACTCTCATCATTTTTGATGGGCAATTTCCTAGTATATATATATACATATATATATATATATATACATAAACAGCATCTCTCAAAAGTGAGTACACCCCTCACATTTTTGTACATATTTTATTATATGTTTTCATGTGACAACACTGAAGAAATGACACTCAGCTACAATGTAAAGTACTAAGTGTACAACCTGTATAACATTGTAAATTTGCTGTCCCCTCAAAATAACTCAACACACAGCCATTAATATCTACATCATTAGCAACAAAAGTGAGTACACCACTAAGTGGAAATGTCCAAATTGGGCCCAATTCGCCATATTCCCTCCCCTGTGTCATGTAACTCGTTAGGGTTACAAGGTCTCAGGTGTGAATGGGAAGCAGGTGTGTTAACTAAAAAAGCTGAATGTAAAGGTGATGGACTGGCTAATCATTTCTTCAGACCTGAACCCTGTTGACCATCTGTGGGGCATCCTCAAACGAAAGGTGGGGGAGCGCAAGGTCTCTAACATGCACCAGCTCTGTGATATTGTCATGGAGGAGTGGAAGAGGACTCCAGTGGAAACCTGTGAAGCTCTGGCGAATGAGGGTTAAGGCAGTGCTGGAAAATAATGGTGGCCACACAAAATATGGCACTTTGGGTCCAATTTGGACATTTCCACTTATGTACTCACTTTCGTTGCCAACTGTTTAGATATTAATGGCTGTGTGTTGAGTTATTTTGAGGGGACAGCAAATTTACACTGTTATGCAGGCTGTACACTTACTACTTTACGTTGTAGTAGAGTGTTATTTCTTCAGTGTTGTCACATGAAAAGAAAATATTATATATATATATATATATATATATATATATATAAATATATATATATATATATATATATATATATATATATATATATATATATTGTTACTGTTTCTTCAATGGATGTTGGGAATCACTGCTCTATGTGATCTTTCCGAGTGAGAATGCTATCTGTCCCCTGCACACATTGGTTCTGCTTAATTGGTGACTTCATTGTCTTTGGGCCTGTTGAATTAGTGAAATATTTACTGGAATGTTTTGCTTGTATGTTTGGAAACTAAATACCCTTCATCAAGTACTTTTACATATCTTATTTAGAACCCTCAGTAATGGAAAAGTTAAACACAAGTACATGTGTCCATACAGCGTGACAATTTGTAATATTACTATTACTGTGTATTTTCCCCTTAAGCATATGATTGTAAAACTGTGGAAAATACATTAACACTTTGGAGGGATGTGGGCTCGCACACAGGGGGCCCCTACACTAAAAAAAAAAAAAAAATGCACAAAACAAATAAATTACACAGCACTGGGCCCCCCAGAGAAGGGCCCTTGTGCATTGCATTTCTGCACCACTGGTAGCTTCGCCCCTGTGCATCAAGGATAATTATCAAGTATTTATATATTAGAGGGTCATATTGTAAATGTAGATAGTAAACCTCTTTTACTTCCAGTATTTGATATTACTATGAATTCTAGTGTATAACAGGTATAACCTGGTTTGCGCTACCCCTCTGAGTGCTGATTCGCTATTCAGCATATGGCGATAAAATGCCCCGTTTAGCGCTTTTATTCATATAGCGCTCCTGCATGCAGGAGTGCATATATAATGCTAAATGGGGTATTCCTGGAGTTGCAACAGCCCAAGAGTGGCATCTTGGACTTACCCTTAGTTTTGGTCTGCTAAGCCTTCATCTTATTTAAGACTACTGTGTGACCTGTGACAGTGGTGAACACAATTCCAGCATGGGGTCCTGGATTTTCTGTAAATTTTGGTCTGCTAAACCCTTTGCCTGGACTTATGTTTCTCATTACCTGGCTGCTTGAGCTTTTTCTACCTTTTCATATTTACGACTTTAGCACTTTGGACATAACTAACAAAGAGCAGGGTTTTTACCTAACAGTTGCATTTTGGTTTCTGCCGAGATGTGAGGAGTGATAATGTTGATGAATAGCATATTAGTAGTAAAAAAAATCATAAAATAAAATAAATAAAATAAGTAATCTTACACTGTAATCTAGCAGTAGTAATGCTAATAGAGTCTCATTTTCAAATCTCTACTTTGCAATACATCTCACACATACATTATAGCACCTATGCTTTTACAGCAATTGACCCATAATGTATATTACAGTATATTATAGAACAGATATGTGTGTATACAATACAAGGTAAAAGTGCAAAACAATGTTTTTTTTAAAAAAATTAGAGGAACATAATCCATTTTCTTGTGAATAACAGAACGAAGAGCCTTTAATTGCTGTATGCCGTATCTACTCATTTGCAATACTAATTACTACAGTTGCTATCAGCATCTTGACAGCACAGCCATACATCTGTTTGCAGTCAAGTTAAAAGTTAACCATTAACATTGCGACCCCCTCCATTTTGCTAGACACAGTTATCTTCCACCTCAGTTTCAAAACACATGTGGTTGCTGCGTGTGCAGTAATGAAGTTTGCAGGTAAAGGTGCCGCAGTTTGACCCAGACATTGTGGCAAAACCAGCATGTTTCCTCACCACAAGGTCAATTTTTAAAGAATTGATAAACCTTGATGGACTGAAAGTATTTTTTCAACCTTAATTACTATGGGCCTCATTCTATTAACGTCCGTAGGAGATGCGGGGCCGCAAGGACCGGCCGCAAGCTATTTGCCTATTCTATTCCCCTCCGGCCGGGGGTTCCGGCAGGCTTGCGGCCGGCGCCTTGCTATCTCTTGCGGCCGCTCGCGCCGGAGGAAAGCCTTTGATCTAAAACGTCCGCAAGAGTTTCGGCCGCAAGAAAATCCCGGTTGCTATTCTATTGCTCCGGGAACCCTCTCTGCAAGGCTAAAAGCGAGCCGCAGCTTTCTTGCAGGAAAAAGGTCCCGCTAGCACCAATTAAGCACATAAAATAGCCCAAATAAAGCCATCCTACACTTTGAAGAGACTATAAAGAGATTGTAGGTGTTAGCAAAAATAGCACAACATTCCCCTATACTCAAATCCGTAAAAACAAATTTTTATTAAATATGTCAAATATCCATGGAAAAAGTCCAGAGTGCTTGGAGCACCTCAGACCTGGCCAGGCTGCGGACGGAAAATAAACAGTTAATGTAAACTCGGATTTGGGCTGATGTGCAAGCTTGAGAGGGAGTTGCTATTAATCCTCATGTCCCCCAATATGATCCCTAGCATTTACAAAGATTAACAGTGCAGCCTTCAATTTATATTTGACTTTAAAAATTTTGGAGCTTACGGCCGGTTCCAAGATATGCGGCCGGCCGTAAGGGGAGATCCTTGCGGGGCCGTATAATAGAATTGCGAGGTAACAGAACCCCCGCAAGGAATCGCAGCCTTACGGCCGATTTACGGCCGATAATAGAATGAGGCCCTATGTAACTATATATATATATATATATATGTGTGCAATATTTTAAAATGTAACTATATATATGTGCAATATGTTAAAATATAACCTTTAAAGTGTGTCTTTAATAATAGACCACAATAGTGTAATTTTTGAATATTTATTATCTTCAACCATGTACATATGTATTTGTTTATTATAATAGATATGTTGCGCTGCTCTACGTTTTAAAATTTGCATGACGTACATTGCAATTACAATTGCAGGGAAGAAGTGTAATATTTCAGAAAAAGAGAGCACATTTAATCTAATTTTGTAAAGGTGAAACTAAGAGATTATCCAGTGAAAGTAATCAAAACAATTCACTAACTAAGGACACAATGTTAAAGCACCAAAAGACTATAACCTAAAGCATATATATACTGTATATATATATATATATATATATATATATATATATATATACTGTATATATATATATATATATATATAGATGTATATATATATATATATATATATATGTACAGTATATATATATATATATATATATATATATATATATATATATATATAGTAAATAAATAGTACATCTCTGTTGACATTTGAATGTCTAAAACAAGTTAAAAACCTGCTTCCAGCTCAGAAATCCGACAAAAACAGTTATTACACTGCATTCTGTAAAGCGGAGCTGGGACATGCAAATGTGCCCACAAATGCCTCGCTCTTCAATCCATAGCCATTCTCAAACATGGCTTCCTTTAAGCTTATGCATGCTGTATTACACAGCTTTAATGCAAAGCCAAGGTTGAATTAAACATATATATAAAGTATATAAATAGTACATTTCGGTTCACATTTGAATGTCTAAAACAATTCTGCTCAGAATTCCGAGAAATACAGTTATGACACTGTACTCTGGGAAGCTGAGCAGGGACATGCAAATGTGCCCAGAAATGCTTTGTTCTTCTATCCATAACCATTTTGAACATGGCTTCTTTTAAGCTTATGCCTGCTGCATTACATAGCTTTTATGCAAAGCCAAGGATTATACACAAGCTGGGAATCCTACCCACGGACATATATATTACTTAAACGGACAACCCTACACACAATTCAGGGCCTGATTCCTTTTGGCTGGTCATGGAAATTCCACTTAAATAACAAACATTTCTGTTGATTTTCTGGTATCACACTTTACCATGCTTACTTCCACCCTTAACAAGAATTGGGCCCATTGAGAAGACATGTTATTGGAACCAACTGCAATTCAGCTAGACCTGATATATATTTATTAAGTAGGTAATAGAAAACTAATATTATTGTGTAAGAAAGAGCATACACATTTTTATAGAAATTCATAATTTCTTGATAGAGTTTAGAGGCTAACAATTCTTTCTATAGGTTCTCTGTTACACCTTGACCAATAGTGACTTTGGGGTCAGCTGATATTTCTTCATACCACATGATGATGGAATCAGTGTTCACTAGATAATCGACCAAGTCCATTTTCTGGCTTTTCCTAGATAAGCATTTACTCTTCGGGATCACTGCCTTGTCATGGTGAAGGGGCTTGTGTACTTCGATGAAGCTGTGAGCTATACCATATAGGCTCAGCCAAAATGGGTCATGGCAGAGAAGTCATATAAATCGCTGTCCACTGGAGAAGGAAACTGCAACCCACTCATGTAACGTTGCTAAGAAAACGTTATGGACAGACACAACCAGAGACATAACGATATGGCTCCGGAAGATGAGCCCCTCAGGTCAGAAGGTGCCTATCACATTACTGAGGAAGATCAGAGAACAAGTACAAGTAGCACCAGATCTAATGAAGTGGTTGGGTCAAAGGAGAAAGGACACCCAGCTGTGGACGTGTCTGGCGGGGGAAGGAAAGTCCGCTGCTGCAAAGAACAATTCAGCATAGGAACCTGGAATGTTAGAACTATGAATTAAAGCAAACTACATGGGATCAAGAATGAGATGACAAGGTTAAACATTGATATCCTGTGAATTAGTGAAATTAAATGGACTGGAATGGGACATTTCACATCAGACAACCACCAGATCTTCTACTGTGGTCAATAATCCAGCACAAGAAATGGAGTAGCTTGCATAGTCAATCAAAGGATGGCCAAAGCAGTGCTAGGTTACAACCCAATGAATGACAGAATGATTCCAATTAGAAATCAAGGCAAGCCATTTAAAATCACAGTGATCCAACTCATTGCTCCAACCATGGATGCTGAAGAGATTAAAGTTGTCCAGCTCTACGAATATATTCAACACGTCATAGATATAATACCAAGAGAAGATGCTACTGTCATCATAGGAGATTGGAATGCTAAGGTAGGGAACCAAAAGACACCTGGAATAACTGGCAAGTTTTGCCTTGGAGTACAAAATGAAGCAGGTAAGAGATTAGTAGAATTTTGTCAAGATAATTCACTAGTCGTTGCAAACACCCTCTTCCAACAGCCTTCAAGACAACTCTACACATGGACATCCCCAGATGGACAACATAGAAATCAGATTCACTATATACTTTGCAGCCAAAAATGAAGGCGCTCTATACAATAATCAAAAACAAGAACTGGAGTTGACTACTGCTCCGACCACAAGCTTCTTAATACAAAGGCCACAATTAAACTGAAGAAAAGAGGGAAAATCATCAGACCAATAAATAATGTCCCTTGTGAATATGCAGTGGAAGTAAAGAATAAATAGACATGGAAGATAGAATAGACATGGAAGATAGAATGCCTGAAGAACTTTGGACAGAAGAAACAGCAACATTATCCAAGAAACAGCAGCAAAGAATATCCCTAAAAGAAAGAAAAGTAAGAAAACAAATTGGTGAGGCTTTGAAAGTAGCCCAGGAAAGAAGGAAAGTCAAAGGTAGTGGAATAGGAAAAGATCCGTCCAACTAAATGCAGAATTGCAGAGGAAAGAAAGAGGAGACATTCTACAATGAGCAATGTAAAGAGATCGAAGAAGATAATAGAATGGGGATCTCAAAGGCACCTTTCATGCCAAAGTGGACATGATGAAATACAAAAATGGTAGAGACGTAACAGAAGAAGATTAGAAAAAGAAGAGGTGGCAGGAATACACTGAAGGTCTATACAGTAAGAATCTTAACAGTAGTGATGACCTCAATGGTTTGTCCAATGAGCTGGAGCAAGACATCTTGGAGAACGAAGTGAGATGGGCCCTAGGATGTCTTGCTGATAATAAAGCTGCAGGAGGTGTTGGAATCCCAAATGAACTATTCAAAATTCTACAAGATGATGCTGTGAAATTGTTTCTTGCCTTATGCCAGCACATTGGAAAACTCAAAGATGGCCAATAGACTGGAAAAGGTCAGTTTACATTCCAATCCCCAAAACGGCGGTGTCAAAGAGTGTTCCAATTATCAATTTGCATTGAATCGCACTCATTTCACATGCAGCAAAGTAATGCTTAAGATTATACAAGCTTGAAAATAGATGGACTGGGAACTACCAGATGTGCAAGCCAGGTTCTGCAGAGAAAGAGGCACAAGAGATCAAATTGCCAATGTCTGATGGATAATAGAGAAAGCAAGAGAGTTCCAGAAAAACAAGAGAGTCGGCTTGATTTCAAATTGAAATCATTCTGTCATTTACTTCTGCTTCATACACTATTCTAAAGCCTTTGACTGTGTGGATCACAACAAAACGTGGAAAGTTCTTAAAGAGATGGGAGTACAAATCATCTCATCCTTCTCCTGGAGAATCTGTATATGTACAAAGAAGCTATGGTCAGAACCAAATATGGTACAAAAGAATGGTTCAAGATCTGAAAAGGAGTGCGACAAGGTTGTATGTTGTCACCTCATTTATTCAACTTATATGCAGAGTATATAGTCAAGGCCAGACTGGATGAATCCAAAGCCAGAATCAATATTGCTAAAAGAAATGTCAACAACCGCAGATAAGCCAATGATACTACTTTGGTGGCTGAAAGTGAGGATGAACTAAAGGACCTATTAATGAGGGTAAAAGAAAAGAGTGCAAAAGTTCCCCTGCTGCTCAATGTTAACAAGACAAAGATCACGGAAAACGGCAATCTTAGTTCCTGGTAAATAGACGGCGAAGAAGTGGATAGAAGTGACAGATTTTATTTCCCTGGGATCCAGTATGGTGACTGTAGTCGTGAAATTAAAAGATATTTGCTTCTGGGGAGGAATGTTAAGGCAAGCTTGATCAAGCTAGTAAAAAGTAAAGATATTTTTCTATCAACAAAGATCTGTATAGTTAGAACTATGGTATTCCCAGTACCAAAGAAGGCTGAGCCTGTAGAATTGATGCCTTTGAATTGCGGTGTTGGCAAACACTGCTTAGAGACCCTTGGACTCCAAGAAGATCCAATAAATCAGTACTTCAGGAAATCAAGACATACTGCTCACTGTAAGATATGATCATAAGACTGAAGCTCGAATATTTTGGTCATATCGGCAGGATTCCTTAGAGAAGGCTCTGATGCTGGGAAAGAATGAAGGCACATGAAGAAGGGGATGCCAAGGCTGGGGATGGATAGATGAGGTAAGTGAAAGCAGTGAACATAAACTTGATGGAGCTCAGAAGGGCAGTGACTGACACATGTACTTGATGTGCTGCCGTCCATAGAGTGACAGAGAGTCGGACACGTCTGAACAGCTAAACAATAACAAAATAATATTTGCCTTGCAGTTTTTATTACGGTAGGAGATAACAATAACTTAAAATGTGTGTACTTATTCAAAAGTATTGCTGTCATTCCCATTTTGAGGAACTACAACCATATCTCACTTCAGTATTAATGGCCAACATAGTAGGTCAAATGTATTAAAGATTAAAGCTCTGTAGCATAACATTAGAAATCAAATTATTAACTTGTCTCGAAAATTATTATGATTATTGAATTTTAATATTTTGCTTAAAGTTTTCAACTAGATACAGTATCTATTTGCATTTAATCCATTTCTCAAATGAAGATTAAGAAAAAGAAGAGTGAGCAGAATCCTTTAATGATTCTTGAGAACACTTGAAAAACACAGAACATTTTACAGCCACCTGTAAAATATTCATCTCTTGGCTCTTATACAAGCTGCACTCTGCTTATAATTCAGTCCCAAATGTTAACAAGCTCTACAGTTACCTAGCAGTCTGATATAAACCTGACAATATAAATCACTTTGGATATAATATTCTCCCAGTCCAGCTTTGCTGACCTCAGACTGTCTTTATAATATCCTCCTGCTAGGAAAATAATTTAAGATACTGTGCTCCAAAGAGTTGCAATGCCAAGTACTTAAATTGAAAGCATTGCAAAAAATAGAGCATAATACAATACATAATATTATATTAATAATAATATTATATTAAGAATAAATAATACCTAATATTATAATAAGCATTTTGTTAATGTATGTCATTACACATTTTTTTTATATATTTGTTTGCAAATCATTTATCATACACATATATAATAGGCAAATACACAAAATAATAACTAAATAAATATTATAAAAATAACTGGTGTGTGTATAAAACTGCATTTATTTTAACTGAAAGCCTTATTAAATTGCGATTTGGCCAATTGAATAGGGCTCTATTTAAGCACACAGCATATTTTTTTACAGAAGTTGTCAGTTAGTGAACTTCTATCCAAAAGCAAGGTCTTAACTAGCTAAAACTTCTGTAAAAAAAAATGTGCTATGTGCTTATATAGAGACCTATTCAATTGGCCGAATCGCAATTTAATAAGGCTGTAAATCCATATAAAATAGTTAAACAAAAATGGGCTTAATTTTCAGCTGGAAAAATCACTAGTTTCCATAAGAATCTACTTATAAAAACAGTTAAACGTTTACATAGTTTGATAAGAAGACATTGCAGAATAATATAAAATATGACATTATTAATTACTATATTTTAATTCCTTATGATATACCACTGGTATTTTTTTTTATTTAATAAAGAATTAAAAGAGAGCAACAAAGATGCATTATCAAAAATACTTTTTGGGATTTTTTATCATGTGTATTTGCAAAAATGCGAGAAACTTTGAACTCTTCCATAAATAAGTTTAATGTACACTTGATGTATTACCTTGCATTTTGTAATACCACCTTTAAATACCTTTGATAACCATCTCCATTAGTTAATAAAAAAATTATTAACCATTGTTGACAGAGAAAAAACCTTTTAACATTCAATTGATAGAAAAAATATAATTATCTTAGGTTGGGTAACAGAATAGTTCAAGCTGTTAGACAATACGTATGGTGAAACTGTGTGTAATGGCTTAAGTAACACTTCTGACAAAATAGACATGTGTGGTTTTAAGAGCTTATGGACAACACAATATATTACTACACTCTTATTGTTCAATAAAAGGTGTCAGAAATCTGTTTTCTATATATATGGTTCAACCACTTAAACACTTCCCTGCAACCACATGAAAACTAGTAGCATATGATTTACAAAGGAGGAAATGTTTTATCACTTAACTATATAATGTTATTTCTTCCACTGTTAGATTGAAAGTTTAATAAAAAAAATCACAGTTAATCTCTTTTCCCTTACGTGGTGTTGTGTTTTAGGGTTCCCTGTCCTCAAAATGCGTCTAATCACATCGCTAATTAGATGCAAGGAAAAGGATATCTCTAAAAAAGAAAAGATAGACATTACTTCACTCCCTTCCCAAAGCCTGAGACGTGTGTTTCTGAAATTCTAGTACAAGTTGGCAATTAAAATAGCATGGCCGCTTGTTCGGGACTTGAAACTCATGAAAACATCTCATGTTGCAGCATGTGTGAATGAAATCTTTTTTTAACTGGCTGGAATCCTTTCCCTACAAGCAACATGAGCCCAATGCCTAATTTTACCCCAGCAATTATCTTTACCTGAAGTGAATTAGTACTTCTTAAAAAAAATATGCTACAATGTAGTAACAGAAATTAGATTTTTATAGATTTGAGACTGGATTTACAACTCCTTTCTTATCTCTGAGACCACAAGTTGATTAATACTCCTTGATAAATGAATTAGGTGCTAGTATGAGTAAACACATGATTGCACAAGATTTGGTGACATGAGAATTATATTTTCTAACAGTTATCACAGTAATGTCTACCACCCTACCAACACGGTGTAAAATATCCACTTTATAATCCACATTTCCTATCGCCTCAGCTTTCAGCTGTAGGTAAAAGCACTCTTTCTCCAAGCTGAAACTTCCTTACATTGTCATATTTAAACATGCTGTATAATATCTTCATGTTTCCTCCTTATCTCTTACACTTGTACTAACAGATCCACAGACAATGGGGATGCTCTATTCTGTTTGTATGGTGAGATTTGAATATTCATACAAGGTGCATGTGATTATGACTATGTACTGCTTCTGTTGGTCTTTATAAGAACCTAGTTCAAACCTTCCCAGTAGAACTGTCTGGTTCTTTGTATATCCCTGATAGCAGGAACGGAATCAACCCAGCTACTAAAGCGCTCAGCAAAACATAGGTACCAGAAGAACCAACCAGAAAATTTTACCGATACAGGTTGAACGGCAATAATTGCCGTAATAAGGATTATTATTCCCTCAGAATGAAACATTGAATATACATCAATTATGTAGTTCAGACTGACAACTCCTTTATTGATGAACACACAGCACATTTATAGGCACACTGCATTACATAACTGGTTGGTGAACACATCAAAACCATAGGGAGGGGTAAGTTTAAGGCTCATTAAGCAAATTCTAATGCACTTAGATGTCTTTATGGTTTTTTAGTACTGTCTTGTCTGTTTAGCTGCTTTTGCAGGTCTCAGAAAGGCTTTTAAAATAATTTGTGGCTGCTCTTCAGTGCACGTAAATGTTGTTTTTGAAAATCCCTTATATTATGAGTTATGAGTCATGCATATTTGGGAGTACTCAGTAAAGTTCCAATTTATTAGCTGCTTTGTGCAAATCTTTAAAAAGTAACCTGTAATATTACGGATTTCTGAAAATCAATGAGAGAGTACGTCATAATTTACATGTAAGGGTTGTTCTAGGGCCCATACTGTTTTTTCTCAAAGCACCTTACACAATTGAAAACTTGCAATCTTACAGTCTAAAGCAGGCATGCCCAACACTTTGATCATGATCAACCTGGTCGATCGCGCAATGGCATTTGGTCGATCACACAGGAAGTTCACACCAAGGAAGGGGAAGCATTGCGTGACCTCATTGTACACATTGCTCGCCCAGACTGCTGCAGCAGTGTGAGAGAGTTTCGGCTCATTCTACCTTTTGGCTCATACTAGGAAAATGGTGCAGTGTAGTTCAGGACAATATATTGTCCTGATGAACCCCACAAAAAGAAGACCCTCACAAAATAAAACCGCCAACATAGTCCTCCTGAATCTGAGTAAAAGAACCACTAAGGACTATGTAGTGGAATTTAAAAGCTAGTTCAGGTTGGGTTGTTAATTAAAAAAAGTTTGAACTGGATCATACCTATTGTAAATTGAGAGAGAGTCCCTGTGCTCAGTTACCTCTTACACACAGTGAGAGAATAGTTTGACAGCGATCTCTTCTTATTATTAATAAGTTATTAATAAGTTATAAAAGTGTGTGTCATAGTTTTTAATTATTTCAGAAGGTCTATAGTGAAAAAAATGAGTGCCCAAAAGAAGAACAAAAGTTATCATTTTTATAATGAATAGGAAATTGATTATTTATTTGTGATGGTGAAAGACAAGTCTTGTTGTTTAATTTGTGTCCTTAACAAAAAAAAGGGTAACTTGGAACATCATTATAATGCTCTCCACTGTAGTAAATTTGATGATGATTTTCCACAGGAAACTGAAATTCGTAAACTTAAGCTCAAATAACTTAATCAAAATTAGCTGCTCAGGAAAAATTACTGGTAAAGCCCAGCTCACATTCTAACAATGCAATAATTTCATCCTTCAAGGCGAGCAACCCGATTGTTTAAAATTGCAAATATTTCACTGAAGGAGAGGTAAAAGTGTGTTTTCTTGCACTAGTTAGTAATCTTTTTGAAGGCATTTAAAAATAAAAAAAGTGATCACTGCTACTATCCAAGATCTTCAAACACCAAGAAATAGGGTTGTGTGGCAAATGAGAAAAATGTCTAAAAGTATAAGTGAACAGCTGTTGAAAGATGTGTCCAATTGTGTTGCTTTCTCACTCTAACTGGACGAATCTACAGTGACACGTTTCAGATACTAGTTTTCATTTGTATGTTTTTTTGAAGATAGTAACACCAAAGAAGAACTACTTGTATACAGGAAATATTTAATTATTTCTATTCCTCATCAAAAAGATCAATGTACCTTGTTGCCATCACTACTGATGGAGCAAAAGCCATGGTCAGGTTAATGGAGTTATTACCCTTTGTCGACAGCATGACAATTTCCCTGACTTCCTTGCATACCACTGTATCATTCACCAGTAAGTTTTGGCAAGCAAGAGACTGAACACTAAGAATATCATAGACATAGCTTTTAAAATTGTAAATTCAATTTGTGGAAAATCACTTCAAAGGCGGCTTTTCAATCTCACTCTTGAGGAAGGACAACCTGATTTCACAAAAAAAACTTACTGATATGAACCTAGAGCTACAAGGTAAAGGAAAATCATTGGAGGTATGATCAGCAAATTTTTATTCTACAAAACCAAATTTAAGCTAATTATGACTGACCTTTGTTTTTCAAATTGAGAAGTGTGTGGCCAAAATTGGTTCTGTTATTCAGGAGTTAAAAGAGATTAAAAAAAAAAAATCAATCAATTGTAGAGTACATGTTATTTCCATTTAAATCCAATTTAGACATTAAAGAAATCACTATCAGTGGAAATTACTCACTGAGCAAACTATCTCTTGAAAATGAGATATTAACTCTGAAAAATAATTTTTTTCTTAAGGCCCGCGCAGGAGAAGAATCATTTTGGAAGTTCATGCCTAGACAATAATGTCCCCTTTTGAGAAGATGCAGTGAAATTCTACAGTCATGTTTTGGTTCAATGTATTTGTGTGAATCTGCATTTTCATATCTAAACATGACGAAGAGCAGGTAACGTTCCAACATGACAGATGAACACCTACCGGTTTTTCTGAAGTTGGCCCTCACCCAGTAATTGCCTGATACTCAACGGATGGTGAACGAAATGGAGACCCAGGTGACACACTAACAACCAAGGTAAGCATGTATTTTCAAATACGTATTGATTTAAAACTTTTCAGGTTTTGTGGAAGCATCTATAATTTGTTATTATTTTTATCATTTATAACATATTTGTGTAAGTTGAAAAATAACAATGGGAGAGTGTTGTAGATCACTGCCAGTTTTGATACTGAATAGTAGATCACAGCTTATTTAAAGTTGGACATGCCTGGTCTAAAGGGACTGGGAGAGAAAGAGTAATAGATTAGGAATAGATAGGGCAAAAAAGGAGTGAAAGTTAAGAGTGTGTCATCCCTTGATAGAGTATATCTATTTACATTTATTTACTGGTATACCCTGCTTAATGCTACCCACTTAGAGCTTATTCACTATAGTGCTGTTTTCCCTGTACTTCTCCCGCATTGCCCTAAACATTGCTATAGAGCTGTTTTTTGTCCGCTGATCCCCACTGAACTTTCCTCTTGGCGATAACACTGTTTTTTCCTAGCGGGATCCATTTAACATTCTTATCAGCATTACAGCATTAAGAGGGGTAGGGCAAGAGACAGACAGAGAGAAAGGAGCGAGAAAACAATGAAAACAGAAGACCTCTATTGACACGGTACAGAATATTTTCATTGTTCCCTTGTTTCTTATAATATGACTGTTAATTGTCTGATAAAATCTATTGACAATGAATACTGACTCCCTGGAGTCCCTAGTGCTTTGTACTTAATTGTTAATTAATTTATTTTTATTATTATAAGACTATTAATTTATTGTTTTGGTCTCCTTCTTCCTTAAAACTCTCCTTCCATCTCTGTTTTTACATTTTCTTCACACTTTGGTTTTTATTAGTTGAAGTTATGTTTTTTGATACTGATGTGGATTATTTAAAACCCCTAACTACATAATCCTATGATTGGCAGTTTCTGCACATATGAGAATGATCTTTAAGTTATGTTCACAGTGTCTGTGAGTATGACATATTGAAAACCTGGATTTTATGCCATAATTATGCTTTTCTTGTAAGCAGTATAAATGTGAGATAATCTGACATTATAATTTTCTTGCAGCTGATAATTTCAGTATCAAACATATCCTCTATTATCAATTTTAACTCACTGAAGTAGCAGCATTTTTTTCATTTTTAATAGTCCTATAATAATAAAAAAAAATTAATCTGATAAAATCGACATTAATTGTATTATTTTTGTAAGAGAGATTTGCTGGTGTGTCTGGACTTTCTCCATATTGTCTTGTACCAGAGTGGCAACTTATTATTATTTCCCTCATATTTTTCACATACACTACAATATTTTCACCTGGCACTGTTAGCTCTTCCCGCTCTTTAAAGTATGTCCAGGATCCTTCTTGGTTAACAGCAATAGATAAGTTGAAAGGAGTAAAATCCAGTAGAGGCTTGAGGTACTTCATGATTGCAAAGAGACATAATACTGAGCCACTTCTGCATATACTGTATACCTGACCAATAAAAGTGCTTAAAAATGTGTATCAATGTTTTTCCAACTCCTAGGTATACTTTCATTATCTATTTTATTTTAGGGACCAGAAGTTGCTCCAAAGCCTCATTATCTAAAGAGACAATTATCTAAAGCAGATCATTCTGTAGAATGAAGTATGGGCCTTGGTGTCTCTCTTTCCAGGACCAGGTATCCTGTTTACTTCTATTAGCTAATTCTGAGCATTCTGAAGTAGGGTTTCATGAGCTTGATGTCTTGTAAAGTGATCATTATAGGATGAAAACTGCTGTATGGTCAATTTATCCTCTCCAAGTACTCTTTCACTGTCCCTTCCTTCATTATTATGGAGCAGTGATTGTCATCTTCCTCCCCTGTACCTCCAGTGTTGCAGGGTAGAGATTCACTGTTCCATCCAACATATTTTATGCCTAATGTATTAAATATTTGTATTTCAGAAGGCTTTATGATTTTGCCTGAAAAGTCTCTGAACTTCCTAAATCAATTAATGCTGTGGTCTCTTTATCATTAACCCTTGCAGTTTTGCTAAATTCATGAAATGTATCTGCCACTCTCACCAAGCAGATCAGATTTCAATTGATTTTTTGCTCTCCCATGTTATACTTCATTGGTTCTTCCCTGTTTTGACAATGGGTCGCATATGCACCAGTGTTTCAAAGTAGAAGCACTTGACATTGCTTACTGGGTTCTCTCTGTCCTTTGGATTTTCTGCAACCAATCTGCAGTATTTTGTTGCAGATATTTTCCAGATTCTGGATTTATATTTTCATGTCTGAATCCAGTCTTTTTGGTTTGATGAAGATTTCTTAAGATTTCCTAAATAGTGATCCTTCAACAACATTTTTATAATCCTCCATGGTCCATTGTTTTCAGGTCACAACCAAATTTTTGTTTTGCTAGATGCAGTAGATCAATTATATGTGAGCAAGGAGTCTTACTGTCCATGAGTGGAATCTCTGTGCATTAACACCATAGCAAGCATTGTGGCTTCCAAATCATCATAATTAATTCCTTGTTTTGAATCCATGTCAAATTGGGTTTTCTGAGCTTCACCTTATAAGTAAGGGGTAAAACTGTGAGGTTGTACACTGAAGCTGGGATTAGCATAAGGTGACAAACCTGGTGGGTTGAGATATATGTTGAGACTGACCTGTGACATCCTGAACTGGAACCATACTGGAAAAAATACATATAGAATATACGATAATAGCCAATTCAAACAGGCAGAAAACTGGATGCATGTTCCTTTTCTGTAGTGCAGTTCACCCCTCGCAATCCCCCCCCCCCCCCGCAGCACCATTTGGCCCCACAACCCCTCAGCAGCACCATTCAGCCCCCCAGTAGCTCTATTCACCCTCCAGCAGCACCATTTAGCCCCCCCCCCACACCACTATTCAGCCCCCAACCCCCCAGCAGCCTCATTCTGCCCTCCAACCCCCCCGGTAGTACCATTCACCCCGACCCCAGTAGCACCATTCAGCCCCCCAGTAGCTAGATTCACAACCCCTGCAGCACAATTCACCCTCAGCAGCCCCATTCAGCCCCTCAGCAGCCCTATTCAGCCCCAACCCCCCAGCAGCCACATTCAGCCCCCAGCAGCTCCATTCAGCCCCCAAACCCCAGTAGCAACATTCAGCCCCCCAGTAGCCGCATTTTGCCTCCAACCCCCAGTAGCACCATTCAGCTCCCCAGCAGCCCCATCCCCCTAGCAGCCCCATTCAGGTCCCCAGTAACACCATTAAGCCCCCCAGCAGATGCATTCAGCCCCCAACCCCCCAGCAGCCCCTTTCAACCCCAGCAGCCCCCAAACCCCAGTAGCACCATTCAGCCACTCGGCAGCCCAATTCACCCCCAGCAGCGCCATTTTATGTCCATAAATAAATAAAACCGAAATAAAACTAAGAGCCCGGTTCAATTGCAAGCCTGCATTTTGCCGGATAGAGGCCATATGTCTGCAGGATTTGACCCCACTATCCCCCTCCTCCAGACACTCAGCACCTTGCTGTCATGAATCACCCAGGGGCCATATTGGATTTGGTGTGAACTATGCTGGGGCCATTTTGTGACCGGTCAGCAGTGGCCAGTTTGGGCTGGGTTATCTTCCACATGCTGTTGCCATGTGGAAGAACAAAAGATTTGGGCACAAAGTTACTGCTTGTAAATGGTATGAATAGGGGGTTCCACTGTCACCATTAAATAAAGTCAGCATTACTGCATAAAATGGATTGACGTGGAAAACTTGCCCCACCCTGATACCATGTGGGAATGGGGAAATATGGTTATAGGTTATGATATGTATATTGTATTATGGAGTGATAGCTATGTTTTAATTAGTCAATCCTCCCCCATTGTATAAACTCTCAGTCAGGAGTTGGCCATATGGTCTTTAGAGTAAACACTTGAAGTGATAGCAAGGCCAGAACAAAGAGATTTGCCAGACTGCCAGGCACCGTAGGACAATGGTATAGTACAGGGTCTTTCAGCCTCAATACTAGGGCCATAGGCCAGGGCAGAGATGTTACTCTCTCCACAGACAGAGAGAGAATGAGCTTGTAGCCACACCTAGTGGGCGGCCCCTGGGGAGGGGACTGATAGTTCCCAAGGATTAACCCTGTCACATGGGACAGAGGGAATTAGCTGCTCTTAAGGGCTACTACATTGGTCCAGAGGGGGATGAGGGTTTGACTAAAGGTAGCCACTCCCTATAATGTGTTGTGCAAGGTTTTAAATAAGCTGACTAAATTCAATAAAGTGTTCATAATTTTCATCAAGACGTGGTGTGTAGATGTATTATTTACCCGGGGACATATGCTTGCAGTAAGATTCGTCAGACTTACTGTCAATATTGCTCAGTCTAAACCAAGGGCTGAGACATGATGTTCCTGTACTCAAAGCTACTCCAAGGTCCAGAGTAACCCAAATCAAGTCAGCAGACCCCAGCCAGAGAGTGGGTCGTGACACTTGCCACAGCCCTCCTACCAGAGGTACCAGTCGGGCTTGACCCCACCTTATCCTCTCCTCAGCAGTGCATCTGGCTGGCCGCCACCACCACCTCGCCCACCAACACCACCGCCCTTATTGAGACAGGCTCCATCCGAGCCCCAAACCCTCCCCACTGGGCCACCGCCACCTCCTCACCAGGCCATGCCTTATGGTCCTCCATCCTCAGCATCAGGCTGCGCAGGCGAAGATGCTGGCCCTCATGTGGCAGCACATGGAGTGTCTCCGGGGATCCAGACCAGCATCTCCGCGCAATAGGGAGGAGAGGAGGCACCACCTAATGACTGAATCGTACCTGGCCAGGCTGCTCAAAATGAGGTTGGACAAAAGCGCATTCCAGGAGGTGACTACAGATGCCATACGATGCGCTCTGGTCCCCAGCCCTGTCTCCTCCACCCCGGAGGCATTCACCATCCACCCGCAGCCTGGCCCCTCCTCCCTCCCCCCATGCCTCCACCACCGCCACTGCAGGTGCCACTGCATCCTGGAGGGTGGCCTCCCCCTGCCCCACCACCACAGGGAGACGGAAGTCAGCCACGGAGGATTGGGGTGTGTGGATAGGCGAAGGAGGACCTAGAGGCTGCACAGATGTTTGTGCCCTCTCTACAGCACTCCTCAATGACAATCTATTGGTCCAAATGTTAACCTAATCTAGCCTGGCCACAGAGTCTTGGATCTTGGGCTATGTGATGGTGATATTTTGTACGCCGATTGCTAACTCCCATCATATGGTCCATGATCCTCTTCTCTGTAGACACGTAGGGTCCTGTTGAACATTTCACCAAATGATGGTCACTGAGGAATGCTGTTGAGAAGAGATGCTGCAGTCCCTATCTTTTTTAAGGCCTTATTTTGTAGGTGTTATGTTTTTGTTTTGTTTTAGGTACAATTCAGGTCCATGAAGGCATCTTCTGCATCTGCAAGCAATGTGAAGGGAATATATGAGGTGTAAGGTTTCACGGTGCCTCTCAGGTAGACATTCCTTCATAGACAGCCCCCCTTAACATGTAGCTCCCACAATTTTAAAGCTATCATATAGCCAGATATCTAAGACATGGTTGTTGTTAGCTTAAATGTAGACTAAGACCACTATGGTGCTGGACTTGCAAAGTCTCACAATGGCATGTTAATGACAGCCAGCATTAATATATGCACTAATGAAGCTTGTGATCCTGACCTCAATATCAGTCTGAGAACAGATCCTTGGGTCTGATGTAAGTAAAATTTAATCTGGCTGCTGACCTTTGTGTTCTCTCCGTATTAATGGGTATTTTCCCCTATTGCTAATTTCATGAGTATCCTGTAACATGTGCTAACAGCTGTATAGCTGATGGATGTGATATCAATGTTGATGAACAATATCATATGGAGAAGGTGATAGAACACCTTGAAGCATTTATTGTGAGATGACACATCATTATTAATGGTCATGCCCAGTGATTTATCCTGATAACTAGCTAATGGTTAGTATTGTTTGCAGATGGTAATCAGGTGAGTTGGTATATTGTTAAAGTTACAGTATTTAACACTGTACTGTACATGCATTTTTTTAAAAATGTTATCCTCCGCCTTTTTTTTTTACTACTTTTTTCAGATTTTTGATTTGTCAACACTCTGCATGTGTGAAACTGGATTGGAGTACACAGTCCAGAGGTTTAATCATTTGTTTCATTGAGCAGCTCTAGACAAGTTGTAAGTGTTATGCTCATTAATATTTTTTTCAATTAAATGGAGTGATCTCTGATGATTCCGGTTTGCAGTGGTGTAGTGACCACATGTGACCCTGGTAGGTGCTATGCATCATGCTTTTTCTAAACTATGACATTACCCCCTTTAGGTATCCCCTTTTTTCCAACAATGGCCTCTTGCTCTCCTGGGATCCGCCCACACCACACCCATGATATTAATGCACAGTCTTGTCCATTTCTGATTGTGCTCTGTGTATGAAATAAAGCTTTGTTATACCATTCTCATCATGTCAGTGTGTTTTCAATGGTTGGAGTTATGGGACATCCACATACATCTCATTTGAGTCACATTCCTATATCTGTAGACTAATGAGCCCTAGTTACTATAGGTAACTAATAGGTTAATACATATAATAACAATAATAATATCAGTCATAATAGTAATAATATCCTAAGATATCATATAATAATATATATCATATATCATAATAAAGGGTTAATACATATGGAAAGTCCAATTTGTGATACTGTGGAGTATCAACATTGCCTTGAATGCCTGATAACAATATGACAAGTAATAATGTGAATCGATTGATAGCAAAACACTTAATGGGATGTCACCAAATAATAATTGATATATATCTTGGCACATGGCCACCAGCAATGGCGTGGGACTTTCCAGGATGGCCGTAGAGGAGATTGTCCCTGATGGAGGGGAGTTGGCTGTTGCTCCACGTGCCTCTGCACAGCCTCCATGTGTTTTTGCGGCCCTTCCTGATGAGTTAGAGTAGATTAGTGTGGTGTATGTTCCCCTAATCCCCTTCATTATTGCTAAGTGGTGGTGATGAAGGTGCTTGGGTACCTAAATGAAGCAGTGAGATATACCATGTAGGGCTACTGTAGGTGGGCAGGTCATAGCAGAGAGGTCAGACAAATCCCAGTCCACTAGAGAAAGAACTGGCAACCCACTCCAGTATCTTTGGCATGCAAACCTTGTGGATACGCACAGACAGAGACATAAGTAAGTGTGCTGCAGTCCTTAGGGTCACAGAGAGTCAGACACAACAGAGGGACTGAACAACTAAATATGAAATGTTCCCCTGGTGCTTGATATATTATATTTGGCAGTGTAATTTGGCCACAATGGGTTAATATGTCAGCCATTTCCATTTATTTGTGTTGCAATTTAATGAGGTAGTGTGTCTTTAATAGTTTTCAGCATGTTGCAGCATGGCTTTTCATATTGGCATATGCATGACCATTACAACCTATGAGGAAAAAAAAAATGTTTTTCTATAGTTGATAGTTGGGAGTTGTTCTGCATGTATTTGTAATGTCTTCCATTGCTTACCCCATATTTTAAAATGAATTGGTGTCTTTTTATTGTGATTTGCAGTGTTCCTAACTTGTCTGTAAACCGTAAAATCCTATTTAGAACCCGTAAGCTTTTGGCCACCATTTGCCATTTGCTGGTTTGACTGCAGGTGCGTTTTTGAGTGATTTTTGCAGTTGAATAGCTTCGGGAGGCTGTAAATTCTGGGTTTAACAACTGCAAAGTTTTAAGATTGTAACCTGTAATCCTGCAAAAAGACGCCAATTGAATAGTAAATTAACTTACAGCCTCACTTACAGGCTACAGTAAGTAACAATTGCTCAATTGATTGAGGCTCTTAGCTTTTAGATTGTTAACAGAATGCTCTGTCACGTGTAAAAGAGCACTATATGGGTGGTTACTATCCCTTTAATCTTTCGTAATTGTCTAAAGAATCTAGTGAAATTGTTTTCTGTTTGTAACAAGTCTGGTAATTATACTGGACAATTTGAAATATCCTTAAACCTTACACATATTTACTACTAATATTTCTTATTTGTGTTCATATGTTTACCTGCAAAAAAAATCCCCTTGTCTTTTGTTATTGTGACTTGATGTTATGCTGACATATCCATTAACCCCTACTCAGTTGTGTAAAATTCTCCTAACAGATCAAAAGATCCTTATTGGGTTCTTAAACAGGCAGAATTTCTAAGTCATATATAAACTTATATAAAAAGTAACATTTGAGAAAAATTCAGATTTGGAGTGGATTTTGAATAAAATCTGAGGTCCCTTGGTGCCTACTTGGTACCAGTACCTTGAGGCAGTGGCAGAGCTAGTATATATAAGCTTACTACACCTTATTTTTTATTTGTACCCCACGGGCTCCCCCTGCACTCCTCGGACATTCCAGATGCTCCATCCCCCCATGCTTGTTCCTTATCAGAAACGTGGTCGGAGGATGTGGTGGTTCAGCTCTAAAAACATAATACCTTCACTGCTGGAGCATCTTCTCTGCAGGTCAGGAAATCTCAAATTTCATAATTTCCACCCCAAATGTTATATTTAACTGTTAATAAACTAATTGAGCTGCAAGATATACATGATACAAATATGTTGTGTAATGCAAAGCATTATTGGTTTAAATTAATCACATATTATAATTGTCAAACTGTGATTCGTTGTCACATTTGCAAGCCTCACATAGAGAGGCGAGCCATTGAAGCACAGTAGTCTTCCGAGCTTTGAGTGCCGATGAGCGCAAAACACTGCCACGTACCACTTTTACCCAGGAACGTACGAGGTACAAAATACACTATTACAAAGGACGGAAAATGCTTGCAACCTGCGTAACACATAAACAATCACCGCCATTTTACAACACTAACTTACAACTAATAACATTATGAATCTAAAATGGCGCTTTACCCGACTAAACAAACGGTTTGGCCTTGCGCACGCAGCCTATTTATACTGCACACTTGGCACATTTCTGACACTTTCTCCTCATGGCAGCAACATTCCAAATGTACAGTGTATGCTGCAGCAAAAAAAAAATTGTTAGCTCTTCAGGATAATGATTGCTGGATATATTAATTAGAAATAGGTAAAGTATATTAATTCATGAATTATTATAAAAAAACGTTACTTTATGAATACATTAATGCTTTGCACTTCCTAATACATTTATTTATTCCTAATTATTTATTAATGTACATTAATTTAATAAGTATTAATTAGTAAAGCAAAATAAAAATGTATACTTTCCACTGCACTAAAAAAAATTACTTTTTACACTGCACTTATATATCTGGATAACTGCTCATTGGCTGCCAGCGATAGCACTCATATTTAAATCACTTTATTATGCTCTGAGACCTGAAAACATTTTCTAATTTACACATCACTAAAAAAATTGTATATTTAACACTGTACTTATATATTTGTCTTTGCGATGAGCGCTGAAGGTGATCATTGCAAAGCACAAAACTTGAAGGACACAAGGGGAGAGGCTCGCATTGAACGCTGAAGGTGCTCAGAGGAGCAAAAGTACACGAGAGGAGAGGCACGCAATGAGCACCAAAGGTCCTCAGAGGAGCAAAAGCATTGTGTGGCAAACAGCATTGCCATGGCTTCAAATTTTATTGCTCCGTCATTTTTGACGGGCAAGTCGCTAGTTAAATATAAGATTAAAAAAAAAAAATAAACACAGGAAGTTGTCACACACAAGTTAAAAATAAAATAAAATACACATTTTCTTTTTTTGGAATATCATGTGTAAAATCGGTAGATAGAAAACTGGTCCTGGGACTTGACTCATGCCGATAGATAATATGGGAGCATTTTATGTCAAGAAAGAAAGCAGACAGTATCTAGAATTAGGAACCAGTTAAAGAAGCGTGAACAGGAAAATAGGATTAAATCAGTAGCAATTAGCCAACAAATTCCTCTCTTCTAAATGATTGTTCTTAGGCAGTCGACCTTTAACCTTTTTATAAATGTATTAAGCAATCATTAAAACTCCACTGACAGTAAACTGGGAGAGAAGTGATATGTAGAAAAAATCATTGCCCATTTTGTTCTACAAAAGGTTTCAACGCTATGACAAAACCTTTTCTTGCCAACTAGACGTGTTTATTAATGATTAACTCCGTCTCAGCAAATATTAAATAGCAATATTTGTTGGAAGCTTACAGAGACATTACTGCAGGTATTGACTTTCTGTGTGCCAGGAAGGTGTATAAGCATGATGTATGGAAGCTCAAACTCAATACTGAGTGAAAAATAGCGTGGGCACTATAAGTATATTTATAACAGGGTATGTGGGGAAAATTTATGGTTACATTTAAAGAACTGAACTCACTTCTACCTTTTATTATCAAAGTGTCATTTTATTAAGTGAACGCAGTTGTTGGCTAAAATAGAAGAACAGCTAATAAATCCCTGCATTATTGAGATACACAAGGATGGCTCTCTGGAAAGCCCTGTCAGTCATATTGTCATAATATACTTACCGTATATACTCGAGTATAAGCCGAGTTTTTCAGCCCTTTTTTTAAGGCTAAAAAGGGCCCCCTCGGCTTATACTCGAGTCACTCTCCCCCTTCCCCCCCGTGTGTCTCTATCCCCCCCTTGTGTCTCTCTACCCCCTGTGTGTCTCTCTACCCCCACGTGTGTCTCTCTACCCCCCGTGTGTCTCTCTACCCCTCTTGTGTCTGTCTACCCCTCCGTGTGTCTCTCTACCCCTCTGTGTCTCTCTCTACCCCCCCGTGTCTCTCTAACACCCCGTGTCTCTTTCCCTCCCCCCCCCCCCCCTCTCCCCTCACTTACCTGCTCCGGCCTCCGCTCCTTCCAGGTCTTGATGTGGCGCGCATGTGACGTCACATGCGAGCCACGTCATTAGCATATACCGGGTGCCGGTATATGCTAATGCCCCATCCTCAACCTCACCATCCTCAAGCTCAACCCCCCCGTCCTCAACCCCCACCATCCTCAACCCCCTCCTCATTCTCCCTTCTCATCCTCCCTCCTCAACCTCCCTCCACAACCCCCCTTCTCATCCTCAACCTCCCTCCTCATCCTCAGCCCCCCTCCTCATCAGGATGAGGGGGTTGAGGTTGAGGAGGGAGGTTGAGGATGGGGGGGTTGAGGTTGAGGAGGGAGGTTGAGGATGGGGAGGTTGAAGATTGGGGGGTTGAGGTTGAGGGAGGTTGAGGATGGGGGGGTTGAGGATGAGGAGGGAGGTTGAGGATTAGGAGGGAGGTTGAGGAGGGGGTTGAGGATGAGGAGGGGGTTGAGGATGAGGAGGGGGGTTGAGGTTGAGGAGGGAGGTTGAGGAGGGGGTTGAGGATGAGGAGGGGGTTGAGGATGAGGAGGGGGGTTGAGGTTGAGGAGGGAGGTTGAGGAGGGGGTTGAGGATGAGGTGGGAGGTTGAGGAGGGGGTTGAGGATGAGGAGGGGGTTGAGGATGGGGGTTGAGGATGGGGGGTTGAGGTTGAGGGCGTTGAGGGGGGAGGTTGAGGATGAGGAGGGAGGTTGAGGATGAGGAGTGGGGTTGAGGAGGGAGGTTGAGAATGAGGAGGGGGGAAGAGACACAGGGAAGGGAGAGGGGGAAGAGACACAGGGAAGAGAGAGGGGGGAAGAGACACGGGAGAGAGAGGGGGACACAGAAGGCACAAAAGGGACACAGGGGGCAGCACATTTCATACCCTCGGCTTATACTCGAGTCACTCATTTTTCCCAGTATTTTGTGGTAAAATAGGTGCCTCGGCTTATACTCGGGTCGGCTTATACTCGAGTATATACGCAGTGGCGGCTGGTGACTTTCCAAGTTGGTGGGGCGGAAGACAGAGACCTGGCCCCTCCCTTTACATTGACGCCACCCAACATTATAAACTCCTCCCCTTCACAACATGTTACCCCTATAGGCCCTGTCCACTTACAGACTACACCCATTTGGGGTTTTTCCTGTCACTTCACTTACTTATTATCTTGCTGAGGTTGAGGTGGTTCTGGTTCTGGTCACTATTCTTATGCTGGGAAGTTCCTGCATTTTCTTGATGAGGGTGAAGTGCTGCTGGTTCTGCTTACTTTTCTTATGCTGTGAAGTTCCTCCATTTTGTTGATTTATATGCAATAATTAAATAAAACACAAATGAGTATACATTAGATCAGGACATAAGCCCTCCTCTCTATCCCCTCCTCTTTCTCTCTCCCTTCCTCCTTCTCTCTCTCTATCTGTCCCTTTCTCTCTATCCCTCACTCTCTATATCTATTCCTCTCTCCCTGACGATTCCTTTATCTATCCCTCCCTATCAATCCCTCTCTCTATCCCTCTCTTCCCTTTTTCCTCTTTTACTAGTATATAGACTGTGTCTTTAATATTCCTTCAAAGCACTAATCACATTGTTGATTTCATAACTTTGCAGGATTGTATACAGCAGACACTATTTTTGCATCATATATACTGATCAGATCAGGCCATTGGTACCTTTGGATGTCAAGCTGAGCTCTGCATTCCTAGCAGCCAACACTGGGTTCAGATCACTCACAACGTGTCCTCCTGTAGACTGAAAACATAGCAAGATAATATTAGAATTTGTAATCCTAAGAGGAGCTTTTCATGCTATAAGAAGGTACAGAGCTCAGTTTTGTAGAAAAAGCATATCCCAGACATGCACTGAATTTCTATCTCCTATCTATCTATCTATCTATCTATCTATCTATCTATCTATCTATCCCACTATCTATCTATCTCTCTATCTATCTATCCCTTTCTGTCTACCCTTATCTCTATCTATCTATCTATCCCTCTACCATCTCTCATCTATCGATCCTTTGCTCCCTCTCTCTATTCATCTATCTATCTATCTATCTATCTATCTATCCCTCTACCCTCTCTCTATCAATCCCTCTATCTATCTCTCTCTGTCTACCCTTATCTATCTATCTATCCCTCTACCCTCTCTCTATCTATCCTTCTATTATCTATCTCTCTCTCTGTCTACCCTTATCTCTCTCTATCTATCCCTCTCTGTCTACCCTTATCTCTATCTATCCCTCTACCCTCTATCTATCCCTCTATCTATCTCTCTCTCTCTCTGTCTACCCTTATCTCTCTCTCTCTCTATCTCTCTCTGTCTACCCTTATCTATCTATCTATCTATCTATCCCTCTACCCTCTCTTTATCTATCCTTCTATTATCTCTCTCTCTCTCTGTCTACCCTTATCTCTCTCTTTATCTATCTCTCTCTGTCTACCCTTATCTATCTATCCCTCTACCCTCTCTCTATCTATCCTTCTATTATCTATCTCTCTCTCTGTCCACCCTTATCTCTCTCTATCTATCTATCCCTCTCTGTCTACCCTTATCTCTATCTATCCCTCTACCCTCTATCTATCCCTCTATCTATCTCTCTCTCTCTCTCTGTCTACCCTTATCTCTCTCTATCTATCCATCCCTCTCTGTCTACCCATATATCTATCTATCCCTCTATCTATCCCTCTCTGTCTACCCATATATCTATCTATCCCTCTATCTATCCCTCTCTGTCTACCCATATCTCTATCTATCCCTCTATCTATCCCTCTATCTATTTATATATCTATCTCTGTCTATCCCTATCTATCTATCTATCTATCTTCTACCCCTCCCTCTCTCTATCTTTCCCTCTCCCCCTCTCTTTATCTTTACCTATGAGACTATATATATATATATATATATATATATATATATATATACATACATACATACATACATTACAGTGTCATACAAACTCTGTTTGGCTTGTATGTGTTCTTGGCTCCTAAGTGTTAACTATTTTTGTCCACCCCTGAGTATACATATAGTTATATGCATATAAAGAAAAACAGAAATTATATATATATATATATATATATATATATATATATATAATATATATATATATATATATATATATATACACACATACAGGAAGTTATATTTACCGTTATACAACATACAAAATACACATATAAAGCATTTTCATAAATAAATACAAGTCATGAGTATTTACATCTATTTACAGCAATACAGAGCATGCAATATATTTACACACAAATACACACAAAGCAAGCTGTATATACACATATTAACAAGCACAACATGCAATATATGCAAATATGTTCACACATAAACACAGTATGCAGTATATATACATATAATTACACACATACTCACAGCCTGCAGTATACCCATATATGTAGATACAACATACAAAATATTCATATATTTACACACAAACACAGCAATCAGTATATACATATAAATACACACATACACAAAATGCATTTACACACATATTTGCAGACATACACACACATAGACACACATACAACATGCAATATATGAATATATATATATATACACATAAAACAGAGCATGCAATATACATATATTGACACACATACACACACAGCATGCTGTATACACACATGCCATGCAATATATACATACATTTATACAGAAACAATCACACCTAGACAGAACTGACAAGTAGCTTCACTGTGATGCTGAGGAGACTAACATAATGTAGTTGTAAGTTCTATGGAATAATAAATAAATAAGAGCCTGTCTTCAATACTTACATTTATTGTGACCACCTCCTGGTATCATGTTGCTCCATGCTGCTCCTTTAACTTCTCCCTCACACACAGCTACGCATGTGTCTATGAGGTGATGTATGTGCTCTGCAGTGCCTCTAGTGGCAGGAATGAGTGGACGTTGCAGTCAGACGCCCCAACAGCTTTTAATCATGCTGCACAGGGAGCTCTGCTGAGCCTCTCTTCCATGTAGCAGAGCCCTATGTAGAGGCTTTGGGCGCCGTCCCAGTAACTCAGTGGCTCCACCTTCACTTCAGGTACCTGACTGCATGACAGCCGCCGTGTAAATGCATTACACAGACAACGTTTTTTTGTTTTAATGTATGTTTTTGGGGGGAGGAAAATGAAAGAGGGAAGGGAAAAAGATAACCACTGTCTGTTAGAATTATAGGAATAAAGAATAAAACAAATGATAGAATAAAATATGCTTTTATGGACTCTAATTAGGGAGGGCGGTTGCCCAGCTGCCCCAATGGACCAGCCGCCCCTGTATATACGGTAAGTAGGAAAGACTATTGCTCAGTTAGGAGAACATTATATCTATGTAAAACATTCCGGGGCATTACTGGTGTTAGAACATTTAAATAATGTGTTGTATGTGCCTTTCTTACATGTTTATTTTTACAAATATTTCTGACATATTTATAATTATATACAGTACCATTAAAATGGTATAGATAAGTCTTGTCCATGTTAGTATTTGGATATCTCTGTGTCAGCACAATTTAGTAAGCCCAAATAATTTAGCCAGAGTGATCCTTTTGTACTCAAACAAGATATCTGGAAAATATGGTCTGTACACATGGCTCCCCTGTATTCATTGAATTTTATGTCTACTGTACCACTGGCATAGCGTACAGTTTGCTATGATAATGCATTGCCCTATAATTGTCCAGAATAAGGATTGTCGGGTTTACTATTTGATGTGATATTTACCGTTGTGCAGAAATAGTTTATATCAACTGGGTAGTATAATGCATTGGGGTCTAGGGACTACCATTTAGTCATAAATGGCCTCCCTTTATCTTGCAGAACTTGCCCTCGCCAGAATACACTGTCCTTATGCAATATTAGTATTACTACTATTAACCTTTATTTACCTTTATTTGTAAAATGAAATGCCCCGCCCTGGGCTGTGACAATGAACGGCTGACCCAAGTCTCTGTAAGAACTCAGGTTTCATCAAAGCCCCACGACTTTCTGTCTCTGAGCCTATTGTGACAGATTACCCCCAACAGAGTAATACAGTGCAGACGGGAGAATAGAAGGGATTAATCTATTAGCCATCCAGGCTTCTGGCCTGGGGGGGTAATTAATAACTATGTGGGGCAGGGAAGACACTACTATGATTGGCCAATGGCTTATTTGCTGAAGGTATGGGTCCACCATGATTGGGGTAAATATGTTGTTTTGTTGCCAATAAAGGGTGCTCTCTGTTTTATTACACACAAACCAAGGTGTGTTATTCTGGTCTCCAAATGGAAAGGATCTTTTTTATTTTTTTATCCTAAAACTTTGCTTAAATGAAAGCGACAGATGGCAATGTCTGGGTTGATCCTGTAATTCTGATTCCCTGATCTCCATGACTGGAGGTGTTCCTCATTGTTTGCTGGGTACCATCAGATGAAAATCCTTACAATCCTGTAGCTAAAGGCAGGGGGTTTTGGGGTGAATGTGGTCCCTTCCCCTCATGTTCATGACACATTGATTTACAAATATGAAACAAATGGGTCTGCAGACATTGCAATCTAGAAGGTAAGGGCATGGTGTGATAAAGCTGGGGAGGGGGTGACAAATGCAAGATAGCAGTGATTAAGGCAATAGGCCAATGCACATGGATGGGTATTTGTGTTACACTGTAGATTGTGGTGTGTGTGAGCAATTATATGCTTTGTAGTATGCAGTTGTGTATATTAAGGCTAAAATGTATATGTTTCTTTAAACAGATGAATTTTTAGGGCAAGCTGACCCACAGAGTAGGTTATAAAATGGCTTATATAGAGATATAACAACTTTTAACATTATGACCTTAATGAGTGTATTTTAGAAATATACATTTTATTATTATACATCTATAGTGTTAGAAATGGGTTACTGCAATGGTGTATTTCATATATTGATATTGATCAGTCCCCCAAACCTTAAAACAAAAAACACAATGGAATTGCTGTAAGATAATGTAAGATATTAGCATTCTTTCATCTCAAGGAAAAATACAAAGATCTGAAGAAAAGCCTTGTTGTAATACTAGATCAAATGTACTTGTTTTTGGAAGGGAAGGAACTGGGAGATTCCTAAAATTCACAATAAGTCAGAAGTAATAAGAAGCACATGATAAAGCAAGATTTGTTGATTAGGCTTTAGAAGGGAAGTTATGGGCGGCCTAGGGAATTTGGAATCACATGATCAAGTAAATTCTATTGAATGGGGTTGCAAGATAAAACAAATATGTGAATTCTATGCAGGCAGTCAAAGAGATCACTCCAGGGAGCAGAAAACCTGATTGATATTTATCCTAAAGAAGATGGTACCTATAGTAATATGATATCAAAATCTATTTTATGTAACCTAATGTAAAATTCTTATAAATATAAATGTATACATATTGTCTGTTTGTCTAAAACCTATCTTGTAACAGTCTTTTATGTACAATATAATTTAATTATACTTATTTGTAAGTTTGATTATTCACTTGCCCAAAATAATATAGCATTTGCAGAAATTATACATTCATGTATTACAAAGTTGTCGAGATTTAAAGTGATAAGCAAATGTATTTATAAGCATAATCAGTTCACTGTTGCCCTATTGCATACTCTAGTATGTATTGGCTACAGTAAGTACCGGATTGCAAAGCAAGTTTTCTGTTAAGTTCTTTAGTTGTTTGCATTTCTGCATTTTTTAAATTGTACATTTTGTTATCAAGCAATGTAGGGCTTAATGAAAAAGATTGTGGATTACAGATGATTACAGATAGCAGGGGCGGCCCGTCCATTGGGTCGTCAGGGCAAACGCCCCCCCAAATATTTTCGTGACCCTGCAATAAAATAACACAACAATCTATTAGTAATAACCCAAAAACAATTAAATATAAGGTGTACATCATCATTCAAGTGTTAATACAGTAATAAATGAAGTAAACTATTCCCAGGGACACTGTCACTTTAAGATAACCCCTTGCGCTGTGTGTATATATTAACTAATGCTGCTGTGTATCTATTGTAGCCCCCTGCATTCCTGTGTGATCATATTACACTAGTAAAGTACACTAACCTTTAGACTCTTCTCTTCAATGAGGCCTGGCCCCCTGTTAATGCATGCCGCCCACCAGCACAGTGACGATATGCATGGGCGGTCATAAATGTATCAATTTAATGACTGACAGTCTTCCATCATTGACCAATCAATGATGGAAGGCTGTACAGTTGTCAAGAGAACAATGTAAACCCACCCAGACCGTGAGCCCCGAGCGCCCGCCAGCTAATAGGGCCTCGAGTTTACTTTTTGATTGACATCTACAGTCAATAAAACCACCAGTTGCCTGTCCCTTCCCCCTTTCTGTTTCCTGACCCTGGTCACGCTGAGACTGAGAGACCTCCCTGGCTGAAACTACTCCCATCTGCTCTGCCCAACCTAACAGTAAGTCTTCCTGCCTGACACCTGCCCTGCCCCTGGCCAAACCAAACCCCTAGTGCCCCTAATAAAAGGTAGGGTCCCCCCAGTTACCCCACTATGCCTGCCTGGCCTGCCACCTACCCAGCCACCCACCAACTTACCTACCACCGACGACCCTAGGCCTGCAATGCCTGGTGCCACCCCCAGCCATCACCCCCATGTGGCCTGAGCCACCCCCGATCACCCCGATGTGGCCTGCCCTATGCTATGCCACCGCCCGATTACCCCGATCACGGTGATCGGGGTAGTCGGGTGGTGAGCAAGGTGGCACAGGCCACATGGGGGTGATCGGATCACCCCCATGAGGCCTGTGCCACACCTGATCACCTCCATCATGTCGCCTGTGCCACCCCCGAGGCCCGATCACCACCACCCCGATGTGGCCTATGCTATGCCACCGCCCGATTACCCCGATCACGCTGGTCGGGGTAATCGGGCGGGGTTGCACAGGCCACATGGGGGTGGATGATCACCCCCATGAGGCCTGTGCCACCCCTGATCGTGGCCTCCATGTGGCCTACGCGGCCACTGACCGACCGATGGCCGAGTGAGCGTGACCGACCCCACCCTGATCCAACTACCTACCTAGCAACCCCCCCCCCCCTATTTTTATTCCATTTTTAGAAGTAACAGGCACATGCATGTGCCTGTCACTTATAAAGATAAAATAAAAATAAGGTAAGGGAAAAACAATACAGTAAAAACATCACACATACTAAACAAACAATAATACAAATAAAGTAAACAGCACATACATATTAAACAAACAATAATAAAAATAAAGTAAACAGCACATACATATTAAACAAACAATAATAAAAATAAAATAAACAACAGCACATACTTACCTGTCAAATTGACCCCTCCAGCGTTGGCCTTCTGCCCTCAGTGACCTGGATAGTCATAATAATCCAATGTTGATTGAAGCCCATGTCAAATAAATAATCCAATGTTGATTGAAGCCCATGTCACAGTCAAATAAATAATCCAATGTTGATTGAAGCCCATGTCACAGTCAAATAAATAATCCAATCTTGATTGAAGCCACTGGTCAAAGAAATAATCCAATCTTGATTGAAGCCATTGTCAAAAAATTATCCAATCTTGATTGAAGCCATTGTTCATCCATTCTGGCCCATTGAAAGAGGCCTCCACCAAAAAAAAAACGACGCTCTAAAAAAAAACAACAACAAACTAACAGAGCTCCTCCTACAAGGAGCTCCACCCGAAATTAATTGTTTTTTTCCCACGCTCTGCTTTATATACTAATGTTTGAAGGACTCTGATTGGCTGAAATTTTTGATTGACATCGATTTCAACCAATGAGAGTCTTTAAAAAATTAGCAAATCAGCAAGCAGGTATGGAAGCCTGTAAGGGTAAAAAAGGTTAGTGTGAACTTGTTTGACCCTGTATGTATTATACATATTACAGGGCTATTTATGTGATATACATGTTACAGGATAATATCCTGTAACATGTATAGCAAAAAAATAGCACTGTAATATGTATAAAAAATAATGTGTAATAGAAATACATGAACAATATAATAAAATAAGTTATAAAGTACATCAATTAATCAAATAATAAATATCAATTAATATATATATTTTTTTTATGTATATGTTTATGTATATTTATGTATATTTTTTATGTGTGTGTATGTGATACATATATATATATATATAGATATATATATTTATATATATATATATATATATATTTATATATATTGATATATATATATATATATATATATATATATTATTTATATATATATATTGATTGATTGATAGATATATTGATATATATATATATACATATATATTGAGATATACATAAATATATATATATTTATATATTGATTGATTTATATATGGATTATTGATTGATATATATATATATATATATATATATATATTATTTATATATATATATATTGATTGATTGATAGATATATTGATTGATATATATATATATATATATATATATTGAGATATACATAAATATATATATATTTATATATTGATTGATTTATATATGGTCCCACTTGGTCTTCTAAGGTATGTTTGGGGCCCACACTTGGTCTTCTAAGGTATGTTTGGGGCCTATGGTCACACTTGGTCTTCTAAGGTATGTTTGGGGCCTATATAGTTCCACTTGGTCTTCTAAGGTATGTTTGGGGTCTATATGGTCACACTTGGTCTTCTAAGGTATGTTTGGGGCCTATATGGTCACACTTGGTCTTCTAAGGTATGTTTGGGGCCTATGGTCACACTTGGTCTTGTAAGGTATGTTTGGGGCCTATATAGTTCCACTTGGTCTTCTAAGGTATGTTTGGGGTCTATATGGTCACACTTGGTCTTCTAAGGTATGTTTGGGGCCTATATGGTCACACTTGGTCTTCTAAGGTATGTTTGGGGCCTATGGTCACACTTGGTCTTCTAAGGTATGTTTGAGGCCTATATGGCTCCACTTGGTCTTCTAAGGTATGTTTGGGGCCTATATGGTCTTTTAATGTTTTTTAAGTATGGTTTTGTTCTTGAATGGTCTGATTGATTTGCTTGTTTTCTTTCAACCCCAGGTGCAAACCCTATGTGGCTGCAGATTTGTTTCTACTCGTTGGTCAACTTACTGAACGTGAATACCCTGAGAAGAAGACCCGACTAATGGTAGGTGTCACTCCTTTAATTTTTCTGTTAATGCGTATAGGTGCAATTATGATATTGCTGTAGTCTTGTCACATGAGTTTTTTCAATCTATATTGTATACCAATGAATTTAACACATTGTTACTTTACTTCTTGACATTTCTGCATTGCTGATCATGTATTTCAATGGGCTTTACAAGTATAAGGTCATTGGGCGGGGCTTATAAAGGTCATTATGACATCAGGGGGAGGAGTTATAAAATGGGTGTGGTTTGAAAAAGGGGAGTGGCTATGTTTTGCCCTGTTGCCCCTCCAACTTGAAAAGTCACCAGCCGCCACTGACAGATAGTAAGCTATAATTAGTTGTATGGTGGATGCTAATGATCCTTCGTTCCAAGCCCAAACTGATGTAGCAAAGGCCATTAGTGAAAAGAAGTTGTCGAAATCAAAATGGAAAACTGCACTTATATTTGGTGCCCACTGAATTGCAGAACAATATAAAATGTTAAGTGTGCAGAAACAGTCTTTAAAGATAAAAGTGCGTGAGCTAACTGTTGTTTTGAATCTCCTAAAGTAACTTCTAGTACTGCTTTTGCATTGGATTTAGGTAAGTGAAGGACATAGGGCCTCATTCAATTGAGATTTCAGGAGACCAGGTAGCCTGTAAATGAGGTCACAAGCTAATGGGCTCCTTTTTCAATGGGCTCCTTTTTGCGGGCTCCGATCAGTTATGGTCTTGAAAAAATGTTGATGGTTAAACTTGTAACTTACAGCCTCCAGAAGCCCTTGATCTTTCACTTTCGCAAGGCTAAAATCTCAAATCGCTATATAATTGCTCAATTTCCCCAAGCCCACAAATGTTTTCACACCCATAAATGGCAAATGAAGGAGAAAATCCTACGAGTACTAGAGAGGACCCGCAAAGGGGTTAAATACCTATTTGTAGCACTGTAAATGCAAATAAAAAATCACTACTGCACTGTAAATAATGGGGAAAACAATGACAGACATTGGAATTAATTGCACAACAATTCAAAGCCCGCAAATCTGCAAGATCTTCGTTTTTTTATGTCTAATTTCAGGGTTAAATCGTTCCCGGGTATCAACGAGTTAATAAATATCAGGCCACTCATATGGACTAGAAGAGTTTTGGAATTCATTTTCCTAATTACTTAGTTTTTGTTTTTTCCAAATCTGATTGCATATCGGACCCCCGAACCTAGTTGATTGACATGTAACCTCCATGTTTTACTGCTGTAATAATGACAGCCTCATTTTCTATTGGCTGAGTTGAAATGGGCGGTTACGTGCTTGCTGAATTGATCATGTTCCCGGCCTGAACTGCTACAACCCAGTGCATGGTTTATGGTTTCTGCTTTGGGGCTTGAGCAATTGAATAGCATCGCAATCGTAGACGAAAGGGAGCCCGCAACACACTCACAGACATTCGGCTGTCTGCGATCGAGATGCAGGCTTCAAATTGAATATGGCTCATTGTTAGTAAATAAGCAGCTACATAGGGGAAAATGAGCAGCTCATGGATGCCAAAAGTGCAAAGATGGCTAGCATCTTTTAGCATTAAGGAGACTGACCGTTCTTACTGAGAGCACAACTGGGAAAAATTAATTATGTGGTGGCTGCTTTTAACATCTTAGAATCCAGTGAGATAGATGTACAGAAAGTTGAATGGAATATTTTAAGTAAAGTTGAAAAAAGTGACTGACAATGCCTACAGTTTCTATTGAATATCAGAGAGATGCACAGTGGCAGGTCATTTCAGAAACTAGGATATCTAGGTCTCGTTCTAGTAGTGAAATACAGGCCCTGAGCAAAGAACTTGGCTGTAAAGATTTTGATAATAATCCAGTTGATATGATGATCAGAATTTAACAATTTGCAAACATTCACATGAATCTAAACAAAATTATTGTAATTATTGCCAATTTGGACTGCTCATTGAAATCAAGTATTTCCCTGGTTGTGTTTGTTCATCTTAGAACAAAACAACAACTCATGGAGAAATTATTAAAAGTACTTGGGATAGATAAAATCAATCATGGATCCAGGGCCGGATCTAACTTTTTGGAACCCCTAGGCAGCGAGTTATTTATGCCTTTTCTGTGCGTGTAAGTTCCTTTTCCTGTTGGAACTCTCTTGTTCTAGGTGGTTATCTTCTGGTAGCCAGTCTATGAACTGCATCATTTTGTTTTTTTAAGCCAGGAACCATTTAAAAAAAAAAGTGGCACCCCTCATAGGGCTTCATAGTTGGCCTAATGGATAATCCGGCCATGCATGGATCATCATTCTGCTTTTGGCAACTGCACTCAGATTATTTATGGTCTTTATTTATATCGCGCCAACATATTCCGTAGCGCTGTACAGGGGTTTAGTACATGGCAAAAAACAAACTTAACACCTTATAAAGAATGGAGGGCCCTGTTTTTGAGCATATAATCAAATGCACATAGTGCTTGTTTCCAAGACACTGACACACAATTGAAAACTCACAAACTTACAATCTAAGGGATAGATGAGAGGATAATATGTACAAGAATATAGTGATAGACTATTTTTGTTTTATAAACGTAGGACTCAATTTAATTGCAAACACGCAGTTTACTTCATACTGATCAAGCTACCTAGCTGAAAGCCTAGACCGTAAACCATGCATCAGTATGTAGCATTTCAGAGCATGATCACGATCAATCAAACAAGGCCGTATCTACCGTCATCATGACGTCAGTAAAACATGAAGGTTAAATGTCAATCATTTAGAAGTCCAATAAGTGATCAGACGCACAATCCCGGCAATGTACAAAATAATAAAAATGAATGAAGATAATGTTCTAGTCCATGTGGGTGCCCTGATATGTATTAACTCCTTCATTACCGAGATTAATATGACACGGAAATTAAAGGTAAAAAAAAAAAATTTGATTGCAGATTTGCGAGCTTGAGACGGTTGTGCAATTAATTCTAATGTCTTTCATTGCTTTCCCCATCTTTTAAAATGCAGTATTGATTTTTTTATTTGCATTTACAGTGCTACAAACAGGTGTTTAACCCCCTTGCAAGACCTATCTGGTATTCGTAGAATTTTCTTCTACATTTGCCATTTACGGGTGTGAAAACAATTGCAGGCTTGAGGAATTGTAGCAATTGATGAGTGATTTGTGATTGTTTTAATTACAAGCTTGGAAGGCTTAGATGGGTTGGAGTTACGATTTTGACAACCGCAGGGATTTTCAGCCTGTAACCCGCAAATCGTTTGCGGGTAGCTAAAAGATGCCAATTAAATAGCAATGTAGTTTACGGACTACATTACGGGCTCCGGTAACTTACAATTGCTCAATTGAATGGAAGCCTTACACTCCATTCTAGTGTAGAAGCTAATCAGAATGATGGGATTTACAAGAAGACCTTACTGATACTACCTCTACCTGAAATTCTTGATATCATTGGGTTATCAGTATCTGCTAACAATCAGTATTTAAAAATGTAATACTACCTATAAAAAAGAAGAGGTGCTTATAAGAGAGAGAAAAAGAAACAAAGGTGTACAACATGTACAGTGGCAGGCACTTCAGAACTACAGACTCATAACATAAGGTGTATGTTTGCTAATGCCAGAAGCTTGCCAGGAAAAATGGGAGGGTTAGAATTATTAGCAGTTAATGAAAAATGGGATTTAATAGGCATTGCCAAACATGGTGGGATGAATCTCATGACTGGACTGTTAATCTGGATGGTTATAACCTATTTAGGAAAGATAGAGGCAATGGTAAAAGGAGGGATTTGTCTGTATGTTAAGCCTGAATTTAGGCCTATAGTCAAAGAAGATATTTATGGTGGACCTAGTGATAAAGTTGAATGTTTGTGAGCAGAGTTAAATAGCGGAGCAGCAAATTCCAAAAGAATATTAGTAGGCGTATGCTATACACCCCCAAATATAGCTGAAAGTGAGGAAGTACAATTATTGTTACAGATTGGAAATGCAGCTAAGCATGGGCAAGTTCTAATAATGGGAGATTTTAATTACCCTGAAATAAACTGGATACATGAGACCAGCAGTTCATTTAAGGGGAGCAGGTTCTTGAGTACACTCAGCGATCATTATCTGGCCCAGGTTATACAAGAGCCTACTAGAAATTAAGCTATCTTAGATTTAGTCATCACAAATAATATTGATATAGTTTCAAATGTTTGAATAGGGCAACTTTTGGGAAACAGTGATCACAACACAGTCTCATTTGAGATTGAATTAAAAAAACTAAATTTTAAGGGGCCAACAAAAACTCTTAATTTTAAAAGGGCAGATTTTAATGGTCTAAGGGCAGCAATACAAAGTATAGACTGGGACAGAGAACTGATAGGTAAAAACACTGAACATAAATGGACAACATTTAAATCCTTACTAAATATACATACACATCAGTAAATCCCATCCAATGTGGCTTAACAATGATTTAAAGATCAAGATAAGGAGTAAAAAGAAGGCATTTAAATTATACAAACAAGAGGGGACAGAGACTGCTTTACGGGAGTACAAGGAAATCAACAAGGCAGCAAATGCGCTATTATTATTTTCATAGAAAATGAAAAATGAATTGCAAAAGAGAGTAAGACTAACCCTAAAATATTTTTTAAGTATATTAATGTGAAGAAGGCTAGGAAGGAAGCTATAGGAACATTAGAATGTGAAACAGGCCATCTGAAAATTAGTGATCAGGAAAAAGCAGATGAGCTAAATAGGTTCTTTTCTTCGGTATACACAAGGGAGGTACCAGTGGTTGGGACACTGCAACATAATGGGGCTACACGACCTTTGCCAAATAATTGGTTAACACAGCAAGTAATCGAAAAGAGGTTGGAAAAAATAAATGTTAATAAAGCCCCAGGTCCTGATGGAATACATCCACTGGTACTGAGGGAACTGGGTTCTGTAATATCCAAAACATTATATTTAATGTTTCAAGATTCACTCAACACAGGGTCTGGAGAAAAGCAGATGTGATACCTATATTTAAAAAGGGAGCAAGAGCAAATCCGGGGAATTATAGACCAATGAGCCTCACTTCTGTAGTGGGGAAGCTTTTAGAATGGTTAACAAGGGATAATATACAAGAATATATCTATTTGAACAGGATTATAAGTAGGAGTCAACATGAATTTATGAGAGATAGGTCATGTCAAACACATCTAATTAGTTTCTATGAGGAAGTTAGTAGGAACCTCAGTGGATGTAGTCTTTTTGGATTTTGCAAAGGCTTTTGATACAGTGCCACATGGGAGACTATTGTGCAAACTAAGAGATACAGGAATTGCAGTAAATATCTGCTCATGGATTGAGAGCTGGCTAAAAGACAGGAAGGAAATGTTTGTTGTAAATGGAACATACTCCGATTGGACTAATGTGGTGGGGTTCCTCAGGGTTCAGTATTAGGTCCTCTCCTTTTTAACATATTTATTAATGACTTAGAGGTAGGATTGGAGTGTGCTGTCTCCATTTTTGCTGATGACACGAAGTTGTGCAAGGTAATTAAATCAGATGATGTGCTTTCCCTCCAAAGGGATTTACATACAATTGAGGAATGGGCACCTAAATGGCAGATGAGATTTAATACGAATAAATGTAAAGTTATGCATCTGGGAAGGAAAAATAGCCATGTAATTTATAATCTTAATGGAGCAAATCTAGGTGTATCAGATTTTGAAAGGGATTTAGGAGTGCTTGTGGACAACCATTTATGAAGAAAGACTAAATAAATTAAACTTATTTTCTTTAGAAAAAAGGCACCTAAGAGGAGATATGATTACCTTATATAAATACATCCAGGGTCAGTATAAAGATTTGTCAAGGGATCTTTTTGTGCCAAGAGGTTTTCAACTGACAAGAGGACATCCCTTGAGGTTAGAAGTAAAAAGATTCCACCTTAAAGAAAGAAAACGGTGACAGAGGTCAGGAAGGAATTTATTATTTTTTCCCTTTGAGACGATTGGCTAATTCTTACTTAATTTTTTTTTCTGTTTGCCTTCCTCTGGATTAATAATAAAAAATAAAAACATAATTAATTAATAATTAATTAACAACTAATTAATTCATATTTAACCTGCATATTGCAGATCAGAGGAGATCTTAAAAGGTTGAACTTGATGGACTGAAAGTATCTTTTTTCAACCTTAATTACTATGTAACTATGTAACTACTATATTTAATTGTCAGAGTCACCAATTTTGGCTGATTATTGGCAATTTGAGGAAACATTAATTGAAAAATGTTTAGATATACATTAATGTTATTATGAGAATAGCAATCTTAGGGGAGTACTAGTAATCAAAATCATTGTACTTAAGAGTTCATTTATAGATTGCCTCTCAAAATTGGAAGCTGAGGTCCGGACAATTACACATAAGTGCAGTCTGTTTGGTGCTATTGTGACAAAGGAAATTCCTAGTCTATATAGTGCAAGTGCTAATACTAAATAGTATTAAAGTGCATGAATGTGTTTAGAGGTAGGGGTCAGTCCCTATTCATTTTAATGCAGGAGAACATGGATCACTCCCTTACCCCTTACTAATATGTGCAGCTGCTACTCTATTCTGGTGAAATATACTACATATGGTGAAGATTCTGGGGGCCTGCTGCTTACCTCGTAACCTATATCTGTGAGATTACCTGACTGCACTCACTATATAACCTTCTGACCCCAACTTCACACTAGATGGTAGGTGTAAATCATATTGGCAGATAGCAATTAACAATTCACTAAATATATATACTGTCTGTTATACTTCCAGGTGAATCCGGATGACATCATCGAGAGTGGACGGAAGGGTGGCCAACGCGTGCATTTTATCTTTGTTTCTTCATTGGGCCAGCGTGTAGATGGAGTCTCAGGTAATTCCTTAAAGAGTGTTCATTTCAAGTTGATTTTTAACTCTTTGTATTCTTTTTCTTTCTCCAGATGCTCTCCACATAGTATCCCCTTATCCAGATTTCTCAAAGTCAGAAGCTGAAATAGGAGATAAATAAATGAATAATATTGTGTGTTTTAATTTTTGAATAAAGAATCACTTGTGTGTTTATTATACCACCATCTTTATATTGTATACATCTTTAATCAAAGACACTATATTATTGTTATTACTTATTTCTGATAGAAGGGAAGTATCTCTACTTTTATGTATTTTTAGTATATACTATCTATCTGGTCAGCAAGACCATTACTGATATATTCTGTATTAATTTTAACATGTAAACAGGATCCATTTGTGTCCTTTGGTTTGGCTCTTATTTGGATAATATTCTCCACTGTTACGTTCATCCTTATAATTATAAACCACTATATGATTGAAAAGATAGAATTTTCTATTATAAAGAAATGTAAATATAATAAGAGATTTATCGTGGAATCTTTTAAGTACCTTTGTGTAAAATTACACAAACAGTCTTATTTACTATTGGAAAGCTTTAATCATATTTTTCTTTCAATATAAGATTCCCCTCTTTTTTTGTTCTTCTATTTTGAAACGATAGAACTCCTTATGTATATGTGGAGCTGCTTCACGATTTTCAATACAATAAGAAAGCAAAAAAAAAAATTATGGAAAAGGAACTTATGTGTATTGGTCACAAAGAGAGTTATTTCCATATATGGTTTATATTATTGGACTTAATCAAGAGAAATAGATATTAAATCAAATATTTTTGTAATAGACTCCATCAATTAGGAATTAGATGGAACTTGATTCTTAGTTCAATTCACTTGAAGAGAATAAGACTCACTGAGACAACAATTTATTAAAGTCATCAGAGGCCCTTGCCTATCTAGATGTATTAGAGTCATCAAGGACCCTTACCTATCTAGAGCATAAATCAGGGATAATTAATCCTTGGTCCGCCATGCTATAAATTTGAAAAGTCGGTTTCTTCAGTTTGGTAACTTGTAAATAGGACCATTCATTAGTTGTGACAATTCCCTTCAATTTGGCCTCATTTAATATGCCATTGCATGGTTAAATCATTTCTATAGATAAATGGTGAAATGTAAGTTTTCATTTAGAACATTCAGAGTTAAGGTATTCTGCATTATGATCCAACGAGTAAAATTTTTTAAAGCTCTCGTTCTGTGTCACCTCGTCTAATACCCTGATTGATTCGTTGGAATACCCAGCATTTAATGATGGGTTTTGAGTCATGTTTACTACATTAAAACTTGTACAGGTGAAAAATCCTTTGATTTTAATTTGACGTCCCTGTCTGTCGGTAACCTGTTGTTCTTTACTTATGTATTTGCAAAAACTGCAATGCCCACCACTGTGTGTTCCATTTGGTAGAGACCCTCTAGTCTTTATTCCTCTTTTAAAATGGCTGTTAACTAAATGATCCTTGAGATTTTTTGACCTTCGCCAAATAACGTAAATTTTTGACCAACTATTTTTCAGGGTCTCAACTGTTCTTAAGATATTTGTATGTTTGTTAATTATCTCTGTTATTTTTTTCCACTGTTGATTATATGTTCCTATGAATCTTACTATTTGTGTTTGATTCATTCTGTCTTGTTTTTGGTAACAGTAGATCCTTTTTAGGGAAATACATAGCTTTGTGATGTGCTTTTTTTAAATGCGATAGTTGTAGCCTCTTACTTTCTGTTAGTTCTTTGGATTTTGTTTTAAAAGTCTCCAGATCAGAGCAATTTCTCTGAATCCTAACATATTCTCCAATAGCGATGGCTTTTTTTATTGACTCAGGATGTGAAATTTCATAGTGTAATGTATTATTTGTTGCAGTACTCTTTCGAAAAATATCATTTTTCAGGGCACCTTCTGGATTTTTGGAGATAGTTAGATCTAAAAAATCAACCGATCTTTCATCTATGAAATATGTCAATTTTAAATTTAATGGGGTTTTGTATTGGCTTCCATTCTTAAGAAATACCTTATTGCTTCAATACCTTCTTCATGTTTGATGGATGTGTATAAGGATTCCACAACAACAGTTGCAATTCGGGTATTGGTATTCATATTTAGACCTTCCAGTCTCCTCAATGTGTCCATGGTATCTCTGATGTAAGACGGTAGTGTGGTTACCATGCGTCTCAATTGGGTGTCAGAAATGATTGGCCTGCCTGGTGGATTCTCCTTATCTTTATGTATTTTTGATAATATGTATAGTGATGCAATCTTCGGTTTGTTAACTTGTAAATAGGACCATTCATTAGTTGTGATTATGCCCTTCAATTTGGCCTAATTTAATATGCCGTTGTAGATGGTTAAATCATTTTCAAGATGATCTCCACACCTCATCAATTGCTGCAGGGGTCCTAAACGGGACCTCCGCAGCAGTGCCACACATAAGCCCTGCCGAGGGGGGTACTCCAACTACCCCCCCGGCACCTAAAATGAACCCCCCTCTATGCGGGGTGTCCCCATTGGGACCCCCAAAGTGTCCCCACATTAACCCCTTGCTGCAGGGGTCCATAGGGACCCCCTCAGCCCTCCCCCACATTAACCCCTTGCAGCAGGAGGCCCTTGCTGCATTTGAAACTTTTAAATTCCCTGCCACGGCTCCTTTAACGGCCCGCAGTACACTATCAGCAATCCCGGCCGCGGCACCTAAAATTAACCCCGTCTATGCTGTGGGTCCCCATCAGGACCCCCGAAGTTAACATTAACCCCTTGCTGCAGGGGTCAATAGGGACCCCCGCAGCCCCCCACATTAACCCCTTGCAGCAGTGGTCCCGATCGGCACCGATCGTGACCCCGCTGCATTTAAAATTTTACATTTGCCGCCTCGTGGGTCCTAAAAGGACCGTAAAGGTCCTGAAAGGACTTGCGTTAAAATTTTTAACCCCAGGCAACTAAAATTAACCACATAACTCATGGGGGTCAATACAGCCCCCCATAAGCCTTAATTAACCCTGTCACTCATGGGGGTCAATACAGACCCCCATAAGCCTTAATTAACCCTGTCACTCATGGGGCTCAACACAGCCCCCCATAAGCACTTAATTAACCCTATAACTCATGGGGGTCAATACAGACTCCCATAAGCCCTTAATTAATCCTATAACTCATGGGGGTCAATACAGACCCTCATAAGCACTTAATTAACCCTATAACTCATGGGGGTCAATACAGACCCCCATAAGCACTTAATTAACCCTATAACTCATGGGGGTCAATACAGACCCCCATAAGCACTTAATTAACCCGAAAACTCATGGGGGTTAATACAGACCCCCATAAGCACTTAATTAACCCGAAAACTCATGGGGTTTAATACAGACCCCCATAAGCACCTAATTAGCCCCATAACTCATAGGGGTCAATACAGACCCCCATAAGCACTTAATTAACCCGAAAACTCATGGGGGTAAATACAGACCCCCATAAGCACTTCATTAACCCGAAAACTCATGGGGGTAAATTTAGACCCCCATAAGCCTCTATTTAACCCCATCAGTCCCATAAGGGTATATTATGACCCTTATGGGGCAGTTACAACCCTAAAATTAACCTTATAGGTGCCATGACGGACCTCAAGGACCATCATGACACTAAGTACAAACACTACACTGCACTATACCCCCCAATAAACCATTACATCTAAACTAACCCCCCTCTACACTAATCTATTAACACCTATACTACCTACACTACATTACAGAAAATAAAAAAAATACATTACAACCCCCCCCCCACACACACACACACACACACACTACAGAAAAAAAAATACTCTCCTGAAAAGGAAAGACATACACAATATAATACAATACATTACATACAATACAAATAAAATACAATACCCCCTATCTAACATACAATCTATTTAATATACAATAAATCCTAACTATCTAAAATACATCCCCCAATCTATCTAATATACAATAAATCCTATCTACATAGAGAAACCCTAATTCTAAGCTAAAATAAAATAATTAAGACCACTTACCTTTGCAGATGTCCCTTCAGATCACCAACCTAGGGGAAAAACAAAAAACAAAATTAGTGCAACACATTTACATAAAATAAATAAACATTCTAAATATTCTACTCACCTTTCCAGCATGTCCCCATCCTTCTTCTTTTCTTCTCTGGCGCGGCCACTGTTAAAAAAAACACATTACATTAATACAACATATAGTCACAAAAAAAAGTAAAATAAACATAATATACATTCAACTTACCTTGGCGCAATGTCCCCGGCCTCCTCCTCTTCTGCCCCGGCTAGGCCCTGGAACAATATAATGTATTAAGTGCTTATGGGGGTCCTTATTGACCCCCATGAGTCATACGGTTAATTAAGTGCTTATGGGGGTCTGTACTGACCCCTATGAGTGACAGGGTTAATTAAGGCTTATGGGGATCTGTATTGCCCCCCATGAGTTATAGGGTTAATTAAGTGCTTATGGGGGTCTGTATTGACCCCCATGAGTGATAGGGTTAACTAAGTGCTTATGGGCGTCTGTATTGCCCCCCATGATTTATAGGGTTAATTAGGCTTATGGGGATCTGTATTGAATCCTATGAGTTAAAGGGTTAATTAAGGCTTAGGGGGGGTCTGTATTGACCCCCATGAGTTATGGGGTTCATTTTAGTTGCCTGGGGTTAGTATTTTTTATTGTGAGTCCTTTCAGGACCTTTACAGGCCTTCAAGGACCCGTGAGGCAGTAAATTTAAAATTTTAAATGCAGCGGGGTCACTATCAGTGCCGATCGGGGACCCCTGCTGCAAGGGGTTAATGTGAGGGGGCTGCGGGGGTCCCTATGGACCCCTGCAGCAAGGGGTTAATGTGGGGACATTTCAGGGTTCCCGATGGGGACCCCCAGCATAGAGGGGGGTTCATTTTAGGTGCCATGGCCGGGATTGCTGATAGTGTGCCGCGGGCCCTTTAAGGATGCCGATCATAGACCCCCGCTGCAAGGGGTTACCTTATTTGAATTGTTCCTTTGGCTTAGTGGCTATTATTGGTATTCCTTAAGAAAATTTTACTTAAACCTGAATTGGTCTATAAGAAATAGGTATGCAATCCTTAGAAAATGAGTTATAAACTTGATAGGCTGCGTTCATAACAACTACATTAAATAGAGTTAAAGATATAATTGTCTTAGTCTATCTCCCTTTTGTATTTATATGGACAGATTTCTTAGCAGATCGGCAGCAGAATTGTAAGGCCCTCGTTTTAATAAATCAGAGAGAAAGGCTCTTTCCCAAAAAGAACAAAAAGAACTTAAAGAACAGAAAGAAATTAGATAACGTTTAGACATATCTATTTAAGCATCTCCAGAAAAGTATAGAGATCAAAAATTTAGTAAAATGTCTTTGCTTTTTATGCCTTTAATTGAAGATGTACAATCTGTTTTCAAATCATTTAAAGAATTATTTAATCAGAACAACATACATCAGATATTGAATATTAGCTATATAAACAGGAGCAACAAATACAAAAATTGATACAACAAAATCAAACTTCTGGATAAAACCGAAGAGTTAGATACTAGATGCAAAAACCTTAGGTTAATTGGACTATCAGTGTCAATTAAAAGGAATGATTTACTAAGATTTGTAGCTGAAGAACTCCTGAAATTAATTTACACAAATCCTACAATTCAACCTTTACAGAAAGAGAGCCCACAGAATTGGTCCAGGAATGAAATCAACCGAAGGTTGAGTAGAACTATTTAGATAAAATGTTTGAATTTCCAAGAAAAAATACAATTGTTGTAAAAGTATAGACAAATTTACAGTATTTCTTATGAAGGCTCTAAATTAATTTTTTTTAAATTATTATTCAACTTAGGTGTCTAGAAAAATTATATCATTTTCAGAATGTTGTAGTATTCTACATGATAGTAAGAAAAAAAATGAAACTGCTTTATCCAGCTAAACTATCCATAGAAACGAAGAAGGGTACATTTCTATTTGTTAAGCCAACTGAAGCACATTGAGAGAAAATGGAATAGAGGAATTAAGATCTTAGTGGTAAATACATGTATTTACTCTATGAAGCTTTAAGCACTTTACCGGTTGATCTGATGTGACCTGATGAGTTTTGGACTTATATATAATGTGCATTCAAATTTTAGATTATTACCGTTATAGATTGATATTCTGTAATTGTTTAAATAATTGGGAGGGAAATTGGAAAAGAAGATAAATTATAGAGAAAATGTATTTGAATGAATGTTTAGAATTGTAACATGGAATATTGGAGGTATTAATTCTTTAATTAAGATACAAGTAGTCTTGTCATCTATAAATAAAGCAAGTACTGATATTGCACTACTTCAAGAGACACATTTAAATATCAAGGAATATAAAAAAATTGCAAAGAGATTGGGTAAATGAAGTAATACATACAAAATATGAAGAAAAAAAAGAGGTGTAGATTAAATTTTATTTAGAAGTATTTGAATATCAGATGAAAATTATAGAATTAGATAAAGAAGGTTGCTATATTACCTTATACACTCGAGTATAAGCCGACCCGAGTATAAGCCGAGGCACCTATTTTACCACAAAATACTGGGTAAAATGAGTGACTTGAGTATAAGCCGAGGGTGGGAAATGTGCTGCCCCCTGTGTGCCCTCTGTGACCCCCTCTTGTGTCCCCCTCTCTCTCCCGTGTCTCTTCTCACCTCTCCCTTCCCTGTGTCTCTTCCGCCCTCTCACTTCCCTGTGTCTCTTCCCCCCTCTCCCTTCCCTATGTTTCTTCCCCCCTCCTCATTCTCAACCTTCCTCCTCAACCCCACCTCTCATCCTCAACCTCCCTCCTCAACCCCACTCCTCATCCTCAACCACCCTCCTCATCATCCCTCCTCATCCTCAACCTCCCTCCTCAACCCCCTCATCCTCAACCCCCTCCTCCTCAACCCCCTCCTCCTCCTCAACCCCCCCATCCTCAACCCCCTCCTCAACCTCAACCCCCCCCATCATCCTCAACCCCACCCTAAACCTCCCTTCTCAACCTCCCTCCTCATCCTCAACCTCCCTCCTCATCCTCATCCCCCATCCTCAACACCCCTCCTTATCCTCAACCCCTCCTCAAACTCCCTCCTCATCCTCAACCTTCCTCCTCATCCTCAGCCCCCTCCTCATCCTACTCAGGAAGGAGCGGAGGCCGGAGCAGGAGCTTCAGATGCAGGTAAGTGAGGGGTAGAATGGGGGGGGGGGGTTTCAGAATGAGGGGGGTTTAGAATGAGAAGGGTTTAGAATGAGGAGGGGGGTTGAGGATGAGGAGGGGGGAGGGAAAGAGACACACAGGGGTTAGAGAGACACGGGGGGTTAGAGAGACACGGGGGGGTTAGAGAGACACAGGGGGGGTTAGAGAGACACGGGGGGGGGGGGGGGGAGAGTGACTCAAGTATAAGCCGAGGGGGCGCTTTTTAGCCGTAAGAAAAGGGCTGAAAAACTCGGTTTATACTCGAGTATATACGGTATATTGCAAGTTAATAGGGTCTATCTAAATGTATATTGTATAATATATATGCTCCAAATCAAGATCAACCTGCCTTCTTTGATAGAATATTGACCAGACTGCTCTTGCTTGAAGAGATTCCTTTAATAATTGGTAGAGATTTTAATATTATGCAGATGGTTAAACTGGATAGAATTAGCATCCTTAAGCTTGATATATATGTTTCAAAAAAATGTAAATCATATAATTGGAAAACTAATTTGGTAATTTACATTGGTCGATATATGAAGATTATTGCACCCCATAGAAAATAACTATTCTTGCTTTTCCAATTCTCTCTCATATATAGATTTTTTAAAAAAATTTCAAAATTACTAGAGAAGATTGACACATGTCATATTAGTAATATTATTATTTCTGATCATGCACAAGTACAATTAGAATCATCTTTGGAAATTTCCACATAAATGCAGTGTTTTTTTTAAACACGTTGATTAGAGATTTAGAATTTATTGAATTATTAAAAAAGAATTTGGAGAATATTATTAATAATGAGCAACATAAAAATAACCCACACAATTATTTTGGAAAGCATTTAAGTCTGTTGCTAGAGGAGAGATAATTACATATTGTACTTCACAGAAAAAAGTGTTAGGGAAAGTGTTGATTGCTTTGAATAAGAATCTTACAGACATCTATATTAAGTATAATAATAAAAATTCTGCACAAAATTATTTAAAATAGCAAAAGAAAAATTAGATAATTATTTATTGGTTAAATCACATTTAAATAGTCTCTACGTGAGAAATAGATTTGGAAGACTTTGAAACAGAGCTTCAAAGATGCTATCTATGGGCCATATTAAGTTCCAAGCCAGTAACTCCAACGTGAAGCTGGTAATGACAGCGGGCTAGAAATTTCCACGAGTTACGCTGCTACTAAATTAGAAAGGCTGCGAGCTACAAGCTAGAGACGCAAAACCGTAAACCAGTTGTCCGCTGTCGGATTTACGGGCTAGAACGTAATCAATTAAGCAAGCCCGTAGTTATGGGTTTAGATGGAGCCAAGGGAAACAGAGATCGTCAGCATTGCGTCACAAGAAAATGGAGGATTGATTTCAAAGTCTTACGGAGTTCAATAACGATCTACGAGCGAACCCACATTCCAGTCACAATGCAATATTAATAAACCCGCAAATATGATATTCTATCACATGTGAGTTACAGTATATGTATTCACACATTGATTGCCGGGATCGATATAATACCAAAAATATACATGAAATGAAGTATTTTTGTGAGCCTATTTGCGGGCTTGAAAATGTTGTTCTATTAATTCTAAGACCTGACATCACTTTCCTTTTAATATTAGTACAGTAGTGTGTTTTTATTTGTATTACAAGTGCTATGTATTGGACTTTACCCCCCTTGCGTGTCTTCTGAAGCACACATTGGGCTTTGCGCTCCATTTGTGTTTTATTCGGCTTGCTTGCGAGTGACTTCTTTGCAATTTAATAGCTCAATTGGAAACGTAGCGGTTACGGGCTTGACAGCTCAAAGGATTTACATCCGCAGAGTTCAGCGTTGCTCAACCCGTAGCCTATTCTTGGCCTTCCTGCATCTTAACCCGCAAGTCCACTGCGGGCTACATTAATAGCCATAACCCATAAAATTGGATTTACTTCTTTGCAATTTAATAGCTCAATTGGAAACGTAGTGGTTACGGGCTTGATTGATCAAAGAATTTGCATCCGCAGAGTTCAACATTGCTCTACCCGTAGCCTATTCTTGGCCTTCCTGCGTCTTAACCCGCAAGTTCACTGCGGGCTGCATTAATAGCCATAACCCATAAAATTGGATTTACGGGCTTCGTTTTAAAACGTAGCCCAAATTTAATTGGGCTGTAAATTTATTAAATCCGATAAAGGCTATAATCAAATATTCAGTATTAAAAAAAATATTACGAAAACAGAACAAAATTTGGATACTTTTATGAAATATTATGCTCAATTATAGTCTAAACTATTATATTGCAAGAAAGTGTGCAGTCGGCCAACTACTTATCACCATGAAGTCCGAGAATGTCACAGATGTCACTTTGGTCCTTGTCCCTTCATGTAGACAGATCTGCCAGAATACCTTGAAGTGCCACCATTTATGTCCAATCCCATTGTCATGATGAAGCTCTTGTAAAGCAGACAGGACTGGTAAGGCTTCCATCTATGACAATAGTATGTGTACCTCTGTGTGCCAATGGAAATTGTATTCGCTAAACCACAAATATAGTCCAAACAAAAGATTGAAAGAACAAGTCATTGTAACCTTAAATAACTAATGAAAGGACAACAGATTATGAATTTAGATGTATAACACATTAATGGGGCATGTGAACTTTTAAGTAGTAAAGATCAGAAAAAACAACTTATATCATTATCTGTCCACTAGGGGCAGATACCATATTACATAATAGTCCCATTCACTTTACATCAGATCCCTTTCCTATCCAACTAATGAACTACCTTCTAACTTTTCACAACTTCCTACCTATGTAAACTCTCCCTTTCTTCCAAAATTTGCTTTTCCATTCCCTTTAGATTGTAAGTAGCGAGTTTCCATTCTTGTAGGATACTTGTGAAAAGTGCTTTTTTCCAAAGACTTGAAGTTCAAAACAGGGCCCTCCTTTTTCTGCAGTTGTTAATATTCTATAATATGTATTTCCTCTTCCTATACCCGGTATAGCGCTAAGGAATATGTTGGTACATTAGAAATAAAAGATAATAATAATAATATACTATGAATTTAGAACATAAAATAAAATTTTGGGAGAGTGTCCATTTACCCAAAAAGATCACTGATTAATTATTCCTCTAACAAGAACAACTATCTATAGTTATAAAAAAACTTCCTAAAAAGTAAAACACCTGGACCATATGGTGTCACAAATAAATTGTATCAGATTATGCAGGAACATATTGCTTTAACTTTATTAGAATTAATGAATGCACATTTTATTGAATTAATTCCTGTTTCAATTTTTTTTACAGAAGATAATATTATTGTATTCTGTAAGAAAGATAAAATAGGAGATAGAGTATAAGATTATAGATTTATTTATCTTTTGAATACAGATACAAATTTAACAAAATGGATTGCCAATAGATTTCAAGTTAATATGGGGGAGATTATTAATAATGATCAAACAGGTTTTATCCAAGGCAGAACTATGATGACAAATATTAGCAAAGTGATAGCAGTTTTACAAGAATGTCATTAATATGGGAATCTAGAAAGTCTCATATTTGTTTAAATAAACTCTGGCTGTCTTTTGATGAAGGAGGAGTTAAACTTCCCAATATTGAATGTGCAAATTGGTCAGCATTAGTTAAAATGGCATTGGATTGGGAGATGGAGATGTATGATAATAAGAAATTGGATTATTTATTACACAATCATAAGGCTGAAATTCCAAAATATATATCTAATAATATATTGTTTTATCCAACAATTAAAATTTAGAGATTGGTAAATATTAAAATTCTTCCATATAATAAAATAATTTATAAAATACCAATTAAGAATAATCCTGAAACCTTTGAGGGAGGTTAATTAAGATCTTTAAAAAAAACTAGGCTTTGATAATATATAATACTTTATTGATCAAGTAAATAAAAAGATGAAGAAACCTTCTAGCCTCCAAGAGATATATAACAGATGAATACTTCAGGTTTAATTACATTCAAATTATGATTTATATAAATTGATTGAGAAAGGAAAGAATTCTGTTTTGGGAAATGAATGTTATCAATAACTTGATTCAAGGTTATAAAAATGGTGGGATTAATATCTCAAATATTTTGTAATCTTTTAATTGAATATTATACCTCAATAATTAATATTGACATTTAAAAAAAAATTGTCTATTTTCTGATGGTATTGATAATAAAATGCAAATAGCATCTCTGGAATCAAAAAAATGTATTCTTCCAGTAACGAACTTTTAACAACAATTGAAAATCATCCACCAAGGATCATTTAAGAAAATTTGTCTAAATGAATGCCCTAAATGTAAAATTTGGAATCCGTCTCATGCTCATTTCTTCTGGTCTTGTGGTTTAATCTGTAATTAATTAAAAATTGGTTAATGAAAAGAATGAATCACATATATAGTTGTGAGCATACGAGTTGTTGCTAACGCTCGCAAATGCGGGTCCTCACGAAGCGAGGGGTCGCATTTGCGGTGGTGGAGCATCCCAATGTCCCCGCAAATGCGGATTCTCGCGAAGTGAGGGGCCGCATTTGCGGTGGTGGAGCATCCCACGTCTGCTGTGTTTGTCCGCAAATGCGGACCCTCGCGAAGCGAGGGGGGCGCATTTGTGGTGGTGGACGATCCAATGTCGGCTGTGTTTGTTTATCCGCAAATGGGCTGCATTTGCGGTGGTGGAAGGTCCAACGTCGGCTGTGTTAACACACACACACACGACTTTTTAAAAAAAAATACCTCAAAGGCGCCTCACACGCGGTTAACACAGTCCAACGTCAGCTGTGTTAACACACACACACACGACTTTAAAAAAAAAAATACCTCAAAGGCGTTACACGCGATTAACACACATACGCACGACTTAGAAAAAAATCAACTGCGTCGTACACGTAAAAAACAACTGCGTCGCTCGCAAAAAAATTACGTCCGCCTCGCAAAAAAATACGGTTGCGAAACAACCCATTACCAACACGCAAAACCGTCCGAAAACGGGGCGCATGAAAACATCAGAAACACAAGAAATAAACACAACGAACACATAAAAAGCTTGCTTACAGCAAGGGGGGGTATCCGGCACCTCGAAAAGTTAATTTACACGTCCATTTAAGTCCAAAAAAACGAGTTTAAACTGCCGAAAATCACCTAAGCGAGAGAAAAAATGGCCGCCTAACAAAACGAAAACGAGACTTCAGACGTAACTATACTACAGTGACTCGCAAAACTGAAACAACGCTACAGTCAACTTTACGAGGTACGTAACACATACTATGCGGTACGTACCACACTGATATTAACCACCATTTTGAAAACTACTACGCATAAAATGGCGGATGGAACGCAAATTGTAAGCTGGAACGCAAATAGAACATGCGTATTGCGTTCTAACGGGCGGAGGCACTTGAAAGTTTATAAATACTGCCTACTTTCCAGAAAATTCTACATTTCTACTCAGGTGATGAACGGAGTGACTGGATAGTTAACTGCTGCTGTTACTTGAGAAGAGAATTGTTTCCTAATTTCCTACTTTACAAATTACAAATTGCAAATTACAACTGAGAGGTAAGCTATAATATATTACATTTTATTATCAAGACAGGACAAAAAAAAAAAACAACTTTAACTATGAAAATGTGATTCATGTATAGTGATATGTGACACACACATATATGTGTATAATGTATAGCGACATGTGACACACACATTTATTTGTGTAGGCCCGAAAACAAACTAATGTTAATTGAAACTAATTAAAGAAGTATATTTAAATGACATTAATTTATTGCAATTCAATATATAACCTAAAGCTCAATCTTTCTCCTTTTTTTTACTATTCAAACAGACTCTGCATCAACAGCGTCACTCAAGAATTTGCACTGTGCATTGTGAACCACAATCCCCTTTAAAGAACACAAAGAAAGAAGAAGAGGTAAGGTAGAAAACTACATTACATGCTGAAAAATACCATGCTTTGCTAAATCAAAAAGAAGAAATATACAATTAGCGTATATACTCAAGTATAAGCCGACCCGAATATAAGCCGAGGCACCCATTTTACCAAAAAATACTGGGTAAAATGAGTGACTCGAATATAAGCTGAGGGTGGGAAATGTGCTGCCCCCTGTGTCCCTCTTGTGCCATCTGTGTCCCCCTCTCTCCCGTGTCTCTTCTCCCCTCTCCCTTCCCTGTGTCTCTTCTACCCTCTCCCTTCCCTGTGTCTCTTCCAACCTCTCCCTTCCATGTGTCTCTTCCCCTCTCCCTTATCACCCTCCTCAACCCCACTCCTCAACCTCCCTCCTCATCCTCAACCTCCCTCCTCATCCTCCCTCCTCATCCTCAACCTTCCTCCTCATCCTAAACCCCCTCCTCAACCTCCCTCCTCATTCTCAACCCCCTCCTCAACCTCCCTCCTCAACCCCCCCATCCTCAATGCCCCTTCTCAACCTCCCATCCTCAACCCCCCATCCTCAACCCCCCATCCTCAACCCCCCATCCTCAACCCCCCATCCTCAATCCCCCTCATCAACCCCCATCCTCATCCTCTCTCCTCAACCCCCCATCCTCAAGCCCCCTCCTTTACATCAACCCCCCTCCTCAACCTCAACCCCCCTCCTCAACCTCAATCCCCCTCCTCAACCTCAACCTCCCTCCTCAACCCCTCATCCTCAACCTCCCTCCTCATCCTCAACCTCCCTCCTTAACCCCTTCCTTAACCTCCCTCCTCAACCCCCATCCTCAACCCCCTCCTCAGCCTCAACCCTCCTCAACCCCAATCCCCCCTCAACCCCAAGCCCCCCTCCTCAACCCCCCCATCCTCAACCTCTGTCCTCAACCTCCCTCCTCATCCTCAACCCCCTCCTCAAACCCCCCCCACGCCCCCATCCTCATCCTCAACCCCCCATCCTCAACGTCCCTCCTCAACCTCAACCCCCTTCTCAACCTAAACCCCTCTCAACCCCAACCCACCTCCTCATCCTCAACCTCCCTTCTCATCCTCAACCTCCCTCCTCATCCTCAACCCCCTCCTCAACCTCCCTCCTCATCCTCAACCCCCTCCTCAACCCCCTCCTCAACCTCCCTCCTCAACCCCCCCATCCTCAATCCCCCTCCTCAACCCCCCATCCTCATCCTCTCTCCTCAACCTCCCTTCCTCAATCCGCCTCCTCAACCACCCCATCCTCATCCTTTCTCCTCAACCCTCATCCTCAACCCCCCTCCTCAACCCCCCTTCTCAACCCCTCCTTCTCATCCTCAACCTCCCTCCTCATCCTCAACCTCCCTCCTCAACACCCCATCCTCAACCCCCTCCTCAACCCCCCATCCTCAACCCCCTCCTCAACCCCCTCCTCAACCCCCTCCTCAGCCTCAACCCTCCTCAACCTTAACCCCCCCTCAACCCCAACCCCCCTCCTCAACCTCCCTCCTCAACCCCCCCATCCTCAACCCCCCATCCTCATCCTCTCTCCTCAACCCCCCCATCATCATCCTCTCTCCTCAATCCCCCATCCTCAACCCCCCTCCTCAACCTCCCTCCTCATCCTCAACCCCCTTCTCAACCTCCCTCCTCATCCTCAATGCCCTCCTCAACCTCCCTCCTCATCCTCAACCACCTCCTCAACCTCCCTTTCTCAACCCCCCATCCTCAATCCCCCTCCTCAACCCCCATCCTCACCCTCTCTCTTCAACCTCCCATCCTCAATCCCCCTCCTCAACCCCCATCCTCATCCTCTCTCCTCAACCCCCCATTCTCAACCCCCCATCCTCAACCCCCCTCATAAATCTCAACCCCCCCTCCTCAACCCCCCCTCCTCAATCCCCCTTCTCAACCCCCCATCCTCACCCTCTCTCTTCCACCCCCCATCCTCAATCCCCCTCCTCATCCCTCCCATCCTCAATCCCCCTCCTCATCCTCTCTCCTCAACCCCCCATCCTCAACCCCCCTCCTCAACCTCAACCCCCCACCTCAACCCCTCCTTCTCATCCTCAACCTCCCTCCTCATCCTCAACCTCCTCCTCAACCCCCCATCCTCAACCCCCTCCTCAATGTCCCTCCTCAACCTCAACCCCCTTCTCAACCTAAACCCCTCTCAACCCCAATCCAACTCCTCATCCTCAACCTCCCTCCTCATCCTCAACCTCCCTCCTCAACCTCAACCTCCCTCCTCATCCTCAACCCCCTCCTCAACCTCCCTCCTCATCCTCAACCCCCTCCTCAACCCCCTCCTCAACCTCCCTCCTCAACCCCCCCATCCTCAATCCCCCTCCTCAACCCCCCATCCTAATCCTCTCTCCTCAACCTCCCATCCTCAATCCCCCAACTCAATCCGCCTCCTCAACCACCCCATCCTCATCCTCTCTCCTCAACCCCCATCCTCAACCCCCCATCCTAAACCCCCCTCCTCAACCTCAACCCCCCTCCTCAACCCCTCCTTCTCATCCTCAACCTCCCTCCTCATCCTCAACCTCCCTCCTCAACCCCTTTCTCAACCTCCCTCCTCAACACCCCATCCTCAACCCCCCATCCTCAACCCCCTCCTCAGCCTCAACCCTCCTCAACCTTAACCCCCCCTCAACCCCAACCCCCCACCTCATCCTCTCTCCTCAATCCCCCATCCTCAACCCCCCTCCTCAACCTCCCTCCTCATCCTCAACCCCCTCCTCAACCTCCCTCCTCATCCTCAATCCCCTCCTCAACCTCCCTTTCTCAACCCCCCATCCTCAATCCCCCTCCTCAACCCCCCATCCTCACCCTCTCTCTTCAACCTCCCATCCTCAATCCCCCTCCTCATCCCTCCCATCCTCAATCCCCCTCCTCAATCCTCCTCCTCAACCCCCCATCCTCATCCTCTCTCCTCAACCCCCCATTCTCAACCCCCCATCATCAACCCCCTTCATCAACCTCAACCCCCCTCCTCAACCCCCCATCCTCAAATCCCCCTCCTCAACCCCCATCCTCAATCCCCCTCCTCAACCCCCCATCCTCACCCTCGCTCTTCCACCCCCCATCCTCAATCCCCCTCCTCATCCCTCCCATCCTCAATCCCCCTCCTCAATCCCCCTCCTCAACCCCCCCATCCTCAACCTCTCTCCTCAACCCCCATCCTCAACCCCGCTCCTCAACCTCAACCCCCCACCTCAACCCCTCCTTCTCATCCTCAACCTCCCTCCTCATCCTTAACCTCCCTCCTCAACCCCTTCCTCAACCTCCTCCTCAACCCCCCATCCTCAACCCCCTCCTCAACCCCCTCCTCAGCCTCAACCCTCCTCAACCTTAACCCCCCCTCAACCCCAACCCCCCTCCTCAACCTCCCTCCTCAACCCCCCCATCTTCAACCCCCCCATCCTCATCCTCTCTCCTCAACCCCCCCATCATCATCCTCTCTCCTCAATCCCCCATCCTCAACCCCCCCTCCTCAATCTCCCTCCTCATCCTCAACCCCCTCCTCAACCTCCCTCCTCACCCTCAACCCCCTCTTCAACCTCCTTTTCTCAACCCCCCATCCTCAATCCCCCTCCTCAACCCCCCATCCTCACCCTCTCTCTTCAACCCCCCATCCTCCATCCCCCTCCTCATCCCTCCCATCCTCAATCCCCCTCCTCAATCCCCCTCCTCAACCCCCCATCCTCATCCTCTCTCCTCAACCCCCATCCTCAACCCCCCATCCTCAACCCCCCTCGTTAATCTCAACCCCTCCTACTCATCCTCATCCTCCCTCCTCATCCTCAACCTCCCTCCTTAACCCCTTCCTCAACCCCACCATCCTCAACCCCCTCCTCAACCCCTCCTCAGCCTCAACCCTCTTCAACCTTAACCCCCCTCAACCCCAACCCCCCTCCTCAACCTCCCTACTCAACCCCCCCATCCTCAACCCCCCATCCTCATCCTCTCTCCTCAACCCCCATCATCATACTCTCTGCGCAACCCCCCATCCTCAACCCCCCTCCTCAACCCCTCCTCCTCATCCTCAACCTCCCTCCTCATCCTCAACCCCCCTCCTCAACCTCAACCCCCCTCAACCCCCCTCGTCAACCCCCATCAACCCCAGCCCACCTCCTCAACCTCAACCCCCCTCAACCCCAACCCCCCTCCTCAACCCCCCTCCTCAGCATAAACCCCCCTCAACCCCCCTCCTCCACCTAAACCCCCCTCAACCCCAACCCACCTCCTCAACCTCAACCCCCCTCAACCTCCCCCTCAACCTGCCTCAACCCCAACCCCCCTCCTCAACCCCCTCCTCAGCATAAACCCCCTCAACCCCCCATCCTCAACCCCCTCCTCAACCCCCTCCTCAGCCTCAACCCTCCTCAACCTTAACCCCCCCTCAACCCCAACCCCCCTCCTCAACCTCCCTCCTCAACCCCCCCATCTTCAACCCCCCCATCCTCATCCTCTCTCCTCAACCCCCCCATCATCATCCTCTCTCCTCAATCCCCCATCCTCAACCCCCCCTCCTCAACCTCCCTCCTCATCCTCAACCCCCTCCTCAACCTCCCTCCTCACCCTCAACCCCCTCTTCAACCTCCCTTTCTCAACCCCCCATCCTCAATCCCCCTCCTCAACCCCCCATCCTCACCCTCTCTCTTCAACCCCCCATCCTCCATCCCCCTCCTCATCCCTCCCATCCTCAATCCCCCTCCTCAATCCCCCTCCTCAACCCCCCATCCTCATCCTCTCTCCTCAACCCCCATCCTCAACCCCCCATCCTCAACCCCCCTTGTTAATCTCAACCCCTCCTACTCATCCTCATCCTCCCTCCTCATCCTCAACCTCCCTCCTTAACCCCTTCCTCAACCCCACCATCCTCAACCCCCTCCTCAACCCCTCCTCAGCCTCAACCTTCTTCAACCTTAACCCCCCTCAACCCCAACCCCCCTCCTCAACCTCCCTACTCAACCCCCCCATCCTCAACCCCCCATCCTCATCCTCTCTCCTCAACCCCCATCATCATACTCTCTCCGCAACCCCCCATCCTCAACCCCCCTCCTCAACCCCTCCTCCTCATCCTCAACCTCCCTCCTCATCCTCAACCCCCCTCCTCAACCTCAACCCCCCTCAACCCCCCTCGTCAACCCCCATCAACCCCAGCCCACCTCCTCAACCTCAACCCCCCTCAACCCCAACCCCCCTCCTCAACCCCCCTCCTCAGCATAAACCCCCCTCAACCCCCCTCCTCCACCTAAACCCCCCTCAACCCCAACCCACCTCCTCAACCTCAACCCCCCTCAACCTCCCCCTCAACCTGCCTCAACCCCAACCCCCCTCCTCAACCCCCCTCCTCAGCATAAACCCCCTCAACCCCCCTCCTCCACCTAAACCCCCCTAAATACATCCCCCCTCTACCGTCACTTACCTGCTTGTGCTCCGGCCTGCGCTCCTTGACCCGGCGCGCATGTGACGTCAGAGACACACGGGGGGATAGAGACACACGGGGGGTTAGAGACACACGGGGGTGAGAGTGACTCGAGTATAAGCCGAGGGGGCCCTTTTTTGCCTTAAAAAAAGGGCTGAAAAAGCTCGACTTATAGTCGAGTATATACGGTAACCATTTCACGTTCTTTTTCAAACAGACACTACAAGAAGACCGGCGGATTAAGATTGGCAGGAGGGGACCCTCTGTCATTCGACATTTCAATCAAGGTAAAGTATAACAAGCAGAAAAAATAAAGGAACTATATATGTTTAATGGCCACCAATATAACAAATTCAGCAACCAAAAAGGGGTGAACACAAAATAGGATAATGCTAAAAACATAGCCATAATATCCAAAATAGAAAAAACATTCATTTTCACTGTAGAAAAACATTTAACCTTCATAAAAAAGAATAATTAAGCAAATAAAGTATGCAACATATGGTAGACACAAAATAGGATTGAACCAAAAATCACACAAACAATAGCAAAGTAAATTAATATTCTTCTTTAATGTTTAAGAACCTACAAGCCTTACAAAGAAGCCTAAATAAGCATAGCAAAAGTGGTAGATGCAAAATAGGATTGTACCAAAAATCACACAAACAAATAGCAAAGTAAATTAATATTCTTCTTTAATGTTTAAGAACCTATAAGCCTTACAAAGAAGCCTAAATAAGCATAGCAAAAGTGGAAGACGCAAAATAGGATTGTACCAAAAATCACACAAACAAATAGCAAAGTAAATTAATATTCTTCTTTAATGTTTAAGAACCTATAAGCCTTACAAAGAAGCCTAAATAAGCATAGCAAAAGTGGTAGACACAAAACAGGAAAACGCTAAAAACATAGCCATCATATACAAAATAGGAAAAACATTTAACCTTCATAAAAAAAATAATTAAGCAAATAAAGTATGCAACATATGGTAGACACAAAATAGGATTGTACCAAAAATCACACAAACACATAGCAAAGTAAATTAATATTCTTATTTACTGTTTATAAAGCTATAAGCCTTACAAAGAAGAAGTCTAAATTACTATAGCAAAAGTGGTGGACACAAAACAGGATAATGCTAAAAACATTGCAATCATATCCAAAATAAAAAAAACATTAATAATTACAGTATAAAAAAAGGATAAATGGAATATACAAATAAGTATTTTTAAAAGGTTGCACAAAAAACAGCATAGCAGAAAAATTCACCATAACAGATACAATACACCAAAATAATGATTTTTTTTATTTATTACAAATACATTAAAATCAAATAACATTTTCATTTTTCTTTTACAACAGACACTGCATGAAGACCATCGGACGAGGACTTTCAACAGAGGACCAGACCATCGGACGAGGACTTTCAACAGAGGACCAGACCATCGGACGAGGACTTTCAACAGAGGACCAACAAAGATTCTGATTGAAATCACACTTCAACCAAGGTACAGTATAACAAGTAAAAAATGAGAAAACTAAATAAACATGTTTGCTTTGCATCCATGTCAACAGAAAAAAAAACAAGAACAATCACTAACTATGGCCCTCATTCAAATGCAATTTTGCAAATTGAATAGAGGTCTAAATAAGCACCAAACATATTTTTTTAAAGAACTTTTTAGTTACTAAACATCTATCCACAAACAAGGTTTTCAGTAACTAAAAACTTATTTTAAAAAAAATGTTATCTGCTTATTTATAGCACTATTAAATTGGCCAAATCGCAATTGAATGAGGGCCTATAACTTTTACCAGAATATAACTGACACATTTCTGATTTACCTCTTATTTGTCTGTTATGGACAATAATGTTTAACAGTAAATCCAAACTTCAATCTAGCCAAAAAAAAAAGAAAACAGCATAGTCCACAAAAGTCTCAAAACATACACTAAATAAAATTTGCCATTCTAAATTACAAGTCGTAATGTACAATATTAAGCATAAAACCTAAACACACACATAAAATAGAATAGTACAACAAATAGTAGTTACACCCCAAGAAAAAAAAAATTAATTGACCGAACATATAAGCTTTTAAATAAAAGATCAAAATACTATTATGACAATCCCCTGTACTAAAAATTACAAAGACTAATTTTTGCCCTCTACTATGTCTGTAAGTTAAAAGTACAACAAAAAAATAAATTGACAAAACAACTAAAATATAAATTTTAATTACCTATTAGATGTAGAAGAAGGTATAGTGTCAGTTTCTTCCCTGTGCTATTCATCTAAGGCAAAAATTACAACCTACCACAGAAAGTAAGACCAAAAAAATAAAATACACTTATTTAACAATACAAAGAAACTACCACTACAATAAACTACAAGCACTTATAAACAAAACAAACTTAACATCTCAAACTAATTATAAATTATTTTCTTTTACAGATTAACATGGCTACTAACGAGAGCAAACAAGAAAAGAAAAGACGTCAAACTAGAGAAAGACAAGAGAGATGGGCCAACCAACAGACACCAGAGGAGAAATTTGACGAGAAAAAGAACGCAAAAGACTTACAAGCAAAAGACTATCAGCTGCAAAAATTAAAGATACGCCAAAAAAAAAGCTACCAAAAAAACAAAGCATTTAGAACCTGTTCCTGAAACATTACATGACATTTTATCTAAACCAATACAAGATACAAGATATACCAAGAAAAGCCACAAAAAAACTAAGCATTTAGAACCTGTTGTTGAAACATTACATGACATTTCACCTGATGAATATGAAAGTCAAACTGCTATATGCTTTGCAAATTGTCCTTTACGCAAGTCTTTAGCAGTAGAGGTTCATAGTTGTGGGGACATGACTACTCAATGTCAGTTTTGTGAGGCTTATTATTTTAAACAGGAGAGACCAAGAGATGGCCAATTTATTAGTTGCTGTCAAAAAGGCAAGTTCAAACTTCCAGAAAGAAAAGAATTTCCAATCTATTTACAAAACATTATGACTGAACCTGCTTTTCCAAACTACAAAAATTTTAAGACAAACATAAGATCCTACAATAGTGCCATATCCTTTGCATCTATGGGGGCAACATTATTTGCTAATGTACCAGGACATGGTCCTTACTGTTTTAAAGTCCAAGGCCAAATGTATCATCGGACTTCACATTTACATCCAGAGGAAGGAGAGCAAAGAAAATTCGCTCAACTATATGTCCTAGATACAATGGAAGCTGTTGACCAACGTATGAAACTGGAAGAAAATAAAAAATGCTTACCCAGTGTTTTTATAGAGCTAAATAACATTATGGACAATAACCCCTACAGTGAAGCTTATAAAAAATTGGCAGAAGTAGAAAATGAACAACAACTTCATGCACAAAGACATCAATTACCAATGCCAAAGGTTAATATGGTGCTTTAAAGAGACAGACATACTGATAAACATCGTTATAACTTGCCAACATGAAATGAGGTTGCAATTGTGTTTCAAAATGATGAAGGAGAACCACCATTTCAAAGAGACATTAGAATATATCCCAGAAATGAGGAGCAACCATTCATCAATATGAGTATCTTAAGTCCAAATTTAGATCCAATGACATATCCCATTTTTTTCCCACACAGAGAAGCAGGTTGGCAACCAAAATTAACACTTCCCAGTTACCCAAATGCTAAAGCCAGAATCTGAAATAATGTTTCTATGCTTGAATTTAAAGTAGCTCAAATTGCCATTCGAAATACATTTAATGCAATTTTATGTGGTGGAAAACTAACACAACAATGGATTATTGAGTCCTATTTGCAAGTTGAGGCCAATAATTTAAACTGTATAAAATATCAACAAGATAAACTACGTGTAGAACAATATTGTGGACTAATGGACTATGTTGCTGAGGTGGCTACAAGCAGAGACATGACAGGTGGCAAAGCCATCATTTTACCATCTTCCTTTCAAGGATCTCCTCAAAATATGAGAGAAAGATACAATGATGCTATGGCTATTGTCACCAAATTTGGCAAACCCGATTTATTTTTTTTCATTCACATGTAATCCACAATGGCCAGAAATTACACAAATTACTTGGACAAAGTGCTTCCGATAGACCAGATTTAGTAGCCAGACTTTTTAAGATTAAATTAAATGAATTAATATGTGACATCACTATAAGTCACTTATTTGGCAAATGTCTTGCTTATGTATATACCATTGAATTTAAAAAAAGAGGCCTTCCACATGCACATCTTCTGATAATACTTCAAGAAAAAGATAAATTAGATACTTCTGACAAAGTGGATGCAGTCATTGTTGCAGAACTACCAGATCCAGAACTATATGGTAGACTATATGAGATTGTTACTCATCGCATGATTCATGGACCCTGTGGTGATCTTAATCCACAATCACCAAGTATGGAAAATAATAAATGTTCCAAAGATTTTCCAAAAGATTATAGAGACAAAACCTATGCCAATTGTGATGGCTATCCACTTTATAAAAGAAGAGAAGGAGATAGTGCCATTAATTGTAAAAAAAGAAAATTGACCCTACAATCCACATTTACTCATGAAGTATAATGCCCACATCAATGTAGAAGCCTGCACTTCCATCAAATCCATTAAATATGTCTACAAATATATTTACAAAGGCTATGATGCAGCTACTGTAGTCGGCAAAAGTGCAGACAACCATGAAAGTAGTGAGTTAGTACATGAGATGAACTTGCATCTCATGTAGATGCTCTCTATGTCAGTGCGCCAGAAGCTATGTGTCGGCTTTTAAAATTTGAAATGCATGATAGATCACATGCAGTATATAGATTAGCAGTACATTTGCCACAAAGACATTTAGTGTATTTCCATGCTGGAAATAAAAGTAATGCATTGGCCCAAAGTGAACATCGTCACACTACACTAACTGCAAGGTTTGAATTAAATTCCACAGATTCACAAGCAACACAATTCTTATATATTGAAATTCCATATCACTATGTTTTTGTGAATGGATTATGGAGACCGAGAAAAAGCAGAGGCATTAAAATAATCCCAAGAATTTACACAGTCAGTCCAAGAGATGTTGAACGTTTTTGCTTACGGATATTACTTTTAAATGTTCCTGGAGCACAAAGTTTTGAACACTTAAGAACTGTTAACGACATAGTATATGAATCCTTCCATTTAGCTGCAAGACATAGAAACTTACTAGCTGATGATACAGAATGGGAAAGATGTTTAGAAGAAGCAGCACAATGGCAAATGCCACAGCAGACGAGAGAACAATTTGCATTTATTTGTATCTTCTCAAATGCTCCAAATGCATTAGCTTTGTGGGAGACATTTAAAAGTAATATGGCTGAAGACTTTATGCGACGATACAATGAACCCATTGCACACTTAAAAGCGTTAATGGAAATCCAAGAAGTATTTTTAACTCATGGATTAAGTTGTGCAAGTTTTAATTTGCCTGATCCAGGTCTTATAGATGACATAAACTTTGAAGACTATGACATTCAACTACAAGCAGAAAGAACAGAAGAAAGACTTGCAACTTTAAATAAGTTACAATTGCAAGCATTTAATGCCATTAAAAATGCAATAGATGATGACATGGTGACAGAGCGTTATTTCTATCTTGATGGACCTGGCGGATGAGGAAAAACGTATCTATATAATTTATTAATGAGTTCTGTACGAGCACAAGGTCAAATAGCACTGGCGTTTGCCACTCCTGAAATTGCTGCACTTTTGTTAGAAGGTGGAAGAACAGTACATAGTGGCTTTAAACTGCCAATGCCTATTTTAGAAACTTCTGTGTCAGATATTCTCATGACATCATTACAAGCAAAGAAATTGAAAAAATTTAAATTAATTATAATAGATGAGGCCACAATGATGTCATGCTATGCCCTCCAATGTATTGACCGTTTGCTTCGTGAAGTCATGGATAATACTTTTCCATTTGGTGGAAAGGTAATGTTGTTAGGTGGCGATTTTAGAAGAACATTACCTGTCGTTGTACATGGAAATCGAACTGACATTATCGAAACCTGTATAAAGTCAAGCACACTGTGGAAACATTTTACCCATCTTCAACTGCAACAAAATATGAGATCAGAAGGCCAAACTAATTTCGATGATTGGCTTATTAAAATTGGAGAAGGCAGAACAGAAAAAATACCACATTTACCTGACGACACTGTAGAGATCCCACCTCATATGATTTGTCACCAAGATATTATATCGGCTATATTTGAAGGTAGCATAAATAACCAGGAATATTCAGAGCTTGCCAACCAAGTCATACTAACGTGTAAAAATAAGGATGCATTAATCCTCAATAATGAAATCTTAAAAAAATGAATGCACCACAAAGAAATTATCACAGTGCTGATTCTGTACTTGCTGATGACAATAAAAGTCAGGCTAACTTTTCTTCTGAATTCATAAACTCACTAACTCCTTCTGGAATGCCACCACATATTTTGCAGCTAAAGAAAGGTGCAATTGTCATTTTACTGCGAAATATGAACCCCAAAAAAGGCCTATGCAATGGGACAAGATTAATTGTTCAACAATTAAAGGACCATTTTATAGATGCTGAAATTTTAACTGGTACCCATAAAGGACAGAGAGTTTTCATACCAAGAATAGATTTAGCACCAAGTGAAAGTAGTTTCCCTTTTATACTTCAAAGAAGACAATTTCCCATTATTATGGCATTTGCCATGACCATTAATAAATCACAAGGACAAACGTTCAAATCTGTGGGTATTTTCTTGGAAGAACCAGAATTTGCACATGGTCAATTGTATGTTGCGTTATCACGGTGCAAAAATCCACAGGCTATTAAAGTTTACATTGAAAAGAATGAAAGTCAAGGTGATTTATTAGAAGATGGACGTATTTTTACTAAAAATATTGTCTACTATGAAGTACTATAACTTTTCATTAAAGAGATAAAACCCATGCAAAACAAATTTAAAAGCATGGAAAAATACAAAACAATAAACAATTCAGTCATAATTAATGGAAGTACTGTTTATGGATGATTTGCCTCACAAAACACTTGCCTTGCATTATTTTTACAAATTATGTTAAAATGTTAATTAATTATGTTACTGTTTCTAATGTTACAAGTTTGAAAACAATATTTTCAAGGTCATTACTTAGACTGATAAGAAAGTTCAAGTTTAAAAAAATATACTTTCAAGTTCTTTACTTCAACATATTACAAAGTTAATTTTAAGAGCTCAACCACGTTTTAAGTCACAATGTAAATATTGTCTGTTATGTTCAACTGTTTTTACATTCAAATGTTAATACTTTTAATACAAAATTATGTTAAAATATTAATTCACTATGTTACTGTTTATAATGTTCCAAGTTGGAAAAAAAAAATTTCAAGTTCCTTAGTTACACAGATAAGAAAGTTCAAGTTTCAAAAAATATAATGTCAAGTTTCTTACTTAAATATATTACAGAGTTCATGTTAAAATTGGGTACGTTTCAAGGAGAGTTTTTACTGTTTGTCTTCCTCTGGATTAAATGTATATTGAAGTTAACAATTCTTCAGATAGAAATTGCATGTTAAAAAACCATTACCTCAAATTTACAATACTGATTATTTTAAAGTTCAACTGTTCTTACATTCAAATGTTAATACTTTTAATACAAAATGGTTTAAGACTTATTGTTTTCCTTAAGAGAACATTTTACAAAACTAAACATGTTTAATATCACAATACTTACAAGTGTCAAATATGTATATTAATAACTAAACAACTTTCCAAACATACACATCTCATTGCCGTCATTTTTTGACGGGCAAGTCGCTAGTATTAAAATAACTTTGGAATTGAAAATGATTCTATTTTGAGTTTTTGAGTGGAGATTCTTGGAAATCCTGATTAACATAGCAAAGAAAATCATTATGAGAAAATGGATTTTCAAAGAATCACCTAAGATATCTGAACTTACTTTAGCATTGAAACAACATTTGTTAATGGATTTATTTGACAATGGAGGCTCTACTGAAAAGAGAGTCCAATCCTTCAGTTACAAGTGGAACCAGTTTTTGCAGAAGAACAATTTTAAGGAATCTTTTGGGGAGGTGATAATAAAGATTTTGAAAAGATATTTAGATTACGCCAAAATTAAAAAAATATTTTGACATGATTAATTGGCTTTACTTTACCAGATTGCAATTTTAAGGCTGAATTGATTATGTATTTTTTATTTATTCTTTTTTCCTTCTTTTTATGAAATATATTTAATGTTAATCTATTTTTGTTTTGTTATGCTAAAACGTAATCAATATATATATCGACCCTTGGGGAAAACCACCACAATGACTCGAATACTGGGATTCGTGGATTAGTTAGCAAGAATAATGGATGCTGCTTTAAATCAAACAGGGGACCTAATTGCTAAATTAAAAATCAGGAAAATGTTCAATTACGAATGGTAGCCTTACAAAATCAAATAGGTTTAGATTATCTGCTTGAGCAAAGAATCCTGCACTTATGTTATCATAAGGTCATTCAAACTGATTTAGAAAATCTATCAGAAAAACAAAAGAGACTTAGCAAGCAGCACAATATATAAAAGTTAGCTGGAAAGTCCTGCCCTTTAGAAGCTCAACACAAGACTGTCCCAATGGTAGCTGCCTCCATCTCCTGCCAATATCCCAGGCTTCCAAGCTTATATGGAGATGCTACTCCCCGCCTGCATTCTGATTGCTTGCTGCTTCATAGTAAGTATCTAAACCAAACTAAACATTAATCTAATAAAGCTGATGGAATGATCTTGGCTCCTGAATCTTTACTCAACACAGCCTCACAAAATTCACTCACAGTTCTGCGCACAAATCAAAAGTGTCTGATTTGAGTCCAGTATATATGAAGTGCACAGAATGCATGCTACAGTAAAGCAGTGACATACATACTTGAAGGACATAAATATCATCAACAAGACAAAATGTGACATTTGATACACTACGTTTTCATCTAAGTTTTTAGTTGATTTGAATAGAGTATATTGTAACTAATAAATTCATGAATACACTGAGCTATATTAGATGCCTTTTCTTATCTGTTGGGTGCTAATTGCAGACCCGGGCTTTGAAAAAGGCCACAAAATAACATTGTTTTGTTGCAGGTATTTTTTAGTTAAAAAATCAGTCATTGTTAGTTTCAACTGATCATTTTAAAATAGTCAAGGAAGGCAAGTTCAGTTGAAATAATGTTGATACTGGCTGTACATAAAGTGGTTCAAGCAAGGACTCTCAGATTTTTTAATCTGAGGACCAGCTATTTATATTCCAATGCTCCTGGATACCAAATTTGTGTTAACATTTTTAACAGAATGATATAAGATATAACACACAACCATGGAGAAAAGATATTGAGGCCGGTGAGGAGGTGAATACTGTTGGTTTTTGCAGAGCGGAGACTCCTCAACACATAAAAGGAAAAAACTGAACAGCAAGCATAAATTAGAATTTAGTAATTTTTCATAGTTTTTATTGAAAATGTATCCTAGTTACCTTTCAAATAGTCTGAAATATGATCTTTGTAAAAAAAATTAAAAAAAAAATAAATGCAATTTCATGACAACAATCAGAGCCACTGGATTAAATCTCACAGTACATTTAGAGATCCATAGCAACAAACTGAAATTATATAGAATACAAAATAAAATCAGTTTTACTTATTCTTATTGACGGAATACATTTAACACATTAGCTCAACCTCTCTTGGTTTGCTAATCTCTACTAACTTTAGAAAGAAAGATACCAAACAATTCAGTAAATTTATATAATTAATAAAACCTATTAAGCTCTATCCTAACAATTATGGTGCTTTTCTCTTACCGAAATTTTGCAGCCTGAATATTACTCTTCACTTAAAAAAAAAAAAGAAATCTGCCTCATTAATTGTTACTAATGGTTGTGGGTTAATGAGTTTGTTTATTAGTTCATTAATTTAAACCTGACTTTATCGCTTCTTGAATTAGTAGTAGTGGTAAACTAATTAACAATCTACCATTTGTAGTCCTACTTGTATTGCTATTAGAAGACCTGCTAAGAAACTATTTTATTGCCATAAGTATCTTTATACCAGTTATTCATTTTATTAACCATTGCATTGTTTTGTGTAATAATAACCTACTTAAAGTATTTTACATTTTCCCATTATTGAGTCAATTAACCTTTTGGCTATAGCTCCTGGTAATGAGTTAAAAAAAGCAATTATTTGAAAAAGTAAATTTGTAGTAATTCCTCTTGTTACAGCATATACCTTGATATTACTATGTTCCTGGGCACTACAGGAAAGAAACACTCAAAATTAATGTCATCAACGTCACTTTTCATTTCACTAATGTTTTTCTCAGAATTTTTATAGCAACTGTTTGTGTTCTGTTCTTTTTACTGGATTACAAAAAACAAATGAAAAGTGGCACAAATATAAGAATGTAGTATGTTTAAAGTTTTTGGTAGTCCCCGTCCTTCTTTGATAATGGGCAGATAAAGTCTCAGGGACAAGCAAATGTCCAAGGGCACTGAGTGACTGACCTAAAATACAGGGAAGAAGGAAGCCAAGGTACAACAGCAAAGGAGTAAATCCTTGTATTTCTGTTAACACTAGCACTTTCTTTTTCCCCTATCCTCTAAATATTTGTTATCCTTCTTTATCCCTTTAGCACTCTCATATTCCCAATTTCTTCCCTCTTCATGCATTTCAATCTCTCCTTTGTCTTTTCCTTCATGCTTTCAACTCTCTCTAGCTCACTTCCCTCTCAGTTTTCTTGACCTCTCCCATCATAATCCTCCCTTATAATTCTCTCTTGCCTAGCCTGATTACTATTCTCTCTCACCTCCTCTTTCTTACTCTCATATTCCCATTGTCTTCAATCTTCACCCATTATAATCTCTCCTTTGTCTTTTCCCCTCATGCCTTCAACTCTCTCTAGCCCACTTTCCTCTCAGATTCTTGGACCTTTTCCCAAGTCCTCCCTTATGATTCTATCATACTTGTTTTTAACCATTCTTTACGCTCTTTCCTAGTCTGATTACTTTTCTCCCTTACCACCTCTTTTTTATCTCTCATCACTCTTCCTTGTACCAACCCTTGCTCAAAGAAGATTATAAAAATGTGACCTGTGGCTGGAGAGCAGTTAAATGTACCATTTATATCTAGAAACTAGTGTTACGATCAGGTTGTAGGCAAAGAGCCCGATTCAATTGAGCTATTGCAAGTTACTATATCCCGTAAGTGAGTAATTTGTTATTCAATTGGTGTCTTATTGCGGGCCCCGAACGGGTTGCGGCTTACGGGCTTGAAAACTTTGCGATGGTTAAACCTGGAACTTACAGCCTCCTGAAGCCTTTGAATTCCTAAAGAGTTACGATGGCTAAAAATCGCAAATTGCTATTCAATTGATCAAATTCCCCAAGGCCGCAAATGGTTACACACCCGTAAATGGCAAATGAAGGAAAGTGCTGCAAATGCTAGAGAGGACCTGCAATGGGGTTAAAAACCTGTCCGTAGCACTGTAAATGCTAATAAAAAATCAATACTGCACTGTAAATAACAGGTAAAGCGATAACAGACATTAGAATTAATTGCACAACAGTCTCAAGCTCGCAAATCATCAGTAAATAAAATGTATTTTTATGTTTCATTTCGGGGTTATATCGATCTCAGGAATTAATGAGTTAATACATATCAGGCCACCCATATGGACTAGAACAGTATTGGCATTAATTTTCATAATTCTATATTTTAAGGGTTTGCGAGTCCCATATCGGACCCCCAAACCTAATTGATTGACATGTAACCTCCATGTCTTACTACCGTAATAATGTCTCATTTTCTATTGGCTGTTTCGAAATGGGAGGTAACAGTCTTGTCTAACTGGTCATATTCCCTCCCTGAACTGCTACGAACCAGTGCATGGTTTACAGAGTCGGTTTTGGGCCCGTAACTTGCAGGCTCCTTCAATTGAATAGCTCCGGAATCAGAGACAAACCGGAGCCCGCAGCAAGCCCGCAGACATACGGCCTGTATCCCGTGAGATGATGGCTTGTAATTGAATTGGGCTCAAATGTTTTCTGTAGTTTTAGTATGTTTGGAGAAGAAGGGGACATTAACCCTGTATTAGCACCCTTACACTAAATACATATTCACAGCTGTATGGGGTACCAATTGTCATCCATAGTCCTTATATCCTATGTGGGTCCCTACAGACCTTCAAGGGCCCTATCACCATAGACCCCCATGCTGCAATATATTATCTACTCCATAGGGGTGCCTGTTACTATCTCTATAGATGTCACAATGGACCCCTATAACACCCAATATTAACTCCCTAGCATGGAAATTACTATGGACCCCATGGTATACTATTCAATCACCATGAGGGTCCATATAGAACCCATGATACCTAAACTTAAATTCGGACCATGGGGGTCCATAATGACCATAAGGTTCTGGTTAAATGTTGAACCATTAAGAATGAAATCTCAGAAATACCAGGTGTTTGGATCCTCACTGCAAAGGTATCTAACAATATCAGAACAAGAGGGCCAGAGGCATAAATTGTGATCTAAACAGTCCATGGTGTCATGGTATTTATAGTCAAGATATTAGGAATAATCAATATAAGTTATTCGAGTATAATGTCAATTCATAGACAAATATAGCTTTTAAACAAAACAGCGTTTATTGACAATAACACAATAAAATCATAATATAATAATGTTAATCAGTACTATATCCGTCACAGATGTTAATAACTCAATCAAATTGAAAACACTATTAATTTGATTAATTGTTATGAAACAAACCATCCTACCATCTCTACCAACAAAACCCTTCTAGGATAATATTAAAAGGATAAACTAACAATGAAATACTATTAATCAATATCTTCAGTCAGTAGTTCCTAATCAACACAAAAATCAATCTTATCAATATAGCAAATCACAACAATATATTAGCAGAATATATAATATGCACCCAGTAGGACTTTATAGCAATTAAAGGAATGATACTTTAGTAATAACCATAGAACAGACGATAGAACAGTTTGATCAATATCTAGATTTATTGATAATGATAAAGTATTTTTGTAATACAATTGATTTAATAGAATAAATGCGATCAATTTATCTATCTTGAACTAAAGGAAAAATAAATTAAGCATTTACCAAATTAATTTTTATAATGTTAATTTTGCAGTTATCAATACAGTTTCAATAAGGTTTCTTTTATATCTCCTGTTTAGAAGTTAAAACAGATAAATTGTATATTGTATAATTTATCAATTATATCACAAAATTGTAATCAAATCTATACATTACCAGATATCAGTAACAAACCCCAATTCAGTGTAGAGTGTTATATTTAGAGTCTTATATTTCCAAATTGATTTTATAGGGAAAAATAAAATATACCAGGCTCCTAAAAGTAGACTTGTGCTCTCAAGAGCTTGTCTTGAGAGTCTATGATCACCTTTCCTCCTCTTTTCAGTCCTAATCTAATGTACTTCTCCTATGACTAGGGCAATCTTAAATAGTAATTCTATTAATAATCTATTAGTTGTTTTTTTTTTATTAAATACTGAGATCACTTTCTACCCTGGGAAAACACACAAAATCATCTTTCTAGTTTCTATCTAATTTTGAAAACAATGGTTATGTTAAGATCTTTCTGAATACAGCTATGTTAAGACACATGAGTGTATTTTGGATACATATCTGTTCTTTGGGTTCAGGAAATAAAAATACTTGTCCCACCATTGCCTTAAGTGAGGACTCATGCAAATCAAACAGAGATTTTGAATACTCAATGACCAGCCATTGTTTCATTCTGATCTAAGTCCACCTTAGTACACAGGATAGTTTCATCATGGTTAAATGAAACTCGTGAGATGTGTTAATTCTAAAATAGAATCCTAGTTTCACTATTTTATAAACTGAAATTGTAAATATATAAACATCTATGTTTACCACCCATTTTTCAATCTAAGCCCACCTGGATATAGGACAGTTCTCAAACATTAAGTTAAACTCAGAAAATATAACAGAATCAAATTGATATATCTATCTATATGTATAAATCAAGTCAAAATCAAAAGGATTATATTAAAATAAATATATAAAATAATGGATAATATAAATGTTTTGACATATCCCCCTTTCTGGAATAATGTCTCCCCATAAGGTAGGTGACATTATTACAGTAGTAATATATTGTGAATATATAAATATATTGTATATCTATATATATCTATTTTTTGTTATTTTTATAGGGGTACGTTTTCTGTATTAATCTGGATAGTGAGAGGGCTACTTTTTCTGATCTTGGTATTCAGACATACCAAATAAGGGATAACCCCCATCCAACCTGGATACAAGAATTGATGGAAACAAGAACTATAGTGGTTGTCCCTATCCAATCATGGTTGGCTATAATTTCAATGTCTTTGGGTGAGAGTTTATTATCATCTATTATAATGTTCTTCCTAATTATCATTTCAATGGTATGATTTGGTTTATGATCCAAGAGAAACTTTAGATCAGGATCGAGAGGTATATATTGATGTTGGAAGGCATCTATCATTTCCATCTCTCCTTCTTGGATACTTGCATCTATATAGAAAAGGGTTTATTACTGCATTTCTAGGAACTTTATTAAATGATAATCTGTATAGAAGGGGAGATACAGTAAAGGTACCATGAGCAGGGTAAGAAATACTCATATTTGTTAATGAAGTACTTACTAACCATTTATCCTGGATCCTCAGGGCTTTAGTGGACATTATCAGACTTATTAAATTCCAGCCTCGTAGATAAGAGGTTTGTACTTAAACCCTACGTGCTGCAAATTTTGACAAGTTACGACACTATTAAATTAGCCCTGCTGCGAGCAACGTGTGAGCTACGCAGCACGGCCGTCCGTGTCAACACAGAGAAAATGTACATGAGGAGTGACAGCCTGTGAGATGACCTTGCAGGCTCCCCCACCTCATTAATTGCCGCGGGGGTCCTGAACGGGACCTCCACGGCAGTCCTACATACAAGCCCTGCCATGGGGGATACTCTAACTACCCCCCCCCCGGCACCTAAAATTAACCCCCCCTCTATTCTGGTGGTCCCCATTGGAACCACCGAAGTGACCCCATGTTAGCCACTTGATGCAGGGGTCCATAGGGACCCCCGCAGCCCCCCACATTAACCCCTTGCAGCAGGGGTCCTCGATCGGCATAGATCAGGCCCCTGATGCATTTAAAAGATTTAAATTCCCTGCCGCGGCTCCTTAAAGGGCCTGCGGCACACAATTAGCCAATTCCGGCCGCAGCACCTAAAATTAACCCCCCTCTATGCTGGGGGTCCCCATCGGGACCCCCAAAGTGTCCTCATATTAACTCCTTGCTGTAGGGGTCCACAGGGACCCCTGCAGCCCCCCACATTAACCCCTTGCAGCGGCGGTCCGCAATCGGCACAGATCGTGAGCCCGCTGTATTTACAAATTCAAACTTCCCACCTCGCGGGACCTTAAAGTACCGTAAAGGTCCTGAAAGGAACCGCGCTAAAAAATATTAACCCCTGCTGCGGGACCGGTACTATAAGTACCGCACAGGTAACTAAAAATAACCCAATCACTCATGGGGCTCTATAAGAGCCCCATGAGACCTTAATTAACCCTGTCAAAATCATGCTTTCCCAAGCCGCTCTATCAACTCATCCACTCTAGGTATGGGATATGCATCAAACTCAGATACAGAGTTTAATTTGTGGAAGTCGCTGCAGAATCTGATGGTGCCATCAGGCTTTGGGACCATCACAATAGGACTACACCATTCACTTTGGGATTCTTCAATAACTCCAAGATCTAGCATCTTTTTTCTTCTGCTCTTATTTCTTCTCTTTTAGCCTTGGGTATGCGATCCCAGGCTTAGTGATGATGTTGTGGTAAATAGCGGTGGTGCACCTGGTTCTGCAGAGAAGATATCCCTGTTTCAGTTTACAACTTTGTAAGTTTCCTCCTTCTGTTCAGGGGACAGATCCTGTGACACAAATGCTTCAACTTGCATTGCCTATGTGCTCGGAATAGTTTCTCCGACATCATCCAACTCTTCATCAAGACAAGCAATATTTACCTCTACTATCTGCTCTCTCCAAGGCTTTAGCAGGTTTACGTGGTATATTTGCTCTGTTCTTCGTCGCTCTGGTTGCCTCACTTTATAATCCACATCTCCTATGGCCTCAATAATTTCGTACGGGCCTTGTCATCTGACCAGTAGTTTGCTTTCGGCCGTGGGTACTAGAACTAGTACTCTGTCTCCCGGTTGGAACTTCCTCACCTTCCTCACCTGTGCGATTGTAATATGTTCGCTGATGTTGTTGGGCTTTTTCCATGTGCTCTCATACCAGGGGGCCAGCTTGGGAGATTCTTTCCCTCATTTTCCTGATATACTTTATGATATTCTCAACAGGCACGGTTTGTTCTTCCCATTCTTCTCGCAGTATGTCCAGTATGCCTCTGGGATGGCGACCATAGAGGTGTTGGAAAGGGGAAAACCCTGTGGAAGCTTGCGGGACCTCTCTGACTGCAAAGAGCAAATAGGGTAGAAGTAAGTCCCAATCTTTCCCGTCTCGGGCTACAACCTTTCTGAGCATGTTATTCAAGGTTTTATTAAACCGATCGACCAATCCATCCGTCTGAGGATGGTAAACCGAGGTTCTTAGTGTTTTCACCTGTAGGAGCTTGCACATTTCTTTCATCAATCTAGACACAAAGGGTGTCCCTTGGTCAGTCAAGATTTCCTTGGGTATTCCCACCCTAGAATACAGCTGTATGAGCTCTTTAGCTATATTTTTAGAGGTTGCTGTGCGTAGTGGTATCACTTCTGGATATCTTGTGGCATAGTCCAGTATTACCAGTATGAACTGATATCCTCTGGCTGATTTTTCGAGAGGGCCAACCAGGTCCATTGCAATCCTCTCAAAAGGCTCTTCGATTATGGGCAAGGGTATCAATGGGGCCCTTAGGTTAGGTCAAGGTGCAGTTACCTAGCATTCTAGGCAGGATGCACAGTACTGGGCTACCTCAGCATGTATACCAGGCCAGAAAAATCGTTTCTGGATTCTTCCCAGTGTTTTATCTTTTCCAAGGTGTCCCCCAAGGAGGTTACGATGAGCCAGGTCAGGGACTTTCCTTTTATGTGCTCTAGGGACTAGGATTTGCTCCAGTGTCTCTGTCCCTGAGGGAACAATTTTGTACAACAGATCATTTCGTAAAATGAAATACGGTCCTTGTCTCCTTTGCCTGTCAGGCACAGGTACACCATTTACTTCCGATAGTTCATTTCGTACATTTTGCAAAATTGGGTCCGAAGCCTGGTCTTGTGCAAAATTATTATTGTCCTGGAAGCACTGCTGTGGAGTCAGCTCTTCCTCTCCAGGTTCTTCTGTTTCCTCCTCTCTTTCATAATTATGAACTGTAGGACCCGTTCTGCGTGCCCTTCGCCTTTCCTTATCTCGGCTTGTGGCTAAAGCTTCTTCAAAAGCTTTCCTTCGTATTTCCGTGCCCATCCTTTTTGCTCTTCACCGCTCCCGCTTTGTTTTTCGGCCTATCCCAGGTCTGGAGAATAAGTCATCCTCTAAGCATGATAGATGTGGACATACGGAATTGTTAGCAGTTTGGACACTCTCCACAAGTTATTTTCTGCTTTCGGTCAGTAGGAAGAAGATCTTTGAAGTGGGGAATGTCTCTGCCTAGTACTACCGGATAAGGCAGGGTAGCTACGACGGGTGCAGTGATTACCATCTTCCACCCCTGTATCTCCAGTGTTGCAGTGCTGGTAGGGTAGAGATTGACGGTACCATGTACGCATTTTATGCCCACTCGTCTTGAGGTTTTTATTTCACTGTGTCTTATGAGTTTTCCTGAGAAAAGAGTCACAGCACTTCCTGAGTCTATTAGGGCTGTCGTTTCTTTACCGTTAACCTTTATGGGTTTGGTAAACTGATGAGCCTTTTCTGTCACACCCACCAGGTTAATTAGGTTACAGTGGTATGGACTTTCTCCCATGTTGCATTACATGGGTTCCTCTTTACTTGGACAGTAAGCCGCTATGTGTCCTGGTTCTCCGCAAAAAAAAACACGTCCCCTTGCTTGCAGGGCTGCCTCTTTGCCAGGGTTCTTCAGGAATCACCCTTTCTGCTTTGTTTTGAAGCAGACTTTTTTTCACTTTCGGGTACAGGTGTCTTTGTCCGGTTCCCGACCTTCTCATCCAGTTAAAGGTTTGAGCCTTTGGGTGATTAGGCCGCCTTTGAATACTGTAGGTCTCCACTTTTGAAGGATAGGAAAATTCATTCATAGCCAAATATCTTTCTGCCAACGTAATAAATTCATCTGGATTCTCTGGCTCATTTTGTCCCACCCATTCTCTTAAGCCTGGTGGTAGACACTAGTTCCTCCATTGTTTAGATTTAACCACTGCCACCATATGTGATAACGCTGCTGTCACACTCAGGGTTCGTGCCCTTGTATCAGGCACCACAATGGAGTACTCAGGAGCCATTTTAAAATATCCGCAGTATTTATTCGAGTGTGGCAAAACAAAATCCTAGCTTCTAGTAGAAGCACTGACTTTACTCTTGGCTGTAGTTTCCTCAATATGCAAGATAAAGTCCACCCAAAACAAAAGTCCAAACAAAATCTTGCTGGATATCAAGTCTCCCTTGTAGCAGGGGATTTCCACAGCAGGCTCTGGCGTCCTCTGTCCAGCTCAGACTGAGCTCTCTCCTTCAGCTGGGAGCTAATCAGACCTTTAAAGGTGGAACCCAGCTGGGCCTGCTTGATTAGCCTGCTGTGTTAACCCTTTCTTTCCTTAGTGGACACAGGGCTCTGCTCAGACTCTCTCCCACGTATACTCCAATGATTCTGTTACAATATATATATATATATATATATATATATATATATATATATATATATATATATGTATATATATATATATATATTTATATGTATTTTTTAGGTTCTCAATCTAAAGTGAGGAAGCTACTGAGATAGTAGTGAAACTCGTCTTTTCAAGCACAGTTATATTTGGTTATAACACTGCTGTTTTTTATTTATTTTTTAGACATGTGGAATCAATAAATAATTATATTTTTCCCAATATTTGGAAACATAGTATTCTTAGTGGATGTGTCAATGCTTTTTAGTGCACTTTAGTGTGTGCATTCAAACATACACCAGTTGTATATATCTAGCACACATGTCCATATAGAACATATATCACACACCTTACACAAAGGATATTCCTCAATGGCGTAGACCAAGGATTAATAAATATTGAGGTTGCATTTAGGTTTGTATGACATTATCAAAATTAAAAGAGGTGACCTGCACTAGGCTTTGTGCACTCTCCACCCCATCCCTCTTCTCTTTCTATGATACAACAGACGCTACAGTGAACAGTGGTGATCTGGATATAACAGCAAGAAAACATCCAGGCCCTATCGTATTTTACGATTTAATTCAACTAATCCAGCATTTGAATTGCCATTAACACCCTTATTAAGGACTATATAATTTGTGAGCGCTCTCTATCTAATGGAGTGTTTATACTCCAAAATCTCTATGTAAATTTTGGTTCAAGCATAAACACTCATAGTCCATCACATATAAAATAGTAAGCAGCTCTATATATGATGAAGGATCAAGTAATATTAGAGAACCTCTGGGTGTTTCAATATGGGTCATACATAGACAAAACTCAACGCTTTAAATAATTTTGAGAGTCAAAGAGGTGAAGCAATAGGGGAGCAACATACAGATGTTATACACTCATCTAAACAGTTTCTTAAAGGTTTTGAAAGATACAATAGTCAGGAGGTAAAAAAGTGGTACGACCTTATCTGTTTAGAGAAGTATCAGTCTCATAAAATGGTCCCAAGAGGATTAAGAATAAATAAAAACTGTGCATTTGACATGCAAGATCCCCAATTCATTAAGGAGTGGGAGGACACTTTAGAAGATTGCTCAAACACACTTATTGATATACTTCACAGATTTAGAAAAGAAGATTACGAACTCTCTCAATGAGACTATTGAACTATTAAAATTATATAGTAGTGACGAAAACTGTCAAAGACAATAAAAGAAGGGTCAACAAACTAGAGAATGATATTTACCAGTGGAAAAAGGAGAAATTCAATCGAGACTTCACTGAGAATAAGATGGGAGGTAGGTACAGATTAGTTAAAAATGGAGAAGAATGGGGTCTCAAAGTTAAATTAGATTGGAAATATTCACATACACCAGGAAGAAATTAGAGATATGGGCCCAAAAAGTGTATTAACAACAAAAGAAGACATTTTCTCCCTAGACCAGTGTATAATGGAGAAAATAGAAACTGTAAGCCACCATATAACAGTGAGGTGCCATATCAGAGAATTAGAGGAACTAGATACCCTTCCAAAGGATTGCCAGAGGTATATTCACCAAAGAATAGATACCATAATAATAATGAACAAGAGATTGGCCGAAGAAGAGCAAAAAATATTGATAATTTACCAACATGTGACTCAAGAGAAGAAAGAGAAACAATTATCCACAAATGGTTATACATAATTACATTACCTGTAGAGAAAATAAATAATGGTATAGATGAATAACCCAAGATAATCAATGATGGGTGTTTACCTTCGAGCTCAAGTGGACAAAGGGGTCCTTCTTTTTTATTCCAGGAGTTGAAGCTTCAACAGATGGAACAACCCAACACAAAATTTATTTTGAACTACCAGTAACGGAAAAAAAAAAAACATGGAGAAAAACCAGACAAGGATGCAGAGGAGGAAGAAGGGTACAGGTTTAGAAAATTAAGAGTCTACAATTAGATACCATTAAGATATTTAATCTGTAGAATCGACAATTGACAACAGCAGAGGAAACACTACTGCGAAAAGGATTGTCATTCGCACCAGATGCAGAGCCCTATCCATTCCAACTGTTCATTGACTTGCATAAATTTATAAGGAAGACTACCTTGAAACGGCCCTTCACTAAAAATGAAAAAGACGTTGGATGGAGGATGGGACCACTTTACAAGTGAAATTTGACAGTGGAGATATGGAAACTTTGGGGGTTTTGCAGGACCTGGACAAGCAAAATTTAACAAACATTGAATCAGATGCAGAATATTTAGAAGTAGATCTTGATAATAATAAAGACATAGATCCAGATGGAACATCAACCGAAAATATTATTCATGCTCATTACAAACCTACCTCTACCTTTTATCCTATACATTCTCAAGGCAACTTTATTCATTTTTTTTTTATTAATGCAACATGAATTTAACAACATATGCTTGAGTAAGCATATCAGAAAGTCCACTTTGACTAATAAAGAGAAATCAGCACTGAACAATTTGAAAGAGGAACGAAATTGAATTATTAGATCGTCTGACAAAGGTAGTGGTCCAAACAAGAGATGATTATCTGAAGGTGGCCTACAGATTGACTAATGATCAATATACGTATAAGCGCTTGCCTTCAGATGCCACATCACAATATTTGGAGGAATATAAAACTCTTATTGGAAGTGCTAAAGAAAGGGCAATACTTAGTAAAAAAGAAGAAAGATTTTTGGAAGTTCTACACCCAAGAACAGCGATAATATATAATTTACTAAAGATCCATAAGGACAGTAAATGTCCACCAGGCAGACCAATAGTATCTGATATTGGATCACTAATAGAAACTATCGTAATATACTGACTCCTTCTTGAGACCATTATTTGTAGAGCTACTCTCTTACATAAGAGATACGCCACACATTATGGAAATTGTGGAAGATATCCAATGGGAACCCACATTCAGTTGGCTAATGTTGGATGTGACTTTACTGTGCACGTGTATCCCCCAAGATTTGGGGCAGTAGGGTCCAAACAATTTTTAGACAGAAAAGGGAATATGAGTGAAGACCAAACGGAATTCATTATGGAAGCAATTCTTTTTATTTAAAAAATAACTTATTTTTGTTTGAAGGGAAATATTTTTTTGCAATTGGCGGGAACAGCGATGGGGACAAAATTTGCCTTGAATTTCGCCAACTTATGCATGGGCGATTGGAATTCATTATGGAAGCAATTCTTTTTATTTTAAAACATAAATTCTTTTTGTTGGAAGCAAAATATTTTTTTACAATTGACGGGAACAGCGATGGGGACAAAATTTGCCTTAAATTTCACCAACTGATACATGGGCCTTTGGGAAGACCTATGTATTTGGCAGAACAATCCCTTTATGGCAAAAATCATCTGTTGGCGCCGATTTATCAATGACATAATTACATGGAAGGCTGATGATATAAATAATAAAGTTTTTTGGAATATGTCAACTCCAATCAAATGAATGTAAAATTCACCATGTCCCACAATGGAGAATTAATTTCATTTCTGGATGTTTTATTTATGGGTAATGTAGACGGCATAAAAACAAAATTATCTTGTAAGCCTACTGATACCAATGGCTTCCTTCATGCCAGAAGTGGACAAGACCCAATGTGGATAGCCAATATTCCTTTTGGACAGTTCAGACGAATTCAAAGAAATTGCTCAACCCTAGCTGATTATGATGCTGAAAGCGAAAGATTGGTCTCTAGGATTCGTGAAAAAGGATATAAAGAAAACATTATCGAAGAAGCCAAGAATAAATCAAGAAACTTAGAGAGAAAAGACTTAATTAGAAGTAAGAAACCACCTATGAAGGGGGAAAACATGAATTCCGGAAGATTCATGACAACCTTCAACACAGCTTCAATTAAAATATGAAAGAGTCTAAAGAGCTGTTGGCTCATACTAAGACAGGATGATTTATTAAAACATATCATACCAGAAAGACCAATCATCACAATAAAAAAAAATATATATCAAAAATATAATTGCGCTTAGTGAACTATGACCCTTAAATAGAATTAGGACCTCCAAACTATGATCCCATCTTACAGGTACTTATAAATGTGGCACAAAAAACTGTACTACCTGCCCACATTTGAAAAAGAAGGAAAAGGATAAGGTTATGTCAACAAAAAAGAATAACAAATTTAAAATTAAATTCATTCCCAGAATGTATAAGTCCAAAGGGAGTTCTAGTCCAGGTATATTGTTTATTTCCAAATGGGAAAGCTAATTTATGTTGGTCTTCTTCACTTACTTTAATAGTCCGATAATGTTAGGCACAATCAAGTGTTGTAAATAACTTAGATCCTTGTATTTGTGCCAAACATTCATCTATATAGGGGACGGGACAAGCAGACATATGGACTCTCTTTTTTAATTGCCTAAAATTGGCGCATAAGTGCCATGTCCCGTTTGGCTTCAAAATACCTAGAATATGATTATTATCAGAACTATGCACCGGTCTTATAATTCCCCTTGATTCCAGATTTTTTATAATATCAGCCAATGATTCATAAGGGGTAGTCTATATTGCTTAACCAACACAGGTGGCATATTGGGATCAGTTTTAATTTTATTGACATGCAAATCTGTCAAGCCACAATCATATGAATCTTTAGAAAATACATCTTGGTAATTCATTAACACTTGTCTTAATTTTTGGCGTTCAATATCATTAGAGCATCCATCAGCTAGAACTATCATCACAATAAAAAAAAATATATATCAAAAATATAATTGCGCTTAGTGAACTATGACCCTTAAATAGAATTAGGACCTCCAAACTATGATCCCATCTTACAGGTACTTATAAATGTGGCACAAAAAACTGTACTACCTGCCCACATTTGAAAAAGAAGGAAAAGGATAAGGTTATGTCAACAAAAAAGAATAACAAATTTAAAATTAAATTCATTCCCAGAATGTATAAGTCCAAAGGGAGTTCTAGTCCAGGTATATTGTTTATTTCCAAATGGGAAAGCTAATTTATGTTGGTCTTCTTCACTTACTTTAATAGTCCGATAATGTTAGGCACAATCAAGTGTTGTAAATAACTTAGATCCTTGTATTTGTGCCAAACATTCATCTATATAGGGGACGGGACAAGCAGACATATGGACTCTCTTTTTTAATTGCCTAAAATTGGCGCATAAGTGCCATGTCCCGTTTGGCTTCAAAATACCTAGAATATGATTATTATCAGAACTATGCACCGGTCTTATAATTCCCCTTGATTCCAGATTTTTTATAATATCAGCCAATGATTCATAAGGGGTAGTCTATATTGCTTAACCAACACAGGTGGCATATTGGGATCAGTTTTAATTTTATTGACATGCAAATCTGTCAAGCCACAATCATATGAATCTTTAGAAAATACATCTTGGTAATTCATTAACACTTGTCTTAATTTTTGGCGTTCAATATCATTAGAGCATCCATCAGCTAGAACTATCTGTTCCTCGACTCTTTCTTTAAACCCAGGGAATACCTTAGGCTGATTAATTTCATAAACTTCCTCTAGTTGTGTCGATAGATCTGGGGTAATTGAGCTTATCTCCACCCTATTAACCAAATACCTTTCAGATTCTTGTTAATCTATATTTTGCTAAAATATTGGTTCGTTATCTGTAATATCACATTTTCCTTCCTTAAAAAAGAAGGGATAAATAGATTGAACCATAAATAATGCTTCTGGTTGAGTATCAAAACATTGGTCAATAATTTGATCATCATTCATATATTCCTCTGGTATCAGACCAATAATTGAATATATCCTGCATCCCTGGCCATTCCTACTGTAGATCCCTTCTCAATATGTATTGGATGGAATGTTATGTTATTTACTAGAATGACAAAAGGTATTTGTGTCACAATAATTAAAGGTGTATGGGTGATGTTAAGGCCTTTTTTGTTGGGTTTGATAACTAAGATTAATAAAAGCATTTGTGCCTTGAATCATTTTCCCCCTTTTTGCTTGTAAGGGTAGAGGGAACTGGACTACTCCTTCTGGTATAGTGACAGTTTGTTCCAACTGTATGGTTATTGCATAAGGCATCTGTTTTGCATATTTCAATGCTTCTGAGTCATGCCCCCTCCTCTCCCTCCCGTGTGTCTCATTTCCCCCCTCCTCTCCCCCCTTGTGTCTCCTTTCCCCCTCCTCTCCCTCCCTTGTATCTTCTTTCCCCCCTCCTCTCCCTGCTTGTCACTGTTGGTGACCTGGCCCTGCTGTCTGGCTGCTTACCTGACCTTACTGTCACATCACTCCCAGTCAGTACTCTCCGGCTCCCTACCTGGCCCTGCAACCAACCTGGCCCTGCTCTCCGGCTCCCTACCTGACCCTGCTGTCCGGCTGACTACCTGGCCCTGCTGTCCGGCTCTCTACCTGGCCCTGCTATCACATCACCCCCCACTCAGTGACTCCCATTACCACCCCCTCCAGACCCCACATGGAGCTCTGGTTACACTTGGACGCCCGGGACTGTAGTGAACGCACCCCGCTGCTCCAGCAAGCCTCTCCGCCCCAGGCCTTGGTGTTCACCGGTCACCGCCTCGCCTGTGCCACAGTGGTCAGCGGGTGGTACTGTGCTCCGCTCCCATATTCATGGGCCTCATCATAGTGGGGCTAGGGGTGGGCTCATTCAAGAGATACATCACCCCATTCGGGGCAGATCAGATGAGTATCTGATCCCCGGTGGCTGCAGGCCTATGCCTGGTCCTATGCGCAAGGAGAGAGCGGGACTGAGAGCGGTGCAGCAGGTCAGTGTGTTGGGAATGTTTGGAGGCCGAGCCGCGGGGAGGTGAAAGCCGGACTGAGAGCGGTGCAGCAGGCTAGTGTGTTGGGAAGGTTTGGAGGCTGAGCCGCGGGTAGGAGAGCGCCGGACTGAGAGGGGGGCAGCAGGTTAGGGCGGTATCATTCCAGGGGAAGTAATGCACAGAGCCCACCCCCACACACAGCCCCCACCTCCCAGGCCCTGGCTCCCATTTATGCAGTAGTGTGTGACAGGCAGTAGGGAGGATGATGAGCCATGGGGAGGAGGAGCCTTGCGATGATCGCCTGCGTCCAATGCCTAAGTCCTACATATGTGCAGTAGTGTGTGACGGGCAGTGGGGAGGAGGATGAGCCGTGGGGAGGAGGATGAGCCGTGGGGAGGAGGAGCCTCACAATGATTGCCTGCATTCTACGCCTGCGTCCTACGGGTCTTCAACGCTCATTGCAGCCTAAGTCCTAAGGGACTTTGCGAGGCCCGCAATTTTTTACATTGCGTGACCAACGTCGCAAACGTGATTGGACATAAGGTTGAGAATTATAAATTAATTTTGGATTCTGCATTTGTTTTAATAAACGTTCATTAATGTAACTGTGTTTATGGGTTTAAGCTAATTTGGCTTGTTTAGGATTTCTCATACCGATGATATTTTTTTTGATAAATAAACCCTCATCTCCGATTTCTATGTTAACTAGACATTCCAAATTTGTGGCTATTTCAAATGGTTTAGAGGTTTTTCTATTTAGTGAAATAGGACATTTCACTCTATATGAGTGTTATCTATGTGGGCTTGATTAATTTGGATCATATTTTCATCATTTATTTGTTCAGAATGTTCGACATGGCATTGGATTATTGTCATTTCGGGCGTTTGATTATTTTGAAAATGAATTTCCACTGAATTTTCTTTGTTTCTATTACATGACACTTTTTTGACATATTTGTTTGTTTAACCTTTTCATAGTTTATAGGAAAGTTAACTTGTGACCATATTACTCCATCAATACAGTCTATTATTGGACTTAATTTTTAATTGTGACAGATCTGCTTAGGCGATGGAGACTCAGGAACATTCACCATTACTGGATGTTTCAATCTTTCCTATCCTATTTCCTATCCTAATAATCAACCATACACTACCTTTGGTCTTTATTGTTATTCCATCAAAATTCTTTACAATTCCAATGAATGATTTCAGAATAGTTTTCTTATTAGCTCTATATTCTATTTCTTGATACTTATCTTGGCAAAGAACAGTTACTTGGGAGCCTGTATCAATTAATCCTTTGATATCTATGGAGTCTACATCTTGTATACTAACAGGAACATAGTATCTTCCCTGACATTGCTCATCTCACATAAGAAATTGGAATGTTTTAACATATCTGACTTCTTCCATCATTCATTTTTATTTATAGAGTTTGATTGTGGAATATTATTTATCTAATTTATTGTGATTTCTGGGGGCTATTGGCCAGATTAGGTATATCCTCTATTTTACCTTCATCATTACATGTGGGTGTTATTTGGTTTTCATTTACCATGGAATGTGAAAATAGTAAATCATCTACCAACATATTGTATTGCTCATTTTCTTGACTAATTATTAACCCTGTTTTAATGATTTGTGGCTTGGTCTGTGATGCATCCAGTAAACAAAAAGGTTTAACCTGTATATTTTCCATACCGCTCCTTTGACTTCATTGGTACCCCCTTCTTGCCCTGTTGGTGTTTGTGTGTAAAAAGAAAACTTAGGAACAGAAAGAAGAAACATCTTATAATTTGTTTCAGGATTATTCCTCACATTTTCATTTAAATTAGGAGATTCACATATATTATCTTGGTCTGTTACCTGACGTCCTAATATTATCTTTGCAAATATTACCTAGTCACTGATTCTGGTTTTCAGAACTGTGTCCCTTTTGGGTTGACGGAGTTCTCAATGTGTGATTTCCTGGCACATTAAATCCTGCCATAAAGGCAGCCATTTGCTGTGTCAGCAATTTCAATTGTTCTTCTATGTTAGAGTTTTGTTTTACATTTTGGTTTTTATCTATACCTGTTGGTAACTTTTTGGTTTTCTGAACTTTCTGAAGTACTGGGTCTTGGGGAAATCAATCTTCTCTTTACACTGTGGGTTTTTGGTTGCCACCAATAATCCCTAATAGGATTATTTCCTCTTTAATTTGGGTTTACATAAAAAGGAGTTATTATTTCTAGTAGTATTTCTTGGTCTAGATTTGGTTAGCAGACATAGGATTTGGTATTTGTTTCAGAAGGTAATTCAGGTCGCATAGATATTTCTGCTATTTTTTGCATGTTGCCCTTTTAATTACATTTATAACTGTTTCCATCATCCTGCTGAATTTCCTATATTTTAGAATATGAATTTACCAACCAACTAAGGGGCTTAGAATCATCAAAATCTCTGATCATATTTCTCTGCATAAACAATGATGAGGCATTAAAATATATCCTATTAAACTCTGCGGACTCTATCAGCCCTTTATTAAATTAGACCTTGTAGTTCCCTCGGCCCTCGCTAAAACCCTCGTAGAGCTGTTTGCAAGGGCCGATTTCTCAATCTGTTCCTCGAAGCGGACAGCGAAATTACGGTCAAAAACAGCTGAAAATAGCTCAGAGGAGAGCTACGTAGAACATGCACACGTTAATCTATGGGGTGAACCTCGTCCCTCGCTAATATCCCAACAAGCACAAAAAAGTGCCTGCTAGCACTACGAAAGCCTATACGTGCTACCTCGCAGCAGCCCAATCCCTTGTTCTACTGCATCCCCCTGCACCCTAAACACATCCCCATGCTGCAGGGGTCTCTATAGGGACCCCTGAAGTGTCCCCACATTAACCCTTACTATAAGTACCCCAGCACCTAAAATTAACCCCATCATTAATGGGGCTCTATACAGAGCCACGTCAGCCCATAATTAACCCTGTCACTCATGGGGCTCTATACAGAGCCACATGAGCCAATAATGACCCCTATAACTCATGTGGCTATATACAGAGCCCCATGAGCCCTTAATTGACCATATTAGTCTCATAAGGGTCTATACAGACCCTTATGGGACACCAATTAACCCTATTAGTCCAATAGGGGTCTATATATACACCCATATAGGACACTAATTAACCCTTATAATAACACCATAAGTAGCATGAGGGTCCTCCAGTACCCTCATGAAACAAAGTCTAAACACTACACTATTAACCCTAATTATACCCCTTTAATCCCTTAACCCTAACTATACCCTGTTAATCCTATCTGGACCCAATAACTCTAACTGAGCCTTTCTAACCCTAACTGGCCCTATCTAACCCTAACTCAGACTATTTAACTCCACCTGGACCTATTTTACCCTGTCTAGTCCTATGTAAGACTATCTAGTCCTATTTAACCTTAACTAGGCCTATTTAAACCTGAATGTACCCAGTAAACCCTATCCTACACTATAAACCCCCTCTCTACACTGTTAAACCCCACACTACCTACATAACACCCTAAGAAAATTCCTATTACCCCACTAATTACAGAAAAACTAAAAACCCACCTAATTACAGAAAATAATAAAACCTAGAATTACAGAAAGTAAAAAAAGGACATTACCAAAATTAAGAAAACCTACATTACTAAAATGTAAAAATCTAAGTTACCGAAATTAAGAAAAAGCTAAGTTACAAAAAATAAAAAAAGTGCTCGGGTTCGTCATGTTGTGGATCGGGTAGACAAATTATTGGGAGGGGCTGGAAATGAACCGGCGGTCTTGGTACATATTGGTGTTAATGACAAAGTTAGAGGAAGATGTAGTGTCCTAAAGAATGATTTTAGAGAACTAGGTAATAAGCTGAAGGCAAAGACCTCCAAGGTAGTATTTTCTGAGATACTACCAGTGCCACGTGCTAGCCCAGGGAGGCAGAAGGAGCTTAGGGAGGTTAATGTGTGGCTAAAGATGTGGTGCACTAAGGAGGGGTTTGGGTTTTTTCTAGCACTGGGCTGACTTCTCACTTCGGTACAATCTCTACAGTAGGGATGGATTGCACCTTAATGATGAGGGAGCTTTTGTACTAGGGGATAGGATGGTAGAAAGACTGGAGGAATTGTTAAACTAGTAGGTGGGGTGGAGGGACTAGATATAAGTAATGGGGTAGAAAGTGTAGAGGGTATAAGGGATGAATTAACAACTCATAGGGGAGGAGATTTGGGGATGGGTAGTATAGTCAATAGGGAGGTAGTACTAAGTAATTCAAGTACAGTGGCAGGCACTTCAGAACTACAGACTCATAATATAAGGTGTATGCTTGCTAATGCCAGAAGCTTGCCAGGAAATGGGAGAGTTAGAATTATTAGCAATTAATGAAAAATGGGATTTAATAGGCATTACTAAAACATGGTGGGATGAATCTCATGACTGGACTGTTAATCTGGATGGTTATAACCTATTTAGGAAAGGTAGAGGCAATGGTAAACGAGGAGGAGGAATTTGTTTGTATGTTAAGCCTGAATTTAAGCCTATAGTCACAGAAGATATTTAAGGTGGACCTAGTGATAAAGCTGAATGTTTGTGGGTAGAATTAAATAGCGGAGCAGCACATTCCAAATATAGCTGAAAGTGAGGAAATACAATTATTGTTACAGATTGAAAATGCAGCTAGGCATGGTCAAGTTCTAATAATGGGAGATTTTAATTACCCTGAAATAAACTGGATAAAGGGGAGCAGGTTCTTGAGTACACTCAGAGATCATTATCTGGCCCAGGTTGTACAAGAGCCTACTAGAAATGAAGCTATCTTAGATTTACTCATCACAAATAATATTGATATAGTATCTAATGTTGGAATAGGGCAACCTTTGGGAAACAGTGATCACAACACAGTCTCGTTTGAGATTGTATTAAAAAAACAAAATGTTAAGGGCCCAACAAAAACTCTTACTTTTAAAAGGGCAGATTTTAACAGTCTAAGGGCAGCAATTCAAAGTATAGACTGGGACAGAGAACTGGCAGGTAAAAACACTGACCACAAGTGGACAACATTTAAATCCTTACTAAATATACATACACATCGACATATACCGTGTGGGAATAAAAGTAAAAGGAGTAAATCCCATCCAATGTGGCTTAACAATGATTTAAAGATCAAGATACGGAGTAAAAAACAGGCATTTAAATTATAGAAACAAGAGGGGACAGAGACTGCTTTACAGGAATACAAGGAAATCAGCAAGGCTTGCAAAAGGGTGATTAGACTGGCTAAAATAGAAAATGAAAAAGTAATTGCAAAAGAGAGTAAGACTAACCCTAAAATATTTTTTAAGTATATTAATGGGAAGAAGGCGAGGAAGGAAGCTATAGGAACATTACAATGTAACACAGGCTGTCTGATAATTAGTGACCAAGAAAAGGCAGATTAGCTAAATAGGTTCTTTTCTTCAGTATACACAAGGGAGGTTCCAGTGGTTGGGACACGGCAACATAATGGGGCTACACTACCTTTGCCAAATAATTGGTTAACACAGGAAGTAATCCAAAAGAGGTTGAAAAAAATAAATGTTAATAAAGCCCCCGGTCCTGATGGAATACATCTAAGTCTACTAAGGGAACTGGGTTCTGTAAAAGCCAAACCATTATATTTAATTTTTCAAGATTCACTCAACACAGGGTCTCTACCAGATGACTGGAGAAAAGCTGATGTGATACCTATATTTAAAAAGGGAGCAAGAGAAAATCCGGGGAATTATAGACCAGTGAGCCTCACTTTTGTAGTGTGGAAGCTTTTAGAAGGGTTAATAGGGGATAATATACAAGAATATGTCTATTTGAACAGGATTATAAGTAGGAGTCAACATGGATTTATGAGGGATAGGTCATGTCAAACAAATCAAATTAGTTTCTATGAGGCGGTTAGTAGGAACCTGGATCAACTCAGTGGATGTAGTCTTTTTGGATTTTGCAAAGGCTTTTGATACAGTACCACATGGGAGACTATTGTGCAAACTAAGAGCTACAGGAATTGCAGTAAACATCTGCACATGGATTGAGAGCTGGCTAAAAGACAGGAAGCAAAGGGTTGTTGTAAATGGAACATACTCCGATTGGACTAATGTGGTAAGTGGGGTTCCTCAGGGTTCAGTATTAGGTCCTCTCCTTTTTAACATATTTATTAATGACTTACAGGTAGGATTGGAGTGTGGTGTCTCCATTTTCGCTGATGACACGAAGTTGTGCACGGTAATTAAATCAGATAATGATGTGCTTTCCCTCCAAAGGGATTTACATAAAATTGAGGAATGGGCATCTAAATGGCAGATGAGATTTAATACGAATAAATGTAAAGTTATGCATCTGGGAAGGAAAAATAGCCATTGTTTTTTTCATCTTAATGGAGCAAATCTAGGTGTATCAGATATTGAAAGGGATTTGGGAGTGCTTGTGGACAACCACCTAGGTAACAGTGCTCAAAGCCAAGCAGCAGCTGCAAAGGCAAATAAAATATTAGCATGTATTAAGAGGGGTATAGAAGCCAGGGAAGCAAATATAATTCTGCCACTATACAAATCTCTAGTACGCCCTCATTTGGAATATGGAGTACAATTTTGGGCACCACTTCATAAAAAGGACATTTTAGAGCTGGAAAAGGTACAGAGGAGGGCAACAAAACTAATAAGGGGAATGAAGGGGCTAAGTTATGAAGAAAGACTAACCAAATTAAACTTATTTTCTCTAGAAAAAAGGCGTCTAAGAGGAGATATGATTACCTTATATAAATAAATCCAGGGTCAGTATAAAGATTTGTCAAGGGAGCTTTTTGTACCAAGAGGTTTTCAACTGACAAGAGGACATCCCTTGAGGTTAGAAGTAAAAAGATTCCACCTTAAAGAAAGAAAAGGGTTCTTCACAGTAAGGGTGGTTAATCTGTGGAATTCTCTGCCAGAGGAGGTGGTGACAGCAGATTCGATAGATAACTTTAAAAGGGGACTGGATTTATTGCTAATTAAAAAGGGAATTCAGGGTTATCATGGATAATTGGAGGGGCAGTATTGATTCAAGGAGTCGGTGTCTGGGATCGGGAGGGAATTTTTTTTTTTATACAACTAATTAATTAATAGTTAATCCTTTTTTCAACCTAAAATACTATGTAACTATGTAACTATGTAACTACTCACCTGAAAAGAAAATACATGTACAAATAACACATAACATTACATTACATCAATACAGTTACAATACATCAATAAATACAATACAGTTCAAATATACCCCTATCTACAATCCTTTATCCCTATCTATAATCCATTAACCCTATCTTCAATACATTAACCCGATCTTCAATACATAATCCCTATCTACAATTAATTAACCCCCAACAACAATCAATCTAACCCCTAACTAAATACATTAGAAAACCCCTAAATCTAACCTAAAATAGAATAATAAAGCCCACTTACCTTGCATAGATGTCCCTTCCGCATATCAGCCACCCCTAGGATAAAAGAAACATAAAATTAGTATGAAATTAACACAACACAAACATTAAAACATTCTAAATAATAAACCTTTCCAGCATGTTCCCGTCCCTCTTCTTGTCTTCTCTGGCTCGGCCCTGGAAAAAAAGTAACATCACATTAGTACACACATAAACACAAATACACAAAACCTAATAAACTAAACATTCTATATATTAAACTTACCTGTGCGTGATGTCCCCGTCCTTGTCGTCTTCTACCTCGGCTGGGCCCTTGTCAAAAAATAAATAAATAACGGAGCTCCTCACTCGCAAAGCTCCCAGACGCTAATGAGACCTCTATCGCCTCTTCCGGTAGGAAATTGGCAATGGCGCCATATCCCATTCTGACTAATGGACCTGTCAATCTTTTTTAAACCAATCAGAAGGTACTATTGTGTTTAGTCAATCCAAATGGGATACACCCCCACAGGGTGATTGGCTGAAGGCATCTGCGCCTTCAGATTAGCTGTTGTTGCTGTCAGACTGCAGCCAATCAGAAGCCATAGATGCCTTCAGCCAATCACCCCGTGGGGGTGTATTCCATTCTGATTGGCTGAATGCAATAGTACATTTTGATTGGTTTAAAAAAGATTGACAGTTTTTTTTATTTTATTTTTTAGAGCGGCGTTTTTTGGCAAGGGCCCAGCCTGGGCAGAAGACGACAAGGATGGGGACATCACGGACAGGTAAGGTTAATATATAGAATGGTTGGTTTATTATGTTTTGTGCATTTGTGTTTATGTGTGTACTAATGTGATGTTACTTTTTTCCAGGGGCCAAGCCGGAGAAGACAAGACGATGTACAGGGACATGCTGGAAAGGTCAGTTTAATATTTAGTATAATTTGATGTTTGTGTTGTGTTTATTAATGTCGTACTAATTTTATGTTTCTTTTATCCTAGGGGTGGCTAATATGCTGAAGTGAAATATAGGCAAGGTAGGTAGGTGAGCTTTATTATTCTATTTTAGGTTAGATTTAGGGTTTTTGTAATGCATTTAGTTAGGGGTTAGATTGATTGTAGTTAGGGGGGTTTATATATTGTATTTAGGGGTTAATGTTGATTGTAGTGAGGGGTTAATTGACTGTAGATAGGGTTAATGTATTGTAGATAGGGGTATATTTGAACTGTATTGTATTTATTGATGTATTGTAACTGTATTTATTGTATTGATGTAAAGTAATGTTATGTGTTATTTGTACATGTATTTTCTTTTTATTTATTTTTTTATTTTGTGTAATGTCCTTTTTTTATTTTGTGTAATTCAAGGTTTTATTATTTTCTGTAATTAGGTGTTTTTTTTGTTTTTCTGTGATTAGTGGGATAATACAGATTTTATTAGGGTGGTAGGTAGGTAGGTAGTGTAGGGTTTAACAGGGTAGAGAGGGGTGTTACAAATGTAGGGTAGGATAGGGTTTACTGGGTACATTTGGAGTTAAATAAGCCCAGTTATGGTGAAATAGGACTAGACAGGCTTACATAGGACTAAACAGGGTTACATAGGATGAGTTAGGAGTAGATAGGGTTAATGGGGTATAGTTAGGTTAAGGGGTTAATGGGGTTAATAATGTAGTGTTTAGACTTTGTGTCATGAGGATCCTGGGGGACCCTCATGGCACTTATGGTATTATTATAGGGGTTAATTAGTGTCCTATATGGGTCTATATAGACCCCTATTGGCCTAATGGGGTTAATTAGTGTCCCATAAGGATCTGTATAGAGGGTTAATTATGGGCTCATGGGGCTCTGTATGGAGCCCCATGAGTTATAGGTGTCATTAGGGTCTCATGGGGCTCTGTATAGAGCTCCATGAGTGACAGGGTTAATTAAGGGCTCATGGGGCTCTGTATAGGGCCCCATGGGTGACAGGTTTAATTAAGCACTCATGGGGCTCTGTATGGGGCCCCATGGGTGATGGGGTTCATTTTAGATGCCTGTGGGGTACTTCTAGTACCCCCGCAGCAGGAGTTAATATTTTTTTAGCGCAGGTCCTTTCAGGACTTTTACAATCCTTTAAGGACCCGCGAGGTGGGAAATTTAAATTTTGAAATGCAGCGGGTGTCCTGATCGATGCCAATTGGGGACCAAGCGCTGCAAGGGTTACTGTGGGGACACTTCGGGGATCCCGATGAGGACCTCCAGCATAGAGGGGGTTTAAGGTTAGGTGCCGCGGTGGTACTTACAGTACCCCCGCAACTGGGATTGGTTAATAGTGTGCCGCAGGCCTTTTAAGGACCCGCGGCAGGAATTTTTTATATTTTAAATGCAGCAGGGGTCTTGATCGATGCCGATCGGTGACCCCCGCTGCAAGGGTTAATATGGGGACACTTCATGGGTCCCGATAGGGACCCCCAAGCATAGGGGGTTTCATTTTAGGTGCCGGTGGGGTAATTGGAGTACCCCCCACAGAAGGGCTTATGTTTAGAACTGCAGCGGAAATCATCTCACTGAATTTTCACTTCTCCTGTCAGTTTAACTCAGTCATCGTGGAACGGCTGTGCTGCAAGCTCATACATTGCTAGCCGCAAGTCTAATTTAATAGCGTCGGTAAACTGTTATATTTCCAGCTCGCAGCTTTAACGTTCAAACCTCGTTAGAACATTTTTCTAATTTAATGGGGCTGCATATCTGCTCTTTTATCCGTCTGCCTATATGCATGTTTTAATGTGACTAAAAATTATTTTTAAATTTGGTCAGGTTGGCATTTGAGATTATGTAAGGTCTTTAAGGCAGCTTGTGGGATTCTATTCTCAGAAAAATACTTCCTTACGTCAGCCTTATACTGTTCCCAGTCAGTTATGTCACTATCTTGAAGGGAAGTAACAAAATGATGTGTATGAATTATCAAATGAGCAGGGAAGATAAGATATGTTTGCAGGAGACCCCCGTACATTTAATTCAAGCATAATTATCTCCACAGTATCCAAATGATCCTCAATGGATAATTTAGATCCTGTAGTGTAGGGTTTTACCAATTTTCTGATAGCCTGTGCTGTCTCATGGAAAGATCATGTTTTATTTGTGGGGACCTCCTCAACATGAATTTCCTCATATCTATGCCTGTCCAGAGCCCCTATAGGTGACTTTTTATGAGTATCCCTTAAAGGAGATGAATCCAACTCAACATCAAAATGTCTGGGATGCCTGGGACATGACTTTGTGCATTACCTAGATCTGCTTTTAACCTGTCAATATCCTGCTGGTCATTTTTTATCTCTTTTTGGGCATTATCATATTATTTTTGAGTCCTTTTAGCTTCCTGGTAAATGGCAGCTTTCCTTATTGCTCTCATAGTTATTTCATCAGTAGGAATGGTAATTTTATTTTCTAATCTTGATTTTCTCTTTTTAACTACTCACAGTCTTGTAAGTATTTTTGAGACAGGCCCTCAGCCTGATCTGCTTTTTGAACTATATGATTACATTGCTCAGACAAATCTTCAGTTTTTCTATCGCTTTCTTCAGACAACTCATCCCATTTTATTTGAAAATGTCCAAATGTCATCCTTAATTTGTCACACATTGATGCTAATTCATCATGTTCTTGTAATTTCTCTGTGGCATTTTCTAATTCCTTTTCTAATTCTCTAATTTTAACCACCTGACGTTCTGATATTTGTATTCTTCCTTCATGTAAATCTCTTAATTTTTCACATACCTCAGATCTCAATAATTCTCCTGTTTAAACCAGTTACAACCATTTATTTTTCAATAGTTTGACCTTTTCAGTATCTGGCAACTTCCGTCCAGCTAACCCCTAAATTGCATGTTTTGAATTGTATTTATGGTACACATAATATTTGGTAATAATTCTGTCTCCTAACTCCAATTATCTGTGGCATTTCCATCAATTATCAGTTCAATGTCACCCAAAAATTCCGACAATTCTGATGGGTATTGTCACAAAGGGTACACATTTCTTATAAAGTTCAAATTAATGTTTCATACCCCTGCGCACCTAGTTTTAGCATCTCAACCAATGACGAGGCACCTGTCCTATCTGAACGGAGTCGGCCTTCTGCCATTCTATTTTTCAAATAAACGCTAGTGTATCAAAAAGTTTTAAACTGACAAATATCAATTCACTTATCTATAAAGACGTTATCTCAGCAAGTGCCAACAAATATATGTCGTGATATTTATAGTCAAGATATGAGAAATAATCAATATACGTTATTTGAGTGTAATGTCAATTCATAGACAAATACAGCTTTTAAACAAAATATCGTTTGACAATAACACAATAAAATCATAATATAATAATGTTAATCAGTACTATATCCGTCACAGATGTTAATAACTCAATCAAATTGAAAACACTATTAATATGATTAATTGTTGTGAAACAAACCATCCTACCATCTCTACCAACAAAACCCTTCTAGGATAATATTAAAAGGATAAACTAACAATGAAATACTATTAATCGATATCTTCATTCAGTAGTTCCTAATCAACACAAAAATCAATCTTATCAATATAGCAAATCACAATATATTAGCAGAATATATAATATGCACCTAGTAGAACTATATAGCAATCAAAGGAATGATCCTTTAGTAAAAACCATATATGGGAATAGCAAAATACTATCTAAACAAAGAAAATATATATTAATAGACGATAGAACAGTCTAATCAATTTCTAGATATATTGGTAATGATAAAGTATTTTTATAATACAATTGATTTAATAGAATGAATGTGATCAATGTCTCTATCTTGAACTAAAGGAAAAATAAATTAAGCATTTACCAAATTAATTTTTATGTTAATTTTGCAATTATCAATACGGTTTCAATAAGGTTTCTTTTATATCTCCTGTTTAGAAGTTAAAACAGATAAATTGTCTATTGTATAATTTAACAATTATATCACAAAATTGGAATCAAATCTATACATTACCAGATATCAGTAACAAACCCCAATTCAGTGTAGAGTGTTATATTTAGAGTCTTATATTTCCAAATCGATTTTATAGGGAAAAATAAAATATACTAGGATCCCAAAATTAGACCTGTGCTCTCAAGCGCTTGTCTTGAGAATCTATGATCACATTTCCTCCTCTTTTCAGTCCTAATTAGTGATGTCGCGAACATCAAATTTTCGGTTCGCGAACAGCGGGCGCGAACTTCCAGCAAATGTTCACGAACGGGCGAACCCGGCGAACCGCCATAGACTTCAATGGGCAGGCGAATTTCAAAACCCACAGGGACTCTTTCTGTCCACAATAGTGATGGGAAAGTTGTTTCAAGGGTACTAACACCTGGACTGTGGCATGCCGGAGGGGGATCCATGGCAAAACTCCCACGGAAAATTACATAGTTGATGCAGAGTCTGGTTTTAAGCCATAAAGGGCATAAATCACATAACATTCCTAAATTGTTTGGAATAACATGCTTTAAAACATCAGGTATGATGTTGTATCGATCAGGTAGTGTAAGGGTTACACCCACTTCACAGTAACAGACCAATCTCCCCGTTTAATGCACTGCAAACAACCACAAACAGTCCCTTTGCACAACCGCAAACTCCCCATTTGCACAAGGTTGGATACCAAGCTAGCCATGTCCGGTTCCTTGTCCTCACTGATGTCATTGAAGGTCTCTTCCTCCACCCAGCCACCAAGGGTCCCCGAAAGGTGACAACAAGCCCCCTGGGACGCCTGCTGTGTTTGGTCTTCCACCTCCTCAAAGCCACCTTCCTCCTCTGACTCCTCTTCTTCAGACTCCTCTCTCTGCGTTGCCTCTGTCTGCATTATTATAAGGTGTGTACTGTTAAGTAGTACTATTCCTATCGGTTTAATCCCAGTTACGTCCACTATTAGGGGACGTGTATATGGCATTGATTTTTGGAACAGGGAGATGGAAAAAGATGCTTGGTCAGACCTCCTACTTCAAATTTGGGGCACTGCGCGTGCAATCTAAGGTGCCATAAGATATGAGTGTCACTGTGCACTGGCAAAAGTTGGCAGAGTAGATGCAATAGGCTTCACACACACGCCTGTATGCCGGCAATTGCTATTCAATCTATTACAGTCCAAAAAAGTGTTGTTTTATGTCACTGTACACTACGGTTGCACCAGATAGGACGTATCACTGTGCACTGGAAAAAGTTGGCAGAGTAGATGCAATAGGCTTCACACACACGCCTGTAGGCAGGCATTTGCTATTCAATCTATTACAGTCAAAAAAGTGTTGTTTTAATTCACTGAGCACAATATAAGCTGTTAGGTGTTAGCCTGTCACACACATACGCTGGCAGGCAGGCATATGCAATGAGATTACACAGAAAAAAATTATAAAATAAAATAAATGATGTTCTAGCCCTAAAAAGGGCTTTTTGGGTTGCTGTCCTTCAGATGGATGGCTCTGGAAGGGAGTGTATGCTGCTGATTGGCTGGAATGTGTCTGCTGACTGTGAGGTGCAGGGTCAAAGTTTCCTCAATGATAAAGTATAGGGGGCGAACCGAAAAGTGCATGTGTCCGCCGTCCGCTGCGAAACTTGTGAGATGTCCTATTCTAAAATAGATTCTTAGTTTCACTATTTTATAAACTGAAATTGAATATTTACAAACATCTATGTTTACCACCCATTGTTCAATCAAAGCCCACTTTAGTAAATAGGACAGTTCTAAAACATTAAGTGAAACTCAGAAAATATATCAGAATCAAATGGATATATTTATCTATATGAATAAATCAAGTAAAAATCAAAAGGATTATATTGAAAGAAATATATCAAATAATGTATAATATATATATATATATATATATATATATATATATATATATATATATATATATATATATATATATATATATATTGACAATAGTCAGTGGCAGGCAGAACAGGTTCAGAAATTATAAACAATCTAAAAAGTCAGTTCAGGCAGCAATCCAAACAAATCCAAAGTCAGATATTAGAAACAGGAACCAAAAAACACAGGAATGCTTTGAAGTGGACAAGCCAACAACTGTTTGCACTAAAACTCAATAAACTCCATATTCAGGGCAGCACTCATAGAATTATCCACTGCACTTTGCAGTTTTCTGTTTGATTAACATGACCCTGGTATGGAAAGGTTTAGCTCTTGTGCTAATAATTCTGAACGCAGAGACATGTGCATGACATTTCCTATTCTGATTGGCTAAAAATGTACAATCTCTTTTTTGACAGGCTCTTTCAATTGGCAGGAAAAAAAGTATGAATATAATTAAGCCCAATACTGCTATTTTAGTAAACAGAATAGACAAAATAGAGTACTTGGGTTAGTTAAGTAAAGACTCAGATTGCACATATTTTAATATTTGTATGTGTGTATGCTGGGAGGACCTGCTCTCAGTGTGTGGGATCTGCTCTGCGTGTGTACCTGCTGGGGACATGTGCTCTGCATTTGTGTGTTTGTGTGCTGGGGATAACTGCTCTGTATGTTTGCGTGAATCTGTGTGTCTCATGGGAGCAAGTGTTCTGTGTGGGGATAGGCAGGTAACTATTTTTCTGTCTGGACCTAGCTTTTTGATTGAGTGTGCCATGCTAGCATCTAAGAAAATTGGGAAGCTAAGTAATATTTTTAAAGTTGTGGAATATGTAAGCCTCCTTCTGTTTTTGTATTGATCTTTATGGTCCATATAAACTGCAAACTTATTTGTTGTACATTATCTCTCTCTTTGTGGAATGTCCACTGGAAGAGGCGTGAATTAATACAACAATTTGGGAATTATACATTTTAGTCCCTTAGAATTGAAGGGATTTGAAGGGATCCAAGAGCTATAAAATGTTTATTTCTAACTTTCAAATTTTCATGCAAGAAGGCAGGGAAATAGAAAGTAAAAAAGCAGGTATACTCTCTGTAACCACCAATTTTCACGGCAGATCTCTATAGGCTGTGCTCCATCATTAAAATGGTGTCTCTTTTGGGTTCTTTGACTTGGACAGTGTGATAGACTTCTATCACGACCCTCAAAGCATCAATCTGAGCACTTGTGATGTCTTCACAAGTTTTCTGAAGCTTATAGAGGTCTTCAAATTTTAGAGAGCGTCAGAAAATCAGAATGTTTGGGTCAAACATCAACATATAATAACCTTAGTGGAGATAGTACTTCCTTCTAATTTGCATTCTCTGTATTTTAAAAATACTTTTTAATAGTTATATTAGCCTTTTTAAAATGTGTTTTGCTCTTTACCTACTGCCTATATGTACTTACTTACTATTAATATGAAAATAACTATACTTTCAGTGTAGTTTTCAGGTTACAAAACTACAAGACTGGCAAACATTACAATGAAGTTCTACAGATTATCATCTAGAAAGAGGACAAATACAGCAGTGGCTTTTTTTTGTTTTAGAATTAGGTAGCTAGGCAATATAACTGCAAACAAAGGGTAAAAAATCTGAATGCAGAGAGCTCAAACTGAAAACAAGAAACATAAAATATATTTTCAATAAAGCACAATTTTATGGTAGTGAGACACCTGTAATGTAATTTTTTTCCTTTCCTATGACAATGAGTCATATCGTGCTTTTTTGTTCTTTTACACAATGCACGAGAACAGTTTGTGGAGATAACGGACAGTTTGATAGTAAAAGGAAGTTCAGTTCTGCTTTTCTACTGCAACAAATTATGAACAATGCTTATTGGCACATTTACATATACTATTATTACCCATCCAGTTGTATGTTTTCAAAGGTTAAATATAATCTAAAGTTTCTGGCCATAGTAGGATATTTAAAGAACTGCTGTCGATTTGGAAAAACTTATAGCTTTTTGAAGATTGTAACACATTAACAACATTAACAGCTGGGTAAACCATGGGCATACAGTATTTTAGGCTGTAATTTTTACAACACTTCCTACTGGCTTGGAGACTGATTGAGAGTGTCTGCTAATATTTATTATGTATTCAAGAGTGGAAGGAGGGGGAGGGAGAAGTGAGGGGGATTTGTTGATTTTTTGTGTATTGTGTGTTGCATACTTTACAAGAGTGAAGCTTTTGCTAATCTAAAGTGGCACTTTAATATTAGGATATTTTCTATTTATTTGGTACCAGCAAATTCAGCAGTGCTGCACAGTGGGTTTGCATATTCTGTCTGCAAGCTACATCAGCTAAAGGAAGTCAGGGCTCTGCTTTAAATAGCCCACAGCCTAGAGAATTCATGTTATGTGAGAAAATAATAAACTAGTAGACAGGGTCCTTGTACTCTCTATCATTTTATATATATACATATATATATATATATATATATATATATATATTGTAACGGATCTACTGGCACCCCGACCGGGTACCTCCGTTGATGGACACGTCCTAGTTTGCGTCGAGGCCTACAAGCACCGCACCGGACACCACAACCACCACAGACTCCACAACTGCCGTAGCTTAACTGGAGCCGCGCCGTCTTCCTTCCACCCTGTATGAATCTCCAGCATCCAGGATCATGTGGGGAAGACCTCTCCTCCAAGGAGAGTACATCAGGAACAAGGGTTCAGTAGTTACAGCTCCAGGGAGTATGCAAAAGCATAGCAATCCCCAGTATGATATAGCGATCCCCTCCAAGAACGAGACGAGGCTACGTTTTGAAGGGTCAAGCAGGACTTTAATGACAGGGGATCTCCTTTTATGCAATGGTGCCCTCTGAAGGGCTACACCCACATAATTATCACAACAGCCAATTATATACATGGTTCAACCCCCACGTCTCCGCCCCTCAGATAACAGGTAACACAATTAAAACAGACACAATTTTAACCACATTCTGGATGTACCCCAAAAACAGGGGGTACACCTTTAAGTCCAGAACCGTTCAATAGCTCTCTCCCAGGGGAACAACATATTAAAAAATGGCATGAATCAGACCAGGGGTTCAAAAGTTAGTAAAAGTATCTTTTACACATAACACACAGACATTTCACATAACCCCCATAGTTGGCACACAATACACCTATAGAGACAATAGGTGAGTCACACCTCCCTGAGGCTACCTGGCAACTTGGATACAATCAGACATGGATTAGATCATCCTTCTTTGTTCTTATCTGAGAATGAAAACACTTTATACAATAGACTTCCTTATCTTATGCAGAGTCTCTGTAACAGGATTATCTCCCATGCCAAGGTCTGCACTAGTCTGGGCCAATATTCTGCAGAGCATAAACCAACATACATGCAGTATAATAGTAGGATCATATTTTAACCATAATAATCATAAAACAGGGTAAAACAGTGATGGGTTCCGTTACACACCTCCCCCATGACCATAAGCCGGCATACACGGTCTGATCCCAACGGATCGGCCTGGGGATGTCCGGACAAAAGTATTTGTTGGTCAATTCTCTAGTTTGACAACCCATCAGCATTACTGCATCTCACATTTACTCACATTTCACATATCCCCAGATAGCTGGGATCTGAGCGCACAAAACTACCGAATAGCGCTCAGATCCTATTCACACAGTTCAATTGCCATGTAACTAAAGTCTTTCCCATAGTCTTTCATTATATGAATGGGCTCCATGGCATAGTTATCTGGGGTATCACCGCTCCCACAGGGCAAGTACCGAATGACCCCCCTGTATGTAAAGGGCCAGAATAAGTGACATACACTCTGGTATGGCCGAATACTGTGTTTAAAGGGCAATATGTCCCAGGGCCATAGTCGCAGGGCAGGAGACTGGCAAACAGTCCTCTCCAAGACAAAGTGGCGAAGGGCACTTTGTCACATATATATATATATATATATATATATATATATATATATATTGTAACATAGTGCCCCCCAGAGGTGAGAGCAAGACACATTATGAATAGTTCTCCCCAGGAAAGGGAGAGTTAACTTCCTGGAGCAGTGCTAAGTGACTAATTGAACCTGCAGGTGTTGTAAGCATGTTAGATAAATGGGTGTGGCCCCTTGTTTGGCCTAGCAGAGAAAGGCCAGAGTCTCACTGCAAGCTAAGAAGGACGCTTGTTTGCATCTGCCAGTGAGAGTGAAGGCAGTGTGTTTAATCTAGTCTGCTGGGACAGAAATCGTGACAGGTGTGTTTAGAGCCTGTTTTGGTATAGACTTCAGTGATCCTTACAAAGAATGGAAGGCAGACTGTGAGAGAAACCATTTTGCAGCGGCTGGGACTGCTGAGGGAGCAGTAAGTGCACAGGCTTAGTGAAGAGCCTACAAGTTTACAGTCTGGAGCAAACTGAGAAGTCTGCTACAGGGATTGCTATAGCTGCAGAGAATAAGGATTTATGCTACAAGAACATTTACAGAGGAGACTGTTTGCTGCAGAAGAAAAATGGATTTGCAGAGAAGCTGCTGCAAGGATTTTGCCACAGCAGTTTTTACAGAGGAGACTGATTGGTGCTATCCCAGCGATTGGAGCAGAGGATCCATTACAGCTGAGAGAGAGAGACACTAGATTTAAAGGTACCATTACAGAGTCTGAAAATACACACCAAGGAGAAGTCTGTGAAGTTAACAGATTTGTAGCCTTCAACAAAAGAGGGTGTTAAGGGTCCCTGGATGGGGTATCTGGAGAATAGGGTGGGCCAGAACCCCACCCTATTGTAGGAAATTGAAAGACGACTGTCTGCAGAAAACAAGACTTTAAACTATTGAATATAGACTATTCAAAGACTGTATATTTTTACCTGAAGGAAGAGAAGTGGCTTCAGGGCTGGCAAGAGTGTTCCTGATGTTAAGCCAGTACATTTACGTAGATGTTTATTTCATGCTGAAAATAAGCTGTTTTTGTTTATGTTTGAAAACTTTTTATTAAAAAGAGATAAAAAGCACTTTGGGACTTAGTTGTTTATATGAAGACACAGAAGAAACCAGTAGCCAAAGGCCACATTACCACAATAAACACGTGATAAAGAAGTAAAGACAAATACATATACCTACAAATATAAAGAAGTATACCAACATTTTTTATCTAACTTCACCCAATCACGAGAAAAGACCATATTCACTAATATGATCAAGATCAATTTGTATAGCTTTATGATGATCACCAATATAAGTACAACACTCTTTCTCTACCAGAGAACAGACAGATCAGGAAAAATCACAACAATAGTAAGGATAGACAAGAGAGTTCTAAATAATATTCTCCAGACACCAGTTAACCAATCACCAATTCCTAGATCCCGTTATACCTTTGTTTTGTTCATAACAGGCATTTTGATGATGTAGGTGATTAATAGCTAAAGTGGGATTGCCATGATCATCACTTCCTACCTTAACTAGCAGATGTCTTATGGGCATTCTATTCTGAAGTGTAACTAGGCAAATTATCAACAACCCAGAGTTTGTGCAAGACATGATTTTTTTCCCCTAGCTACTCTTTTATAACAGATGTTAGTAGATTCTATATTTTGGCAAGTTAACAGAACAAGGTGCACAAAGTGTTACAGGCTAAAGGACAGAACTAAAAGAAGACAGGGCAAGAAAAGAATATACCAAATCTCCAATCTAAAAATATCACAAAAAGCCAGGCACCTCTGAGATTATACACTCCAAAAAACAAAAAACAATATGATATCTCTAGAATACTAGTTCTTTAGTCAAGGCAAAAGACCCACATGTGCAGAGCTTGATCTAGTTTTAATTTTCTTACACCTTATTGTCCTCCGTGAGATCTCTAGAATACTAGTTCTTTAGTCAAAGCAATAATATAGCAGGTGCAGAGCTTGACCTACTTTCAGTTTTCTTACAACCTATTGTCCTCACTGAATCTTCAAGGTCTGAATCAGATCATCCAAGTACAGAGTAAGGAGTGAAAAAAAAAAAAAATATATATATATATATATATATATATATATATAGTTGTGAGCGTACGAGTTGTTGCTAACGCTGCGGGCTCGCGTAGCGAGGGCCGCGGCTCGCGCAGCGAGCCGAGGCCCTCGCGAAGCGAGGGCACTGCCCGAGGGTCTCAGTTGCTGGCATGGAGCGCCGTAGGCGCTCCATGCCAGCACCTGAGGACCTCGCAAAGCGAGGGCCGCAGTTGCTGGCATGGAGCGCCGAAGGCGCTCCTTGCCAGCAACTGCGACCCTCGCAAACTTCACGTCGCAACCCAAACACTACGACACACACATTACGACACTCGCAAACAACATACGACACACGTTCACACACATTACGGACTCGCAACACTCTGACGCAACTCGCGAACATTACAAAATGTAAAACACAATACATACACACACCACATACATAAAAAACTTACCTACACCAAGAGGGAGCACCCAGCACCTCAAAAATACAACTTACAACTCGATTTTACTTCAAATAAAACAGTTTAGAGACTAAAAAAAAAACGAAGCGAGCGAAAAAATGGCCGCCGAACAAAACGAAAACGAGGCTACAGCACTCTAAACTCGCAAAACACCACAAGAAACTCGCAAAACACCACAAAACACCTACGGATATTCCGATATAAACGTATAACACACATTACTCGCCATTTGACGCCAATGCGGAAGTACACGACAACGGTTTGGGCTCGCGCACGCACAGTGTTACACTGCACACATTCAGCACGCTTACACAGCAGATCCACACCACTAATGCTGCAGCAACATCAAAACACATTCACAGCTCTTCCACACAATGCTTTAAAATAGGTCAAGTATATTCATTTATTAATGTATTATATATTTCATTATTACACACTAAACAGCATTAGCTACCTTACAATTTCATTGCCGTCATTTTTTGACGGGCAATTCGCTAGTATATATATAAAAAGAGTGAGGTAGCCGTAAATGTCCAGTAGCCCGGATGAATAATATGAGTATTGCAGTATATAGGGATACCTTTAATATGTTTGTCCAATAAAAAGGGTATCACTATATACTGAATACTCTGATATATATATATGAAGAGTGAGGTAGCCGTGAGTGTCCAGTAATCCAGCCAGCTGTGCAAGTGTGTGAGGGTGCCTACCAAAGTAAGTAAATCGGGGTTGGAAATAGTTTCACATCTAAGGAACCATAGAGCTGTAAGCCAAACTGAGGAAGAAGGCAGAGAACAAAAAAATAAAAAATATAAACACACATATATATTTACAATCATGAATGTTAGAGGTTACAAGAAATGTTGGTAATAATGAGATAAAAATCCCATGTCTACATTAAGGCCTGAGTTATTACTGTTAAAGTGCATAATCATTTCAATTTCAAACATCTTTCTTTTCTTAGTGTTTTTAAAAAAAAAATTATACTGGGTGAAATAGTGTCCGACCGGAGTACAGTAGCTGTCCACATTATGCTTATTGATGAAATGTCTGTATAGATTCATCCTAATATCTAATTTCTGACTGTAGCAGCCTCTCTCACATGCAGTATATTGTATCATGTAGACTACATTGGATGATGTACAATAATATGACCCTCTGATGTTATAGGTCTTGTTGTTGTGTGTGGCTGTGTTCTCTTTGCAGATGTGTTGACACAATTTACACAGATTTGTATTGCAAGGTTTTGTGCCATTTTCTTTGTTAAGCTCTTCATTGGCCAATGTACTGTTCACCAATGTTTGTCTGAGATTTGGTGGCTGCCTAAATACAAGAATGGGGGTTTGGGGGAATATATGCGTCCTCTGTTAGCTGTGGTTGTAGATCCTTAAATATTTTGCGTATTCCTTCTAGAACAGGATGGTATCTGGTTACCAGAGGTGTACGTGAGGTAATTTCTTTAGTTTTGTATTGCAGCAGGTGTTCCCGTGGTGTTTTAAAGGCAGAGGTTACTTTCTTTGTTATGACATTAGGTTTGTAACCCTTTCTCCTGAAAAAAGTGGAAAAAGTTCTGAAATGATTTATCTTTGTCTCATTTTTATAGAGCACAGAAACCTGACATTTTAACAGGGGTGTGTAGACTTTTTATATCCACTGTATATATATATATATACCGTATTTTTCGCCCTATAAGACGCACCGGCAGATAAGACGCACCTAGTTTTTAGAGGAGGAAAACAAGAAAAAAAAAAATCTGAATCAAACACAAATACACTCAAACACAAATACACTTTACACACAGATACACACCTACATTACACACATATATATATATATATATATATATATATATATATATATATATATATAGATACACATACATACATATACATACACACATAAATATACATACACATACATACATATATACACACACATACACACACATACATACACACACACACACATACACATACATATCCATATACTGCAGCATTTGGGAGCCATTGACCCTCCCTGACCCTCCTGATCCTCCCTGACCCTCCTGATCCTCCCTGACCGTCCTGATCCTCCCTGACCCCCCTGATCCTCACCTTTATAGAGACACATACATACATATACATACACACATAAATATACATACACATACATACATATATACACACACATACACACACATACATACACACACACATACATACACACACACATACATACACACACACATACATATACTGCAGCATTTGGGAGCCCTTGACCCTCCCTGACCCTCCTGATCCTCCCTGACCCCCCTGATCCTCACCTTCCTTCTGATCTCTGCCATCTTGATCTCACCCCAGCGCTTCCTACCAGCTTCCTACTGCAGCGTTGCGTGTGTGACGTCACTAGGACGCACCGGCCGACGCGATGCTGGTAGGAAGCGCTGGGGTGAAATCAAGAGGACAGAGGCAGTCTGAAAAGCTATATTCGCCGTATAAGACGCACCAACTTTCCTCCCCCAGTTTTGGGGAAGAAAAAGTGCGTCTTATACGGCGAAAAATACGGTATATATATATATATATATATATATATATATATATATAGTTTTACAGGGGTTTGTTTTTTTATATTTATACAATTTTTTTTTGTAAGTATGAGTCAGTCCAGTAACAACCCCACTCAGTATACATCCTGTCACATTTCTGAACTGCTGGAACAGCTGATCCAGAGTTCCTACCTCAGTGAGAGGTGTGAGCATGTTGCCTATCTTGAGGCTCAAATTGGCGAACTGGAGAGGAGAATTGCAGCACTGAGTGATATTGCCACACTGAAAAGAGAGCACAGTTTAGTTAGGCCTAGCATGGAGGTTAGAGATGCAGCTAGTGAGGATGTCCAGGGAGGTAGCTGGTTTACAGTTACAAGGGGAAGCAGGAGGAACAGGAGGAGGAGGCAGGCCAGTTCTGGGTTGGCAAACACCAACATATTTGCCAGATTAAGTGAAACTGTTGGGAATGTCCATTCAGGAATAGAACTGCCCAATAGAGCTGTTCCCTCTAACAGCAGGGACAACAGTTCTACTGGAGGAGTGAGAGGGAAGATTAGGCAGAGCAACAGACAGGCTTTGGTGGTAGGATAGTCTATTATTAGGAAGGTAGACAGGGTGATGTGAAACTGTTGGGCATGTCCATTCAGGAATAACAATGACAGATAGAGCTGTTCCCTCTAACACCCGGGAGAACAGTTCTACTGGAGGTGAGGGAGGGCAGAATAGGCAGAGCAACAGACATGTTTTTTTGGTAGGGGACTCTATTATTAGGAAGGTAGAAGGTAAAGACTGGAGGAGTTTTAAACTAGTAGGTGCAGGAGAGGGACTAGATAGAAGTAATAGTGTAAAAAGGGTAGAGGAGTTAAGGAATGAATGACTTAGTTATGAGGGTGAAGAAGGATTAGTACAGTCAATAGGGAGGTATTGTCAAGTAACTCAAGTATAGTGGCAGGCACTTCAAAACTAGAAACTAATAACAACATAAGGTGTATGCTTACTAATGACAGAAGCTTGCCAGGAAAAATGGTAGAGTTAGAATTATTAGCAATTAATGAGAAATTGAATTTGGTGGGTTGAATCTCATGACTGGACTGTTAATCTGGATGGTTATAACCCATTAAGGAAAGATATGGGCAATGGGAAAAGAGGAGGGGAGGATTTGCCTGTATGTTAAGCCTGAATTTAAGCCTATAGTCAGAGAAGATATCTATGCTGGAACTAGATATAACTTTGAATGTTTGTGGGTAGAGTTAAATAGCGGAGCAGCAAATTCCAAAATAATATTGGTAGGAGTATGCTATAAACCCCCAAATATAATTGAAAGTGAGGAAACACACTATTCAGATTGGATATGCAGCTAAGCATGAGCAAGTTTTATTAATGGGAAATTTTAACTACCCTGAAATAAACTGGATGAATGAGACTAGCAGTTCAGCTAAAAGGAGCAGGTAGACTCAGAGATCATTATATGGCCCAGGTTATACAAGAACCTACTAGAAATTAAGCTATCTTGGATTCAGTTATCACAAATAATATTGATATAATATCAAATGTTGAAATAGGGCAACCTTTGGGAAACAGTGATCACAACACATTCTCATTTGAGATTGAAATAAAAAAACAAAACTGTAAGGGGCAAACAAAAACTCTTAATTTTAAACTCTGATAAGCAACTGCTTGCAAACTCAAGAGATTTAGCAAACATTGGGGTGAGTTTGTTAATGTTTATTTCAGTATTTTTTCATGCAAAAATATTTTTATACACTACTGATTCTCTATCAGATGAATTCATAATCCATGCCTTTAATTAATGTTTTGATAAACTAGTCTCTACAGAAATCTTTGATCCATATTAAAAGATGGAACTCATATACTGCCTATTTAGAAATGTAAAAATCAACTTTGGCATGAAAAATATAACATAGTTACTATGCCATGAATTATAAGTAATGAATTTAACTAAATAAATCCTGCAACCTTTCTGTTTCTAAATGTGTTACATTAAAAAAACAATTTTATGTTGTATTATTGCCAGAATTCCTCAGCCCCTTGCTGCTTGTTTCTGTAAGATTGTATGTATCTATATGACCTAAAATAAACTTAAATTAAAATAAATAAATGGGGATATATGCAACTGGTTATTATCAAAACTATTTTAGTGTTTACAAATTGCAAAAAGGTAAGCCAAAATTACTGTTCAAGACCATCCCTCCTGGCTGTGTACTTTATCATAGATCACTAATTAACACTCAAAGTGAGGGATTATTAGTTGGAAGATTGTGGCCAGTTGGTTGAATCAAAATAATCTCAGAGGTTTATATATGGTAATTGCCTCAGAGATTATTTTGATTCAACCAACAAGTCAAACTCTTCCTACTAACCCACCCATTCATTATTAGTGTTATTAAACAGCTTGGTCCTCTCCCTCTTCACCTTCGCTAAATTTGACAGCTGCAATCCCTCCGTCAACCGTCAAATGGCGCTGCTATGTTCGGCGTGGGCACTCAGCACCCCAGAACCTCCGGCGCGCCTCTCATAGCTCAAGGCCTCGCTGTTCACTCAGCGCTGTCGAGTTGCGCCACGTCGGAGAAGAGAATAGTTCTTTGCCTTACATCAAACGTGACGGCACCCTAAAATTGACAGCGCCCTCTGCCGAATGGCTCCTGTAAATGCGAAGGTAAGGAGGGATAGATCCAACAGCTTGAAATAAGGCACACACCCATGCGAAAGAATCTTGAAAAGTAAATTCTGCCTAAAAATAACAACATTCTTTGTCAATTATCTAACACTAACTTAGAATTTTTTTGTAACAACCAATTGCAAATATAATTATTTACATAAAACGTTTTAATTTCTAACACAGTTGTTGTGTTGATATATCCCTTTAAGGCTTCCCATTTGTATATTGCTTTTAGTATTTTATTTAAATAGCTGTTGTGTGATATTCTGAGCTGGTAAATTTGAAAATAAAAACATGTAGGATACAAAGCTAAAAAATGAATCCAGTTCTAGACATACTGAATGAGATGATCATTATTTGTAGAGCTGGATTAAAAAAAAAACATAGGTTAAAATTGTATACACACCCTTAGTTTATGCTAACTCATAATCTATTATAATAGTATTAATTAAACCTGTCTGGCTACTTTTAGTTGCTGCATATGCCATGATGTCACAGATTACATGTGCATTACTAATAAATGCTCACTTTACTGACAATGCTAATTTAAATGTGCAAGATATAGAGTTTAATAAGCAAGAATGTGCAAAATAGAAATAACTTTCTTGCAGGCCATTCTTACCCACCTCATGCTTAGCTATTGTTTTCAGTGCCGTAAAAGAAATCCGTAATAGTAGAGAATGATGTCTATAGTCCTCAATACCCAACAAAAAAAACGAACTCCAGTGTAGCAAGAACATGTACCAAACATTGAAACTGACAGAAAAAGCCTGGGAAAAGTCAGCCTAAATATAAAGCATTACATTAAAATACTTAGACAGTCCCTATACTTTTTTGTTCTGTTCATTGTTATTGAAAGAGATGAGCTTCCCTACTTACTATTTAGACCATTATTAATATAACACAATTGATACATGCAGTTTGACTTGGTTTTCAATATTTAATGCAATGTCTTATGTTTTAATATTTGCCTTGCCTACTGTAAGCTAGCAAATAGCATACCCTAACTTTGCCACTCCTGTTTGACTTTCACATGATGGCTTAGGTTTCCCCCAAATGCCTCAGTCCGGCAGTAAGAAGACGTTGTAGACACCCTTATCACTGCATCTTTCAGTGAATATACTTTACCTATTTATTTTCTCTTCTCTGGACAGCTGGCCAGATCCCCCTCACCAATCACTAGGTTAACTATACATGAGTAGGAAATATGCATCAGATCCCTGTTCTGCATGAGGGAATGTTAAAGATGTGATGGCAAGCTTTTCTTTGGGTATCCAAAACATCACCCCTCTACTAGACTATTGGCTATCTGATACACTGTCCTAAATAACCACCTACTACCTAGAAACAAAAGTTCTCAAACATTGAGAATATGTTCACCAAAGTGAGCAATTTTAGCCAAACACTTACTAAATATAAAGTTTCTGAAACCTCCATGCAGGATATCAGCCTTCCACCAAAGCAACAGTTTTTTTCTTTGTAAAACAGACTAAGCTGAAACTTGAATCAGTAAAGAAAATAAAAGGGCTACTTTTTCAACAAATGCTACCTAAATACGATGCAACTCTTCAAGAGACACATCTTAAAGAACGACTTTCAAAACACTTCTTGGTAAAGGACATCATTTTTAAGACTCGTATTCCATCTTACTAAAGGAAGACAAGCCTGTTAAACAAGATATGCTACTACATCCATTAGCTGAGAGACTACACCTAAGTGCAGATTTGAAACCTACTTGAACACAGTCACACCCAACTCTAAATCATACATATGGCATCTGTCTTATCACGCATTCAAGGACATAAGAGATGGCATGTCCAAAATGGCCATTATCAGAGCTTAATTTTATTCCCTGCCATAGACATATTGGCACTGCAGAGTTTATGTCTTAATGGTGCTAATTATGCAAGAAAAAAGACATAAAGCTAGTTTTTAATTAGAAAATTATTATTATTAGAGCTATGGATGCCTATCTTAATTAAACTTCCTGCTTTTGGGCCAGTGAGGGGGGAGGTGTGCGTTGTGATTTTCAATCTTGTCCAATTATCTCAACCAGTGCCCTCTAATCCCTCCTTTGTCACCCCTCATTCACACCCATGCTTAATCCAGCTCTGAGGATGTGATGTAAAAAACACAAAATGATTTCCTGTTCTCATAAACAGAGTCTTCAATGATGCAGATTTTCCCCAAAAAAATGCTGTTTTTGGCTTGACACGTACTTGACAAACAAGTGTATTTTTTCCTGATCTACATTGGTCTTTTAACTGCCCTTATGCCCTCCCACTCCACCATTACCCCAACCCCAACAACTTTCCACATTATCCCCCACCACTTTCCCAAATGAAGGAAATAAAAATTGTGAAGAAGTGGTTGTGACTGAAAATAAGATGTTTTGTTAGTGTGTTTTTGATATTCTTAAAGTTGAACATGTTTAATAAACTTGAGCTTAATAAATATAGGAGCAGGCACGTTAAAACATGGTGACTATATAAGAGCCTTTGATAAATATATTGGCCCTTTATATCTCATTCCTCCAACTCTAGCAATATTTGGTAAGATTGCTAAAATGAGTAAATACCTACAGGGAAAAAAGAAGCCATATATAAATCAGAGATTTTTTCTTTCATTTTAACGTTTCATTTAATGTTTCATTACGCTATAAACTTTCATGAACTATCTAAATTCTACCATTTGTTTTTTGGTATTACACTGATGACATTTTATGTAAGATATTCCTCTTAGACAGGAAGAATTCAAATCCCTAGAGACAGATTGATATCCATTATCAAATACCAGTTCCTTTGGATTTCCTTCTGTAGTGTGAAACATGATCACATTAGCTAAAGTTTCCTGTGGAGTAAATGCTATTTTAGACTTTCTACTGAAGCAGTCTATGAGGGTATTGGCATAACTACAGCCTACACATTGAAGACTGCCATCTTTCCCCTGCTGAATCTGGAACAAAGACAGGTGGCAATGGTGATGCTGTTTTGTTTTATGAATGATAGCCTTTCCAGCTGCTTGCACCTGTGTATCTACTCGAGGCAAACATTAACAGCCATGAACACTATAAAAGCTACCATGAGTAAGAAGAATACATTTGGAATACAAATCGTCTAAAATGTTTCATCCTTCTTTAACAGTTCATCCACTATTCTGTAAGAGGGTATCAGGGCTTATTTAATCTTGTTTATGACTTTGTTTAAGACTGTTTGGTCATAGATAGATTACAGCTATTCAGGTCAATATCAGTACAGGTTTTATCTGATCTTTTAAAGAAAGCAACAAGGGAGGTTGCTGTCTGATGAAAGCATTCAAATAGATTTTGAAACAGGCATTGTATTACTGTTTCTATAAGAAATACATATTTAAAACCTTTTTTCAAGACTGTGGAGTGTCGTGATTTGGATTGAATTGATGAGTACATCAGCCCTGTGTATGTCATTCTAAGGTTACTATGTTTATATAGGTACATAGTTACATGGTAATTGAGGTTGAAAAAATTATTTCAGTCCAACAAGTTCAACCTTTTAAGATCTCCTCTGATCTGCAATATGCGGATTAGTTGGTAATTAATTGATCCAGAGGATTGAAAATATTTAAAAAAGTGAAACTTAGCCAATCGTCTCAAAGGGAAAAAAAAAATATTCCTTCCTGACCGCAGATACTGGCGATCGGATTCCTCCCTGGATCAGTACTCTTTCTCTAATTATCCAGGATAACCCTGAATGCCCTTTTTAATAAAAATATAAATCCAGCCCCCTTTTAAAGTTATCTATAAAATCTGCTGTCACCACCTCCTTTGGTAGAGAATTCCACAGATTAACCACCCTTACTGTGAAGAACCCTTTTCTTTCTTTAAGGTGGAATCTTTTTACTTCTAACCTCAAAGGATGTCCTCTTGTCAGTTGAAAACCTCTTGGCACAAAAAGCCCACTTGAAAATCTTTATACTGACCCTGGATGTATTTATATAAGGTAATCATATGTCCTCTTAGATGCTTTTTTTCTAGCCCCTCCATTCCCCTTATTAGTTTTGTAACCCTTCTCTGCAGCCTTCCCAGCTCTAAAATTTCCTTTTTATGAAGTGGTGCCCAAAATTGTACTCCATATTCCAAATCAGGATGTACTATGGATTTGTATAGTGGCATAAGTATATTTGCTTCCCTTGCTTCTATACCCTTCTTAATACATGCTAATATTTTATTTGCATTTACAGTTGCTGCTTGGCATTGAGCACTGTTACCTGTGTGGTTGTCCACAAGTACTCCTAAATCCCTTTCAATATCTGATACCCCTCTATTTGCTCCATTATGATTATAAATTGCATGGCTATTTTTTCTTCCCAGAAGCATAACTACATTTATTTGCAATAAATCTCATCTGCCATTTAGATGCCCATTCCTCCAATTTATGTAAATCCCTTTGGAGGGAAAGTACATCATTATCTGATTTAATTACCTTGCACAACTTCATGTCATCAGCAAAAATTGAGACACTACTTTCTAAGTCATTAATAAATATGTTAAAAAGGAGAGGACCTAATACTGAACCCTTAGGAACCCCACTTACCACATTAGTCCAATCGGAGTATGTTCCATTTACCACACCCCTTTGCTTCCTGTCTTTTAGATAGCTATTGATACATGAGCAGATATTTACTGCAATTAGTTTGCCCAATAGTCTTCTTTGTGCCACTGTATCAAAAGCCTTTGTAAAATCAAAAAAGACTACATCCAATGAATTGCCTTGATCCAGGTTCCTACTAACCCCTTCATAGAAACTCATTAGATTTGTTTGACATGACTTACAAATCCATGTTGACTCCTACTTCTAATCCTGTTCAAATAGACATAGTTTTGTATATTATTAACCATTCTAAAAGCTTTCCCACTACAGAAGTGAGGCTCACTGGTCTATAATTCACCAGATTTGCTCTTGCTCCCTTCTTAAATACAGGTATCACATCTGCTTTTCTCCAGTTATCTGGTAGCAACCCTGTGTTGAGTGAATCTTGAAATATTAAATATAATGGTTTGGATATTACAGAACCCAGTTCCCTCAGTACGCTTGGATGTATTCCATCAGGACCTGGGGCTTTATTAACATTTATTTTTTCCAACCTCATTTGGATTTCTTCCTGCGTCAACCAATTTTTTGGTGAAGGTAGTGTATCCCCATTATTTTGCAGTGTCCCAACCACTGGTACCTCCCTTGTGTATACCGAAGAAAAGAACCTATTAACCTCATCTGCCTTTTCCTGGTAACTAATTATCAGACTGCCTGTTTCACATTGTAATGTTCCTATAGCTTCCTCCCTGGCCCTTTTCCATTAATATATTTAAAAAATATTTTAGGGTTAGTCTCTTTTGCAACTAATTTTTCATTTTCTATTTTAGCCAGTCTAATAGCCCTTTTGCTGCCTTGTTGATTTCCTGGTACTTACGTAAAGCAGTCTCTGTCAAATCTTGTTTGTAGAATTAAATGCCTGTTTTTTTACTCTGTATCTTGATATTTAAATCATTGTTAAGTCACATTAGATGTGATTTACTCCTTTTACTTTTATTCCCACATAGTATATGGTGATACGTATGTATATTTATTAAAGATTTAAATGTTGTCCATTTATGTTCAGTATTTTTACCTGCCAGTTCTCTGTCCCACTCTATAGCTTGTATTGCTGCCCTTAAAATCTGCCCTTTTAAAATTAATTGGCCCCTTACAGTTTTGTTTTTTAATTCTATTATATCTGAATAGTTTTTGCTTTGATATCTACAACATATTAAAGAATGTGCACCTATACTTCCTAAAGATCTGCACTATCTGAACAAAAATATATGCCTGAAAACTTTGATTCTGGTTATCTAAATCTTCTTTATCACGACCCACTCTCTGGCGGGGGTCTGCTGACCGGATTTGGGTTACTCTGGACCGGAGCCGTTTTGATTACAGGAACATCATGTCCCAGCCCTTGGGTTAGACTGAGCAATATTGACAGTAAGTCTGATGAATCTTACTTCAAGCATATGTCCCCGGGTAAATAATACATCTACACACCACGTCTTGATGAAAATTATGAACCACGTTTTATTTTGGAACAACATATTTAAAACATTTCACACACACACAGTGGAGGGAGTGGATCAACCTTTCCCCTTTCTCTGGCCAATAGGGTAACCTCCAGAGTAACCTAATTACCTCTGTCCAATGTAACAGAGGTAGGCTATGGAAACCACCAGACCCCTCCCATGGGCCACCCCCAGGCATGGCCACCAAGCTCATTCTGACCCAGGCTGTCCCAGGGGAAACTTCCTGTTTGAACTCCTAGGTCCCCCCATTGTTATCTAGGTGCCTGGCTGTCTGGCAAATCTCTTTGTTTATACTAAGGACAATATGGCCAACTCCTGACTGAGAGTTTATACAATGGGGAATGGTTAACTAAATACAATCAATCCCTAATACAATATACAACATAATACTAACATATAATCACCCATAACACAATATACAGATGGCGGCGATTGGTATATAACAGTCCCTCCTGGTAGGCACAACTAGTGGCCAACTTGAGTTATGACATTCTTCATACCCTATAGCCTCCAAGCTAGCAGTAATTGCTGCAGCTAGACAAAATGTATCTTTCTATACACTGATGCAGCAAAAAGTATTTTTTCTATAAAACTGATTTCAGGCTCATGGATAATATTGCTTCAAATATTCTTTATTTGTTACATATTTCATAACTTGTGAAGGGTTTTCTAAACTTCACTTTCAAATGTTATTTAGAGGTATGCATGGGTTACAATATGCAAATATACAAGATTACATTGTAAGATATTACTGATAAAATGTATTATATAGATATTTCAAGAATATCAATACAAATTATTATTTTAACTGACACCACATGTCCTCCTTTTTTCCCTTTCTCATATACATGAACTCATAGCAATATGTAAAGCATGTTAAGCATATAGTATCAACCACATTAAATCATAAATAGGAGAACCCAGTAGATGATAATGCAGTCACAAAGAACTGAAAGAAGAAAAAGGAAAGGGGAACGGGGGTGGGGGTTATATTTCCATAATATAACTAGTAGCCATCCAGGGACCCAGATTTTATAGAATACAGGTACAGAATTCTCTATCATTAATCACAGGAATGCTTGATGTCAGATTTCCACTGACTGGCAATAAGTCTCTGGGTGGCTAACATCAAGCATTATCGTAATTTATTTTGGGTACTAGACAAATTTGTCACTGATAAGCTATGCAAGTAAACTGCTATATTCCAACTTCAGACCCAACATTTCAGAGGCAAGACACATCCCTACTCCCCAGAGGACAGGTCCGCCATATGTGCACAAATTATCCCGTTTGTAGGCTTACCCTACAGCATAGTGTTTTCACTAAATGCTTCCATGAGGGGAGTTTCTCCAAAGTAACATATGCTTGGTGAAGTATCTTCAAAATACTATAATTTGGAGAGCCTCTAGAAAGATTAGCACATGATTCAAGCTAGATATTCAATTCACAACTTTGGGAAAGGTCCTTATCCCACAAAGTAATTTAACTAAATATATTCGCTTCTGGAGTTGTGTCACAACTGGATTTTGGGAGTCAATCCTATTTCTTAATGCCAAGAGTTTTACTGGACTATTGTGGACTGTGTATTGGCCTTGGGATTTGGGAACTTCCCTAGGTTAAGATATGAATAAAATATTATATGTATTTTGGTTTATGAGTATATTACGTTTTGTATGGTTTAGAATGCCAAGGGACCTAAGCTACTTGTGGTGATGCCCAGAGCCTAGATAGTTTGCTAGAGTAATGTGCCTAGGCCTGAGATGACAAGTTCCTGACCTGCGCAACCCAGTGGGACATATATTGTTCATACTGTATATGATTGGATTAAATTTTGTTTCATGTTACAGGTATTGTTGTAAATACATATTGTTTATGTTGTAAGTGACTGAGGTGTGGACATGAAATAAGCCCTAAGTTCTGGAGAAATGTAAAGAAAAGGTCCCACAAATTAGTGCAATGCAGATCATTCCCTGTTCGAATAAACTCATACAAGGGGGATTTGCACATTGGGCATTTACACACACACATACTCCACCAGGGGTGCCCTGGGATGCCCCGCAGTAAGGGCTATAGTAAAAACTATATAAGATGCTCTGAAGATGGACAGCTCTGCAGAATTTTACAGCTATCACATAGCTCCCACCTGCCAGGTCTAGCTAGCTGGCTTATCCTTAAATGATGTGCACCTGAGTTGCTCTGTTTGACATGTAGGAATGCTTTCCTAAGGCAACTAAGAATGCACCTTGGCCTGATTGGTGGCTACTAGATGTTCCATCTTACACATATGCATGCCTTGATTGGCTAATCAAGAATGGACATTGTCCTGATTGGGGAATCTTAATTTACATATAGGTTTGCACCCACTGGTTACCAAAAATGCACAATTCTCTGAATGTTTATTCTCCACTGGAGAAACTTTATAAATATATCCATAGTTCAGAAAAAAGTGTGGTCAGTTGGAAATCCCATAAATATTGTGTGAGTGGTTATATCCTATGACCACTGGTTTCTTGACTATTTATCTCTTGGAAGCATTCTTGGGCATTTTCCCTGCTTTGAGTTCATCTTCTGTAGCAGATGTGTACAAAGAACTCCACGATTCTGCTGGGTAGGTGGAACTAGCTTCCTATAAAGCCAAATTGAAGAAAACAGATCTTGATAATTGGCTGGCACTGCTGGGACCTCTGTAAAATACAGTAAGATGGCAACATATGGACAGATGACCATACAGAGCTACAAGAGATCTGCAGCTCAGAGGGTTTAACAGGACAGAAGGGATGACTTAATCAACAGTGGTCAAGGAGCTGCTCCTAAATGATGAACTATGCCTAGTAGAGGGAGGTCTGGGGGAAGGGGTAAGCACACTACCACTGACCCCAACTCCAGGACCTGGTCTTAGGTTGTCTGCCACAAAGGAGGAAGAAGTATCCAGAAGGTACCAAAGATGGAAGGAGATAATGCCTGCATATTTAATCAAGGATCAGCAGAGGGACCTCCAGACACAGATCATACAGGCGGTACAGATGGAGTGGAGGGGGGTATGCAACAGCCCCTTCCCCTTTCATACTACCTCTCCCTCTTATGTTACAATCCTCAAGAAGAAACCACGTTCCCTATACAAGAGAAGGGCTATAACTAGTAGCCAGCCAGGGATCCCAGATTTCATAGAACGCAGGCATAGAATCCGCTTAAAGATGAATACATCTATCATTGATCGCAGAGTTGCTTAATATGTCATATTTCTATATTTCTATAAATTGCTGATTTGTGGGCTTGAGAGGCTTTTGTATCCATGGTGTTGTACGGAGGAAGTGTTTTTTCGGGTGTCGCCATCTTGCCGTACTGCAAGAGGGAAGTACCGTAGTACGCTGTGTTCTGTGCAGGGAGCGGCTGCCTGTCACACACCATGATCCTGCTTAATCGGAAGAAGGTGGCGACCGGGTATGGTAAGGAGGGAGAGGTCGGGAGGGAGATAGGAGAGGTGGGGGAAGAGGAGTAGGGAGTGAAGGCTGGGAGTAAAATAGAGGCAGAGAGGCATTGGTTAGAAAGAGGCCAGGGTGGATGGTGAAAGGGGAGTAAGATAGAGGCAGAGAGGCATTGGTTAGAAAGAGGCCAGGGCGGTTGGTGAAAGGGAGAAACCTGGAAATGGCAGAAAGGTCTGGGCCAAGAAGGAGAACAGAGAGAGAGGCCAAGGAAAGAGTTGCCAGGGGAGATAGTCCAAGAGAGGGAGAGGACAGGGGAGATATTCCAAGGGGGAGGAAGGAGAAGGGGACGTCTGTAAAGCAATGAATGACATTAGAATTGTGCAACAGTCTCTTTTCTTGCCGTTTTATGGGTGTAAGTGTACTATAGGTAAGTTGCGGCTTATATTGGGGTATTATCTTTTTTTTATTTTTACTTCTTGAATTTCATAGGTGCGGCTTATATGCGGGTGCGGCTTATATTCGGGCCAATACGGTATGTCTAACCATAGTTACCTTGCAATTCTCGTCAAATAAATGTAATTATTTGTGATTGGATTCTTTCAAGGTCTCCAAACTTGATAGCTATAGTAAGAGATCGGAACGAAATTAACAGGCAAGGAAGTAAATTAATTTTAACAGAATCAATACAACCTGATCAAGATATATGTCATTTACTTCTAACAAATAAAGTGTGTTTATTGCTGTGTACACTGATTTTGTCCAGGTGAAAGGGGGTGGTTTGCCTGTGTTAAATTTGCATATAAGTTTGTTACTTAACTGTGGCTGTTTGCAACTGTGATTTACTTCTAGCAAGTAAAATGTGTTTATTTGATGTGTGTACTGATTTTGTCAAGGTGAGTAGTCAGAAGTGAATATAAACAGGGGAAGGAGCGAACAGTTCTAGTGTCAAATGCAGTTCTAGTATAAGTGTAGGAGTTTAAATAAAAGGAGGGAGTTCAAAGAAAAGAGGGCAAACTTATAGTGCAGAAAAGGGAATGTAAAAAGTTGTATTTTATTTTTTATAAACACAAATATATTGTTTTTACTATTGTTTATTTATTTTTCCCACTAAAGTTTTGAAGACGTTAATTAGGAGTCATTCCAGTGCCAACCTCACTTAGTGTACATCCTGTCAAATGTATGCACTACTGGAACAGATGATCCAGGATCCATACCTCTGAGACGTGTGAGCATGTTGCCTCACTGGAAGCTCAAATTGGAGAACTGGAAAGGAGAATTGCAGCACTTACTGATATTGCTCCATTGGAAAGGCAGTTGGTTCTCACTAAGCACAATTTAGCTGGACCTAACATGGAGGGTGGAGATGCAGCTAGTGAGGATGTCCAGGGAGGTAGCTGGGTTACAGTTACAAGGGGAAGCAGGGGAAGGCCAGTTCTGAGTTGGCAAACACCAACATATTTGCCAATTTGAGTGAAACTGTTGGGGATGTCCATTCAGGAATAGCACTGCCCAATAGAGCTGTTCCCTCTAACAGCAGGGACAACAGTTCTACTGGAGGAGTGGGAGGGAAGATTAGGCAGAGCAACAGACAGGTTTTGGTGGCAGGATTGTCTATTATTAGGAAGGTAGACATGGCGATGTGTCACCCAGATCCCAGCAAAGCGAACAGTTTGCTGTCTCCCGGGTGCTCAGGTTCGGCATGTTGTGGATCGGGTAGATAAATTATTGGGAGGGTCTGGAAATTAACCGGTGTTACCAATGACAAAGTTAGTGGAAGATGGAGAGTCCTAAAGAATGATTTTAGAGAACTAGGGAATAAGCTTAAGGCAAGGACCTCCAAGGTAGTATTTTCTGAGATACTACCTGTGAAACGTGTTAGTCCAGGGAGACAGAAGGAGCTTAGGGAGGTTATTGTGTGGCTAAAAATGTGGTGCACTAAGGAGGGGTTTGGATTTTTAGAGCACTGGGCTGACTTCTCACATGGGAAAATCTCTCTATAGCAGGGATGGATTGCACCTTAATGACGAGGGAGCTTTTGTGCTAGGGGAAAGGATGGTAGAAATGCTGGAGTCATTTTAAAACTAGTCGGTGGGGGAGGCACTAGATGGATGTAATGGGGTAGAAAGTGTAGAGAGGATAAGGGATGAATTAACTACTCATGGGTGAGGAGATGAGGGAGGGTTAGAATAGTCAATAGGGAGGAATTACTAAGTAACTCAAGTACAGAGTCAGGCACTTCAAAACTACAAACACAGAACATATGGTGTATGCTCACTAATGCCAGAAGCTTGCCAGGAAAAATGGGTGAGTTAGAATTATTAGCAACCAATGAAAAATTGGATTATGATGAATAGGCATTACTGAAACATGGTGGGATGAATCTCATGACTGGACTGTTAACCTGGATGGTTATAACCTATTTAGGAAAGATAGGAAAAATGCAAAAAGAGGAGATCTTAAAAGGTTGAACTTGATGGACTAAAAGTATTTTTTCAACCTCAATAACTATGTAAATATAATAATGGGAAGAAGGCAGAAAGCTATAGGAACATTACAATGTGAAAAAGGCCATCTGATCATTAGTGACAAGTAAAACGGCAGATGAGCTAAATAGGTTATTCTTTTGTATAAACAAGGGATGTACCAGTGATTGGGCCACTGCAACATAATGGGCTACACTACCTTCACTAAATAATTGGTTACGCAGGAAGACATCTAAAAGAGGTTGGAAAAAATAAATGTTTATAAAGCCCCAAGTCCTGATTGAATACATCAAAGGGTATTGAGGGAACTAGGTTCTGTAATAGCCAAACCATTATATTTAATTTTTCAAGATTCACTCACCACAGGGTCGCTACCAGATGACTGGAGAAAAGCAGAAGTGATACCTATATTTAAGAAGGGAGCAAGAGCAAATCCGAGGAATTATTTACCAGTGAGCCTCACTTCTGTAGTGAAAAATCTTTTAGAAGGGTTAATATATAAGAATATAATATATAAGATAATATATAAGAATATGTCTATTTGAACAGGATTATAGGTAGGAGTAAACATGGATTTATAAGGGATAGGTCGTGTCAAACAAATCTAATTAGTTTCTATGAGGAAGTTTATAGGAACCTGGATCAATGCAACTGAGTGGATGTAGTGGTTTTGAATTTTACAAAGGTTTTTGATACAGTGCCACACGGAAGACTATTGGGCAAACTAAGGGCTACAGGACTTGCAGTAAATATCTGCTCATGGATCGAGAGCTGGCTAAAAGATAGGAAGCAAAGAGTTGTGGTAAATGGAACATACTCTGATTGGACTAATGTGGTAAGTGGGGTTCCTCAGGGTTCAGTATTAGGTCCTCTCCTTTTTAACAAATTTATTAATGACTTAGAAATAGGTTTGGAAAGTAGTGTCTCCATTTTTGCTGATGACACAAAGTTGTGCAAGTGTAATCAGATAATGATGTACTTTCCCTCCAAAGGGATTTACATAAATCAGAGGAATGGGAATCTAAATGGCAGGTGAGATTTAATTTGAATAAATGTGAAGTTATGCATCTGGGTAAGAAAAATAATCATGCAATGTATAACCTTAATGAAGCAAATCTAGGGGTATCCGATATTGAAAGGGATTTGGGAGTACTTGTGGACAACCACCTAGGTAACAGTGCAGTAACAGTGCTCAATACCAAGCAGCAGCTGCAAACGCAAATAAAATATTAGCATGTGTTAAGAAGTGTATCCGAAGCAAGGGAAGCAAATACAATTCTGCCACTATACAAATCCCTAGTATGCCCTCATTTGGAATATGGAGTACAACTTTGGACACCACTTAATGAAAAGGACATTTTCGAGCTGGAATAGGTACAGAGAAGGGCTACAAAATGAATAAGGGGAATGGAGGGGCTAAGTTATGAAGAACGACTAACCAAATTAAACTTATTTTGTCTAGAAAAAAAAGTGTATAAGAAGAGATATGATTACCTTATATAAATACATCCAGGGTCAGTATAAAGCTTTCTCAAGTGAGCTTTCTGTGCCAAGAGGTTTTCAACGAATAAGAGGACATCCTTTGAGGTTAGAAGTAAAATGATTCAACCTTAAAGAAAGAAAAGGGTTCTTCACAGTAAGGGTGGTTAATCTGTGGAATTCTCTACCAAAGGAAGTGGTGACAGTGGATTCAATAGATAACTTTAAAAATGGCATTCAGGGTTTTCCTGGTTAATTAGAGATCCAGGGAGGAATCCGATCGCCAGTATCTGGGGTCAGGAAGCAATATTTTTTTCTCCTTTTAAGACGATTGGCTAAGTTTCACAGTTTTTTTTTCTGTTTGCCTTCCTCTGGATCAATTAACAACTAATCCACATATTGCAGATCAGAGGAGATCTTAAAAGGTTGAACTTGATGGACTAAGAGTATTTTTTCAACCTCAATTACTATGTAACTATGTAATATATGCTAATGCGACCATGTTTGTTCATCTGCTAGAAGCTCATAATTAGGATGATAGAGGGCATTCCAATAAAACATAATATTAACCCCCAAATATCTTTTGTAAGATTTAGGCCAGAAAAAATTACAGTTATGCTGAAGTAGCTTAACCACTGATGCAGTATCCATTTTTAACGTCTTAATTCCTTTGTATCCTGTTGTATGCAGGAAAGGGGTACATTTTCTATGCCTCTAAAGAGTTATGCTCTAGATCTTTTTATTTTGGTTTAGGACATTTGTCCTAGCTAAAAAAAAGCGTCCTTCTTTCCTAGCTCCACTCTATGTTTATTAGTTGTTATATTCTTTATCACTCTATTTTCAGAAGTTACTGCTACAGCTAGGAGTTTATTTATTTTCAATAAATAGCATGTTATATTATATATCTACATTCCATATAAGTAGATCAAATGTTTGCCAGATACTGTTATCTTGTAAATATGATTATGTCAAAACATTTATTTAGAAAAACTAAGTCAGAGGTGCTCATCAGAGAACGAACCAACCTTAATAGGTGAGTTCTATGGCCATGATACGCCACTCTGAGAGCAACCTCTTTTAGCTCACTTGTGCCCTTCACAGGGAGAAATATCCTGTAGTATATCAGTCTGGTCCCACTCAAAAGAGTGACCCAGCGCCGAAATACCAGGCAATTCTACCCTGAACAGGAGAAACAGCAAACCTAAGACGCGTTTCGGACTTTATGGGCCTCGTCAGTGAGGTGCAGCTGAACTCCCTAAGGCACAGTGAGCAAAGGGTCCACGTCTGGAGTCCCCTATTACCCTTAGGGAGACTAAACCCTAAGGGTAATTTGCATAAACAGAAAAACTAAGTCAGAGGTGCTCATCAGAGAACGAACCAACCTGAATAGGTTAGTTCTATAGCCATGATACGCCACGCATAGAGCAACCTATTTTAGCTCACTTGTGCCCTTGACAGGGAGAAATATCCTGTAGTATATCAGACTGGTCCCACTCAAAAGAGTGACCCAGCCCCGAAATAACAGGGAGTGAGGTTGCAAGCGATTTTGAGCCATATTTGGGGGTTTTCATCAATCCAACATTGGCTAAGCAAGGAAAAAAATTGACGAAAAACTTAAAATATTCTGAAATTGCATGAAAATGAAGCTAAGCAAAGCCAGGCACGCAGGACTTACACCAACAATGGCAGGCATGCCGCACTTTGAAAAAAAAAAACAAATGGACTTCAGTGCGTAACACGCAAACATTCAGAAGACACACAGAGGACAAACACACAGGGAAGGGACAGGGGGGAGATGGTGAAAAGAGACACATGGCATTCCCAAGAAGAAAACTTGCAGTTTAACGAAACCTGTACAGTAGGCAGGAGAAAAGGCCAAAGGTGCTCATTGAGGGGCTCAAGGTGAGCTCTGTGAGTGGGAGAGGCTTGAAATGAGCGCCGAAAACACTAAGCGTAGGGCTTGCGATGATCGCCAAAGGTGATCAGTGCAAAGCAGGAAAGTTGACGTACACAGGGGAGAGGCTCGCAATGAGCGCCAAAGGCACTCATTAATAGCCATGCGATGAGTGCTGAAGGTGCTCAGAGGAGCAAAAGCGTCACATTGTGTGGCAAACAGCATTGCCAGCCTTCCAATTTTAATCCCAACATTTTTGACAGGCAAGTTCCTAGTAGAATATAAAAGTTCCATTACTGCAACAAAAATTTAAATTCAGAACAAAAAAATATTTCAAAGCTAGAAATGTCTAACTTTTCATTGGTAGGCTATGCGATCATAGGAAAAGCAAGAACAAGAGCAAGGTCATGAACCGCACCTAAAAAAGCATGATGCAGTATTTTGAGTGTAAATTAAATTCACCTTTTAAAAAATAGACAAGCAATGAAGAAAAGTCCTGTAGAAAATGAGTTCTAGATTGAGAAGAGAATACTATCAGCATTGGAAAAGAAAGGAGTAGTGCAAGAGCCAGCTCCCACTTTTTTTTACGTGACTATTTAAAATGCAACTGTCCCTTAATCTTTTTAAATATCCACTCTCCCTACATCTATCTTTTTTCATTTCTTTTTTTCTCTCTCCACTTGGACCATTCAAACACTTTGACTCGCCCTGTTGCAGTTGAGATACAAGCCTGTACTTTCTTTCACTCCACTTATTTTTGGTTACCCAAATACAGTGCCTTGCAAAAGTATCCCCCCCCCCCCCCACCCCCACCCCTTGGCATTTTTCGTGTTTTGTTGCCTCACAACCTGGAATTATCATGGATTGTTTGAGGATTTGCATCATTTAATTTACAGAACATGCCCGCAACTTTGAAGATGTTTTTTTTTTTATTATTATTGTGAAGCAAACAACAAATAGGACATAATAACAGAAAAAAGTCAATGTGCATAACTATTTACCCCCCTAATGTCAATACTTTGTAGAGCCACCTTTTGCGGCAATCACAGCTCTAAGTCGCTTTGGATAAGTCTCTATTAGCTTGCCACATCTTACCACTGGGATTTTTGCCCATTCCTCCTTGCAAAACTGCTCCAGCTTCTTCAAGTTGGATGGTTTGCGCTTGTGAACAGCAATCTTTAAGTCTGACCATAGATTTTCTATTGGATTGAGGTCTGGGCTTTGACTAGGCAATTCCAACACATTGACATGTTTCTCCGTAAAACCACTCAAGTGTTGCTTTAGCAGTGTGTTTGGGGTCATTGACGGCTGAAAAGTAAATTTTTGTCTCATCAGACCAGAGCACCTTCCTCCATACATTTTGGGAGTCTCCCACATGCCTTTTCGTAAACTCAAAACATGCAATTTTGTTTTTTGCTGAAAGTAATGGTTTTCTTCTGGCCACTTTGCCATAAAGCCCAACTCTATGGAGGGTATGGCTTATTGTCGTCCTATGTACAGATACTCCAGTCTCTGCTGTGGAACTCTGCAGCTCCTCCAGGGTTACCTTCGGTCTCTGTGCTGCCTCTCTGATTAATGCCTTCCTTGCCCGGTCTGTGAGTTTTGGTGGGTGGCCGTCTCTTGGCAGGTTTGCTGTTGTGCCATGTTCTTTCCATTTGGTTATGATAGATTTAATGGTGCTCCTGGGAATCATCAAAGATTTGGATATTTTTTTTATAACCCTAACAGGTGGACATCATTTCACTAATTATGTGACTTCTGAAAGGAATTAGTTGCACCAGAGCTTTTTATGGGCTTCATAACAAAGGGAGCAAATACCAACTCACATGCCACTGCGCTGGTGGAGATGAGCGCTATCCTGCAAAGAACATATGCTGGCAAGGTACAGTACAGAATACTGTATTGTCATTGTTCAATTGTGTTGCATAATGTGATTTTTAAGTGTTAATTGTTAACTTTTCTAATAAAATCTACATTCATTGTGTTTTTTTGTAAGGGAGAGAAAGTCATGGTGGAGAGAGCCATTGCCAGCAGGAACCGCTGGCATATCCTGTAGACTACATCCAGAGGCAAGGTACGGTGCAGAATACTGTATTGTCATTGTTCCATTGTTTTGCATAATGTGATTGTTAATTGTCTAATAAAATCTACATTCATTGTATTTTTTGTATGGTTTTACAGATGTCTGAGCGCAGAGAGGAGCAGGCTAAGGGCAAGCACCAGAGTATTCCTCTGGGTGTCAAGATCCAAGTGCTGGACCGCCTGGAGAAAGGAGAGTGCCAGCTGGATATCGGGGCTGTTCTGCATTTGCCTACCTCCACCATCCTCAAAAACAAGGATAAGACCTGCACTTCAGCGACGACCAGCACTGCTTTTTTGGCAAAGAAGATTTCCCGCTCCAGGTCCTAAGCCCTTGAGGAGATGGAGAAGAGACTGTCCATCTGGATAGATGACGAGCTGGAGCGTAACATGCCTCTCAGCCAGGCCATAGTGATGGAGAAGGCGAAGAGCATTTACGCCCACATCCAAAGTCAAGAGCCAGATGTGACGGACAGTTTTGCAGCAAGTAGAGGTTGGTTTGACTGCTTTAAAAAAAGGTACAACCTCTACAAAATTAAGATCACCGGTGAAGCAGCAAGTGCAGACACTGAGGCTGCTGCGGCCTTTCCAGCCTCTTTTAAGGACATGGTAGAAAGAGGGAGATATTGACCGGAGCTTGTCTTCAATGTGGATGAGACCGGGCTTTTTTGGAAGCGGATGCCAAGCCACACGTTCATCTCCAGGGAGCAGAAGAGAGCACCGGACAGGCTGACCCTTCATGTGGGTGGAAACACCAGTGGTGACTTCCGTATAAAGCCATTGCTGGTCTACTATTTCCAAACACCGAGGGCAATGAGCAAGTCCAGCTTGTCAGTTATTTGGAAGGCAAACAGGAAGCCATGGATCACCTGGGATATTTTTAGAGAGTGGTTTCCCTGACTATTTCTGCCCTTCCGTGCCTTGTCGGCGCAAGGGACTGAAGGAGAAAGCGATGCTCATCATGGACAATGCGCCGAGCCACCCAACTAACATGGCTGAGCTGCATACCTGCATTCCTGTGGAGATCCTGTTCCTGCCGCCCAACACAACATCGCTCATCCAGCCTATGGACCGCCGGTGGTTGCCACGTTCAAGGCCTATTATCCCGGCCGCACATTCCGCCAGCTGATTGAACACACAGACCGCCAGGACAAGAAGCATAGACAAATGATCCTTAACCAATTTGTGGCCAAAAATCCAAAGCAGGAGGATGACCCTGGAGCCTCCACATCCACCAGTTAAAGTGGACTTTTTTTTGACTGTTTCTTTCATTTGGTATTGTTTCTTTAATTTATTGGATGCAAAACCCTTGGTTAATTTAGCTTTTTATTTATGCTGCTGTGTGCAGTTCACAGCAAGTAAAAAAGTTTTAAAATTTGTGTTGTTTCGCTTAACACTCCTACTGCTTGGAACCTATCTACAGCGTTAAGAGGGTTATTTCTGTATAATTAACTGTTGAACGCAAGAGGTAAATAAATGGGGTATGGGAATAAAAAGTTAGGTGAAATAATATCTGGGGTAATAAAGATCGATAGTTAAAGGGGTATATTGTGTGCTATGGATGGGGCCTGCTTTTCCACTCCAGAAAACAGGATGGGGATGCAATAGAAAGTTGAAAATGATTTATTTGTTATATCTTAAGCATTAAATGTATAATTTAGTTCAGATGTATTTATTTAATGTATTTAATTTTACATTAAACTGTACTTTGTTCTTGATTTATTTATTTTCATGTAGAACAGGTCTCAATATAAGTGGGGTGAAAAAAAAAAGACTGGAGGTGTCCAAAACTGCCTAAAGAAATACCATCTACTATAATGACGTGTCATTGTAAGACATCTGCACTAATAACTCAAGTGAATACATAATTGCGGATTTATCACATATATACAAAATAAGGCACCAAAATGTATGTACTTCATACTGTACAATAAACTCAAGATACACCATACCCAAGTACTGTCTCCAGTCAATTTGTCCTAAAATTTCTGTTGGATACATACTTACATATCAATTAGAGCTATAATATATCTGTGTGTGTATATATATATATATATATATATATATATATATATATATATAGTAAATAAATAGTACAAACAAGTTAAAAAACCTGCTTCCAGCTCAGAATTCTGAGAAAAACAGTAATTACATTGCATTCTGGGAAGCTGAGCAGGGACATGTAAATGTGCCCACAAATGCCTCGCTCTTCAATCCATAAACCATTTTCAAACATGGCTTCCTTTAAGGTTATGCCCTCTGCATTACACAGCTTTTATGCAAAGCCAAGGTTGGATTATACACAAGCTGGGAATCCTATTCACATACAGCTGTTTCAAGCTTACTGGCTATCATCAGTGTGGAGTGGGATCCCAGCTTGTGTTGTGGACCTTATGAGTAGGTAGTTCATCACAACAATAATTTACTATATGGTGGGCAAAATAGTTATAGAAGCCCTCTACTGTACAGTAGTACAGTAAATAAATAGTACATTTGTGGGATCTATCCTGTTATGAGCCTGCACGGCACGGGAAGCCTTCCTGGTGCCGGGAGCACTCGAGTCCCGATGTACTCCCTAAACCCCTACACCCCTTGATGGCCCTAACCCTAACCCCCTACACCAGTTACCGGCCCTAACCCAAAGCTCCTAACCCTCTTAGCCTAACCCTAACGCCCTAAAAGTAAATTCCTAACCCTAAGCGCCTAACCATCTACAATACTTACCGACCATAACCCTAACCCCCTTAACCTAACCTGAAAACCTCTAACCACTTACCGGCCACTTAGAGACAGCTACGTTGCAACGTCGGCGGCGAGCTTCCCGTGCGTGTACATAACAGGATCTGTCCCATCTTCCAGCTCAGAATTCCGAGAAAAACAGTTATTACACTGCATTCTGGGAAGCAGAATATATATATTTGAATTACACTCCTTAAGTATAGGAAACACCCTGCATGATGTTATATGCATTACACTGACAGTGCAATACTCACCGCTGCCTCTAGGGGCATAATGTGCACATTTCAACTAACACACATGTACAGACCGGACCTTTGCACAGTGTCTGGCATTATAGGCCTGGTGGACTCACTTCCGTTGCCTAGGAGACGTGATGTCACTGCTCCCGCCACCCACGCTGCTGATGTTGTGCCAGATTGTGTATCCCCATCATATCCTGTATCCCTCGCTCATAAAGCACCAGTCAGCCCTAAATCCTGTGCCTGGCACTATCACAGCTCCTTTTCACTTTATTTACTTAAGGTGGATAAGTAATTGAAGCAAATTAGAGTGCTGTATTAATACTATTAAAACGGAAATGACTGTGCACACATTTGTGAATTACATATAAACAAGGTACAACTCAGCAAAAAACAACAAAAAAATATGTATATACTAGCTAAAATCTTAACATTTTCCCAACATTTAAAATGTATATTTCTTATGACTATATGTAATATCATGAATAGTAGGTTAATATTAAATATTTTAATATAAATGGTTGGCACTACATATCTACAAAATGGCTTTTCCTACTCGCTAGTGAGGTGAGGATGGCCTAGAAGCCCTTTTAAAGGAAGGGCCCCCTCTTTTATTTACATGGTAGTATGGGTGTTCAAGCCTCAAAATGAGCCTCTTTGAAATGCACAAGTAATATATATATTTATATCCGTAGCTGCACTACAGCCAAAATACATAGTATATTTTATTGTTTGAGAAAGGCAAAGATTCTAACATTATGCTCATCTGGCCAAATAAGGCTACCCATTTTCAGTATTTAAATTAATAGAATGTATTTCCCTGCTTTTTGTGTAATCATTTTGTATAAATGGTGCAGAACCATTGTATGGTAAGCTTGAAAATAGTCACAGGAAGATGTTTTGTGGTCTTGGGACATGGAAAAGTTGTAGAGTAATTTTGCGCTACATTGGAGGGAACTGCTGTGTTCTACAGGCACCATTATGTAGTCCTGGGGTTGTCTTTATACATGTGGAGGCCAAATTGTTTTCTATTGCTGAAACAGATTGGGAAACATTGTTTTGTGGTTACAATTTACTAACTGGGCCAGCAACTAGGCCAACACATCTGTTATTCAGAGGTATGGATACTATATGCGCACAATACTGTGTTGACTGTTGAATAAAAATCTGATTTCACTTGAAATATTAGGTAAAACATTCAGAGGAGGAAATGGAGGGCGATGGACCCCTCACAAGGTCCCCTAGGTTGGGGGAGGAGCCCATTAACCTGACTGGACTGGGGATAGTTTGGAGGAAGTGGCTAGCTGGAGGAAGTAGCCTCTGTTTGAGCCAATCAGCAATTCTGCCCCCAGCTAGCCACGAGTAAGGTACCTACTTGCCCTCCCCTTTATTAAAAGTGGTTTACTGGCATTAAGAGTTTGTGGCTTTGTTGGGGAGGGGTATGGCTGTTAACTGGCTCTGGTTCTGTTTGGATATTGTCTATTGAGTTTTTGGTTAAAAAAATATATAATAAGAAAATTGTGTACTATATATTTGTAATAAAGGAATTCATATGTTGTCGCAATGGCGGTTTCGGAGTCGCTAGGCCAGTGGTGAAGTGGGTGAGACTTACCCTACGGTGGTATGGTAGTATCTGCATAGTAGGCCCTGATGTGGGTTCAGAGCATGAAGGGGACTGTCTCTGACATGGTTCCTCCCCACAACAATGTATTAGTTATTTGATTATCCATCGTTATTATTCTTACTAATAAACTTCGTGGACTGTGTTTCATCCAATATAAGCTGTCTGTGTAAATTATTGTGGTTACTGTCAACTGTGGTGTCTGGACCATAATGGATTTTTCCTACAAATTGAGGATGTACATTCAAAAGAGTTGTATTTGGTGGTGGGGGTCTGGGAGGAATAGAGTTATTCCCTCTTTAAAAAAAAAAACTAAAATTCCTTTCCAGAGCCACAGTTTGACATATTTCTGTAATAACTGTATGTGTTGTTATGTAAGTCTATGCAGACATATGCACAGCAATTGAAACGTTTGAACCTTCACTAGTGAGCGGTAACTGTCGTAATCCACCTTAAGCACGGTCAGCCTGGAGAGGGCTGTGAGCTGTGCAGGGAGGAGCCTGGAGCTGAGTTCTGGTGCATGCGAGCTGGGGATACAGGAACTGCCGGGGATACTGAATGTGATACTACAACGGGGCAGCCCAACTTGTGAGCAAGGCCTGGCAGCCACGTCTGCTGAGAGGAGGGGGAGATCAGCGGGCTCCTTTGAGGCCTCCCTCCCTCTCCTGTATGAGGATGTGGGTGTCCGTTATGCGGCTCATCCTGCCCCTGTTGCTGCTCTGCTGCGGCCAGTTACCCCCATGTGGAGCCTGGGATAATGGGGACCTGGAGCTCTTCGACCTGGTGGAAGAGATTCAGCAAAACTTCTACCTGTTCCTGGGGGTGGAGCAGGTAATGTAACCTCTGGGGTCACAATGGTGGGCCTGGGAAGGACTCCTAATGAGCACAGTGACCCTTTAACGGGATAATAAATACAATATTGTCACTTTTTGCCCCTTTATCAAGAAGAAGGTTCCAATGAAGTGGTGGTGCTGTCACATTGTGCTGTCAGTTACCAGGACTGAGGGGAAACAGCAGTCACACAATTATAGTGTGCTTAGTTATTTATATTTCACTAGAAACATTATAAATGATGTGATAAATAAGCCATGGAGGCTCTGCTTTATTTCTTGCTCTTATGTACTACAGACTGCCTTCATCTGCAATGTGATGCGATGCAGAGCCATCCTATATACCTTATCAGTTCTAATGAAAGATATTTGGGGGGGTAGTGATGGAGTGGATAACTGATACCCACATTGTTGTTGTTCAATCATGTCCAGCTCTTTGTGACCATATGGACCGCATCATGCTAGGCACATCTTGTGTCTGGTTGTGTTAATCCATAAGATTTTCATGGCAAAGATACTGGAGCGGGTTGCCAGTTCCTTCACCAGTGGATTATGATTTATCTGACCTCTCTGCTATGATCTGCCCATCTTGGTTGACCCGACATGGGAATTGAGGTACACAAGCCCCTACACCATGACAAGGTAGCGATCTAGAGGGGGGTACCCTTATACAACAGGTCTAATAATGACAAAACAGGCACATGTCTTCATTTGACTTTGAATAATATGGTTTTGCAGATTATAATGGAGATCACAAGTCCCCAAACTGAGATCTTTGGTCCACCAATGGTCCGTGACCTTCATTCAGATGGTCTCCAAACCTCCAAATGAATTAAAAACTATACAATTAAATAAGTGTTGTTTCATAAGTGAACATTTTTAAAGAAGCTTATCACCTTCAGCCTTAATATGCATAATGCATCTATCACCTTCCTGTATCAAACTCAAATCATTTACATTGTACGCCTGCAAGCTTTCAATGCTTAGGGAAAGCACTATGTACGTTTGATTTCAAGCTCACTAACATTGTAATGTGTTTAAAATTGTTTTTGACTTGTACTTACCTTATGTATATCGCTACAGAATATGTTGGCGCATTACTAATAAAGGATCATAATAATAATACCTCATTGTATGTGATACAGCACAATTTAATTGTTAAACGTGACGTAAAATACCAGTGAAGACCCTTGTTAACATTGACGTGGTCCATAAGACAACCCAGTAAATTCTAAATAGTCTTGGGGGGCCGGGGGTCAACCACTATTCTAGATCAGAGGAAATTCAAAACTGTGTTTTTGGAGAGGTCAATCCTGTCAAATGTGGAATTAGAACAGGTTTACATGTGGTAATGGTTTTGAGCAAATATCAGCTTCAGGACATATTTATTCCTACTATGCCGTTTTGAGTATGTAAAGTGAAACCAGTACAAAATAAGAGCATAGCAGTATTTAGCAGTGTCTCAAATACATATTTAGATTAAAGTAACAGGTATTCAAGATATGCAACTCCTTTTTCTTTAAATCAATGAAAATAAAATGCAGGAACGGGGGTGCTCTGGAAGTACCTTTTTACAAAGCCCTTCTTTTGACCTATTCAGGCCATCACTAGTTTAGTTTCCCTGGTGTTGTGCTTGTGTTTATCATGTCTCAGAGCAGCATCTTGCAATATGTATCTGCCTTCAGTATGGATACTGAAGTCGCACATTTACAGAACGTTCTCCTTAATAACTAGAATAAATATTGGGGGGAAAAAGTGATCCTTCATTTTGTTACATATTCTATGTAGTGCTGGTTGCTCCATTAGTGTTCCCATAACGGTTTGTCCATGTCTTCTTATGTGGAAGTGAGCCTGTTGGAGTGATAGAAATGCAAAGTGTTGTATTTTTTTTAATATTGTTACGGTCTCAAGTAATTTCAAATGCAGCTGGTTGGCTTGAGCTGTCACAAGATCCCAAAAATGTGTCATGTCCGACTCTCCGTGAGAAACCATGCTGATGCACTTGGTATTCATTGCAGATATACTGGTGTGGGTTGCCAGTTCCTTTTCCTGTCGCCACGGCATACAGCGCCTTGTACTCCTAGGTCAGTGAGGGCGAACCTTTTTGAGCCCGAGTGCCCAAACCGCAATACATGCCAACTTTTTTTTCCTCTAAGTGCCAACACGGCAATTAAACCTGAATACTGAGGTACACACACACACGCAGCTGAGTACACACACACACGCAGCTGAGTACACACATATAGACTGATAAATACACACACTGCATTGAGGGGTGCAGTGTATGTGTTTGTGAGTGGGTAGGGGGTGCTGTATGAGAGTGGGGGGGTGCTGTGTGTAAAGGAAGATTTTTTTTTTTATTCCTATCATAAAATCAAATTATTTTTATTTATCCCCCCCTCCCTTCTTCTTACCTTTGGTGAAGGAGGGGGGGACACAGTCGGTGGTGGTTAGTAGCTCTAGCTATGCCTCGGTTCGCCTCGCCTTTCCTCAGTCCTCCCGCGCAATGCTGTGGGGAGCGTTGCCATGGGAACGCGCGGCGACGCTCCCCATAGCCTGCTCGCGGGAGGATCGTTCTTCTGATCCCTCCCCTTGCCGGCTGCCTCCAAGTCCTCGGAAGCAGTTTGCACTGATGCCGGCGACCTATGGCCGCGTGCCCACAGAAGGGGCACAGCGTGCCTGCCACCTGTGGCACGCGTGCCATAGGTTCGCCACCACTGTCCTAGGCGGTCTCCCATCCAAGTACTGACCAGGCCCAACCCTGCATGACTTCAGGGTGGTGTGACCTCTCGGTTCCATGACTGTAGTTGAACCCATATTGCAGCAGTGAAAGCACCAAATCCTAACCACTGGACACAATGTTGCACATAATTTAAAATTTGTTGTAACTTTTGTTTTGCTATTTAAATTAAAAAACTTTAAATAGGTTATTTCATGACAGTGAAAATGGAACAAACATAATTTTATATGTTCACCCTTTCAGGCCATATCCACTTTGTGATCCACACAATGAATTCATTCATTTAGACCTACATTGTAAAGCTTCTGCTCTGACAGTGTTACTAATGGTAATATCTTGAGTGAGTGATAGTTATGTTCATATAGTGATACATAAAATTATATAAATACACTACACTGTGACATTCCTCAATTTTAGGTCTAAAGTCAGCGCATACCCTGATATAATCTAGGTAACATATGGTATAGTATTTTTTTAAACCGTTTTTGTATGCTTTAGTAAATTATTACATAATTGGTTACTAAGTAACATAGATAGGATATTGGTTACTAAGTAACTTCTGTTAGCATATTAGGGTAACTTTTCTTGGAAATACTTAAAGGTTAAAAAAGACCTAGCATTAAACTAACCCTATTAATATTTCCCAGTAACAAGCAATTATAGTTACAGTAATTTTAATGGTATTTAATATTAAGTCAACTCAGTCATGACCATTTAACATTACGTTAAAATTTTTAAATGTTTGGAAGCTGTCTCCTTATAACGAAGATATGACAGTTCGTTAATACATTGATGTAACTTAACTATGAAAATGTGTGAAATATTTTAAATGGCGATGTACAATTGTTAACATTTTACTTTTGTTCCTTCAGATTGCCACCGACACTGTGGATGTCCAGATACATCAGTCTTCCTTTAGAGGACTATTTTCCCTTTGCATAGTGAACTTGTTGGATGTGCTTGCCAGGTCATATGATGACCAGTGTGGGGGTTCACCGGACCACCATCCAAGGGCTTGCAATGCAACAACTCCATTTTAACTGCATGGCTTTGTTGATGTGATGATCTGTTTAATATCAGTGACCCTCTTCACCACCACCTTTTGTCATCTTTTGACTCTACATTCCTGGGCACACATGTTTAACATGGACAAGGAGAATAGCACTCTTTTTAAAGGAAGACTTGTGTATTTGGCCATCCATAGTGTTGGTGGCTCCAGGACCAAAGGGTAGGTTATTGACCTGGTGTGAGGAACATAGACCAGGATTACCATCCTTTGCAGAGGTGAGCGAATTGGATTTACTTCTCTCTGCACAACATAAAATCCTGAAAGCATGGATCAATAATACTACCCTTAGTTTGGAGAAGGAAAATATAAAAGTTGTGTCGTCGGGTACTTATCACATATATAGTTGTGAGCATGCGAGTTGTTGCTAACGCTTGCGGGCTCGCGTAGCGCTGCGGCCCTCGCAGTGAGGGCAGCGCGCAAGGGCCTCAGTTGCTGGCATGGAGCGCCTTTGGCGCTCCATGCCAGCAACTGCAACCCTCGCAAACTTTACGGTGCAACGCAAACAACACGACACACCAATTACGACCCTCGCAGACTTTACCTCGCAACGAAAACAACATACGACACACGTTAACACACATTACGACCTCGAAACACTCGGACGCAACTCGCGAACATTACAAAATTCAAAACACAATACATATACACAGCACATATATAAAAAACTTACCTACAGCAACAGGGAGCATCCAGGACCTCAAAAAAGCAACTTACACCTTGATTTCACTCAAAATAAAAGAGTTTACACACTAAAATATTTGCTAAGCGACAGAAAAAATGG
>CM050166.1:389018514-389106014 GCA_027410445.1 Discoglossus pictus | reverse complement strand
TTAGACACCCGAAAATCCCCTAAGCAAGAGAAAAAATGGCCGCTGAAGAAAACAAGGCTACAGGACCCTAAATGCGCAAAACACCACCAAGCACATACAGATTTTCCAAAAAGCCGTATGAGGTACAAGATACACTATGAAAAGGACGCTACATCATACACAGCCGCGTACCACATACACATTAGCCGCCAGTTTACAACACTAACTTACACAATGCGGAAGTACACAGCTACACTAATGGCTTCCCCTCGCGCACCCAGCCTATTTACACTGCACACATTGCTAACACACCTCAGCTCCACAACAGTGCAAATCTACATTATATGCTGCAGGAACACCAAAACAGATTGTCAGCTCTTCAGCACAATGCTTCCTGCATATATTACTTCCAAATAGGTAAAGTATATTAATTTATTAATGTATTAATTATTTCATTAGCATCCAAAACAAATATATACACCCACAAAAAAAAAAATCTCACAATAAACACAAAACCCATTCACTGCGCGTCTTCACCAAACAGCATTACCTGCCTTACAATTGTATTGCCGTAATTTTTTGACGGGCAAGTCGCTAGTTATATATAACGTCATGTGTAATGTGATATAAGTGAATGAGGACATCATAAAAAATATCTTCAAGATTGAGGTAACGATTGTTAAAGCACCACTGTAATGCAATTAAAAGTACAATAAATCTCATGTGTTTGTTGAGCAGAGACTGTTAAAAACAATATGCTGTTTAAAACTAATAAAGGGGATATGGGCAGCTCTGCCTGCGGACTGGACGTCCTGGAGCTTGGAAGCAGGCAGTTTGATGATGTCTTTGGCACCACCCTGTGATGTAATTGGCTCTGACCTCACTGTCCACACAGAAGTATTGAAGGTAAAATCTCCATGCAGCTGCCTATTTGACCTCGTACAATGACATCTCTGATGTAGGCCCATTGACTAATGCCCTGCCCCTTTACTGAGCATGCTCAGTATAAACAAAGCCTAGACTGGTCAGACTTTTTTTTTCCCAGTCTGCACTCAATATAAGGCAGAAGTAAGTGGAGTGAAGCAATTCTGCTTGAAGGAAACTAACAATTTCTAAAGTAAGAAAAAATATTAACTTTTATATTTATTTTAAACAGCATACTTTTTCTATTAGTCTGCACCAACCAAACAAACATATGATCTTTACTTGTAGGTGCAGGTCTGTGTATTTTAAACACATTTTTTTTTCTCTCTCTCAAAATTAAATACATGTATATTTCTGCTCACATGCAATATATATAAATACACCAGTGGCAAGTGCTCAGCGAGTTCTCCTGACTCTAGCTCAGCACGAGTAGCTACCTAAAGGAAGAAGGAACATCAGGATCTTCCAAAATTATTTGCCTAGAGCAAGGAAGTGAAGATGATCTCTGCATTTTGCAGATTGTCTGTTCCTGCCTTCTGCCATTCATTTAATATATAAATATACCTTGGCAGAGGTGCAAACTAAAGGCTTTAGTAGAAGTCATATGATCAGGATATGGTAGTACTGCCACGTCTGCCTTTACTTTTACATTGATTGCAGTAGTTTGTAGAATAAAAGCTGCCCATAGTGTTATCTTCTTCTCTTGCTTCTCAACAGGAAATTGTTTAACATAGATTCCTCATTCTGTATTCAATGTATAAATGAAACTACAGGGACATTGTAGTGCTGTTACTAAAAACATTTTAGTAAAGTAAGGAAAAATAGTTCTTGCCTATCTATGCAACATTATTCTTTCCTGGTCACCTCCATTGTTGTCTTGGAATTCCCCATATCTGTGAATATATGCTTCTTGTCAATTAGACTGGGATTTGCTTATTGACACTGAATACATTACTATTTGTACAAGTACTGTAGATTACTGGCTCTACATATCTTCTATTCAAGCATGAAGAAGCCTTGGAAATTAGAACATGACAGATGGGAAGGTCTTTATAAGACATCAATGGAGAAGGTCAAAATTACATACTATTGTAAGTAAGGATGTTTCTATTCATTTTTAAGTTCTAAAAAAATGTTGCCCTAAAACACCCTGTTGTTGTTGTTGTTATTATTTTCTATAATATTTTATATACAAAATGCCAACAGAATTACATATCACTACATTAGGGTTCAATGATTATGTTAAAAATATCATTATACAGATGATGTTCAGTTGTCTAAACCACATGGTATTTCAGAAACATGGCTGTGGCCTTCGTGTTTATTTGTACAATTGCATTCTTTCATAGAAGAACGCCGTGGGTTGAAGGTACACTAATTTGCTGGAAATGACTTTCAGCATTATTTAGATCTCGTTAAAATATGTGGAATTAGTTATTGAGTTTTTGAAATTGAAGCTTTTTAATCATAATTATGTTTTTTTTGAAGGTTTCATGATCACATTGCTTCTAGTCTTCTCTTTTACTATCAGAATGGTGATGTCTGTTCTGTTCACTTAAAGGGCCATTGAAGCCATTTTTTTTCTTTGTTGCTGCTGAAAGATGTCAATTGATAATATTGAACAGTGTGCTTCTTTTGATGAAAATGAAGCTCCTGGATCAGAATCTCCTGCTTTGGTTGTATAAATATCTATATATCTGCATTTATAAAAAACAGATTTTCTTCTGGATGAATATATAAATTTGTGTGTGCACATTCCCTTCTTTATCAGAAACTTGTTGCAAAATCCACACTCGGCTTTTTTGGCATAATTGCCCCTGCCCATGATATACCTCAAAACTGTCCCATCTTATTAATCAATATCTGCCTATATCCTGCACAACTTTTATCTGAATGTCTGAGTACAGTCTCAGCGCCCTTTTCCTGTGAAGATCTTCAAATGGCTCTAAATACATAGTGCTGTATAAACATATTATTTTGTTTAATAAATGTCACTTGCTTTTCCTTGTTGACTGCAGCAAAAGTGGCTGTGTAGGCCACAGACAGGAAAATATACAGCAAGATGGGTCTGGAGGTCTCTAAGCAGGACACAGCATGCAGTAAGGAACACCAGTTGAAGCATTCTACCTCCTCCTATCAGTCTATAGGAAATTAGAGGCTAGACTATCCTCCAGTGACATCACTGCTGGGTGTGTCTAACTGACAGAGCTGTTAAGGACTCCATGTATCATGCCACCTATTGTCTACAGCTACTACACACCCCTGTTTATTACTAATGCAGCACAGACAGCAGCCAACGGCGTGGTAGTGTGTCGATACGATGCCGGTTGGCAAAGGTATCTGGAGTCATGCAAACTGCATTGCATCAGACAGCTGCTGAAGAGTGTTGGAGGATCCATACGGTGATCAAGGTGGTCCCACAGGTGCTCCATGGAGAATTTGAAGGCCAGGGAAGTACTTGGAAGTCTTTGTTGTGCTCCTCCAACCACTACCGGACAATTCTGACCGTATTGCATGCTGCATTGTCCTAATGGAAGATTCCACCCGCTACATGGGAGACCATGAAATGTATGGGTGTATTTGATCTGTAAGGATGGATAGTTAACCCAATCGATTGAGAGTGCCTTCAGAGGTATGAGTGGACCCAGACAATGCCAAGAAAACATTCCCCAGACCATTATTCTGTCACCATTAGCTTTTGTTCTTCCAACAATGATTGCAGAGTGTTTGTTCTCGAAGGTTTCACACCTGACACCCAACGTCCGTCCAGTCGATAGAGGGTAAAACGTGACTCATCCGAGAAAGCAATTCTTTGCCGATCAGAAGAGGTCCAATTTCAGTATAAATTGAAGCCATTTCTAACCATGAAACCTCATCACCATGGGTGCAGTGACCAGCCGTTTGCTTCAGAGACCCATACGCAACAAGGTTGGCTGTACTATCATTTTAGAGACGTCTGGTAGCCCCCTGGTTCGTTTGGACGGTGAGTTGCTCAACTGTAGCGTGTTGGTTTACCCTCGCACACCTCAGCTGAAGAATATATTTGAAATATGGATTATACATGATTTATATATATATATTCCCCTGTATCAAATATGTTTTTCAGTAATCGGATGAAAGTCATGATTGATGCATAAAAGTTTTCCAGAAAGTTGATGCAGAATATATTATTACACTCTGACCCACAGATGGAAAAGGTATTCTTAGGATTGCTAGAAAATGTTTACATCTAAAATGTAGAAGGTGGGGAGCTCCTTCATGGATGTGAGTTCATAACTATGCAGACCTTTGAATTTGGGCTTTTGATTGTAGGATGTACATTTCTTTTCATGTTAGCAAGCTGATCTCTTACTATATGTCATATTTCACAGGGAACTAGTGTGGCGTTGGGGACTCAAGTGTTATAGATCAGGAATCCTGGTTAATTTGTTAATAAATAGCCCGTTCCTGGATAGGAGTTACTGTAAATAAGATATGGATATACAAATAAATTATGCATTGTTGCATCTGGTCTTCCAGTTTTTATTTTCATATGTAAAGATGGGGATTTAATTTTGATTGCTACCTGTTGTTTAACTTCACATGAAAATAAAGCAAGCACAGTCTTTTGCAAGATAGGTTATTGTAACCAACTTAAATGGCATGAACGCACTCTGCATTAGTTTGTGCTTTGAGCTAAAGGAAGGTATAGTCACCTGTGAATCCTCTGCATAGCATCATGATCACATATGTAAACAAAATTGCGATTAAAGAGCCCTGTGGCACTTCACATGATGATTTTAGTATATACCTGAAGATGTTCTGTCATGAGTCAAAATGAAACCAACAGTAGTTTAACATGAAACAGAAAAGGTCAAAGTTATTGCAATAATTAAAATAAACCTAATTGCAATTGGTTGTAATAAAAATATGAAGTGGAAGTGCATTAAAATTGCTAAATCAGTAATGTTAGTGCATATGTTACAGGCAAAGTATGAAATCAGGCATTGTGTGCCGTGCCTAAAAACACCATGGCTATGCATTGTATGGAATCTCTGACATATATGTTAGGAAAAGTATGAAATGCTTCTTGTTTAACACTGAAAACCTCCATGCAAGTGACCCAGATTCTGCTTTCTATACATTAATGTTTACTTATTTGGAGGAGTCTATGGTCCTTTTTAATAGGTCGATATTTGGCCTATTTCTTACTGTTTTTGTTCATTAAGACACATCTGGTATTTTTAAATTTTGTAGGGTCTCTACTTAACGGTTACATTTTGTCATAAATTATTGGTAGTAAATTTATACAGATGAATATTGTCTGGACCTAAGACCAAGATGGACCTTACTGGATTTAAAAGAACACATTGTTAGGAATCTGTAGGAAATTCCCTTATTTACAGTGTACTCTTTTGAAGAACTTCATATTTAACTGGAAATCTAACCCCCCCCATATCACTAGCAGAACCTTCTGAATTATGTTATGTTCATGGCCCACAAATCTGCCAATGTTCCTTGTTTTTACGAACTTCAGAACAATTTGGAATATGGATTACAATTTTGGGCACTAATTCATAAAAAGGACATTTTAGACCTGGAAAAAGTACAGAGAAGGGCAACAAGGGGAATGGAGGGGCTAAATTATGAAGAAAGGCTTACTAAATTAAACGTATTTTCTCTAGAAAAAAGGTGGTTTAAGAGGAGATATGATTACCTTATAAGAATACATCCAGGGTCGGTATAAAGTTTTCAACTGACAAGAGGACATCCTTTGAGGTTAGAAGTTAAAAGATTCTGGCTTAAAGAAAGAAAAAGGTTCTTCACAGTAAGGGCGGTTAATCTGTTGAATTCTCTACCAAAGGAGGTGGTGACAGCATATTAGATAACTTTATAAAGGGATTGGATATATGTTTAAATAAAAAGGGCATTCAGGGTTATCCGCTCAATGCACTGCACACCCCATCCCGAGGCCCCCTCTACTTAATGGGCCTTACCAGCCTCGCGATGAACGCCTTTGGCGCTCATTGCGCATGTGCAAGCCCTACCAGTTTAACATAGCGTTACCAACAAAGCCGTAATTGCCACAACTATATATGTGATATAACTACAGTGGTCCTTTTAAGAATAAAGTCAGAGAGCAGTTTATGTCTTTCTATGAACTATGCAAAAATGTTTGTTGAAAACGGCACATAGTATTTGCTCATGCGTTACTGCACCATTCTTGTTTCATATATGCTGTAAGTATCTATATACATTATTACTTGCTGGACCCAAGCAAGGATTGGCATATGGAAAATTGATTTTAAATGAGGTGGGAGAGTGTTTTCATCAAGCCTCATTACATCGATGTTTGTTAAAACATCCAAATTGAATAGCTATTAAGGACTGTAATATGTTCACACTCATAAGTGCTGACCTTTCTGTTTACATAAGTGATGTTAACAAGTGGCATAATGGTGCAACACTGAAAGATGGATGTTGACTGATTGGTGTGTTTTATATGCTTTTAGAATTAAAACGTTTACATTTGCATGTCAAATTTATTTTGCATAATACATCTGAAGCCCTGTACGAGTTATTAATGACAACCTTTTTGTCCAGGTCTCTTTAGCGCTGCACATTCCAGGGTTAATGGCTCTTGTAATTTAGTGCATTTTGCATATCCAGTGAGGGCAAAGCCAGAGTCACCTAGTCTTGGAGCTGGCAGTTGTGTAAATAATGACTACTAGTTTCTGGGAGCTCCAGCAGATGTGTAGTGTAAGTGTAAAATAATATTAATCTACAATCGCAATTTAGAGTTCACTTTCCTACAGATTTCGAACAATGTGAAAATTGGAACTGTTTCTCATCTGAAGAATGGCAGTTATTGTGGGAAAGAGGCAGCTGTCATCTCAAGTAGTTTTTTTGTCTACAATCAATCAATATCTTCTGTAAAACATATTGACCAAGGATGGGATATTTTTGTAATAATCTGCTATGTGCTGTCTTTGTTCCTCTTTTCATACAACTATATGCCTCTCTCCACTCCTTTCTTTCTTTCTCTTTCACCACCCTTCATCTGCCTTCATCTCTTAACCTTCCTTTCTTTATGTAGTTTTATTTTTCTCATTCTTGATAGCTTTCTAGCTGCTTGCTTCTCAACACTATCCATCAACCATATAACTCTGAGTCCTGAAATGTTGTTTTAATGTAAAAAAAAGTATTTTTCGCAGAAAATCACCTTGCAATTTGGCACAGTTCTTATGCACAAAAACTAATATATATATATATATATATATATATATATATATATATATAATCGCATATCGCATATAAGGCGCTCCTTGCCAGCAACTGAGGCCCTCACAAAAGTTACGTCGTTACGCAAGGAAAATACGAGACACATTACGACCTCGCAAAAATCAGCCGCAGCACGCGCACATGAAAACATGAAAAATACAACAAATACACACAACAAATACATAAAAAAGCTTACTTACAGGAAGAGGGAGCATCCTGGACCTCGAAAACTAGTTACACCTCAATTTAACTCAAATTAAAAGAGTTTAGACACTAAAAAATTCTCTAAGCGAGAGAAAAAATGGCCGCAGAAAAAAACGAAAACGAGGCTACAGCAGTGTAAAGACGCAAAACACCACCAAACACCTACGTATTTGCCGAAAAACACCTACAAGATTAAAAAACGAGGATGCAACCCGCGCGACCCCAAAAACATTACAAATACAAACAACAAACACATAAAAAGGTTACTCACAGCAAGGGGGGGCACCCAGGACCTCTGCAAGTGAAGATACACCTCCATTTAAGCACAAATTTCGTTTAGAGACTCGAAAATCACCTAAGCGAGAGAAAAAATGGCCGCCGAACAAAACGAAAACGAGACTAAAGGTCCCTAAACACACAAAACACCACCATAAACACGCAAAACACCACCAAACCACTACGGATATTCCGAAAAAGTCGCACAACATAGAAAACGAAGGACGCTAAATCAGCCACATTATATACACCAAACACCATTAGCTCACTTACAATTTCATTGCCGTCATTTTTTGACGGGTAATTCGCTAGTAAATATATTATTACTAATAAGGAATAGTACATTAGTGATTCTATTTGAATGTCTAAAAATACAGTATATGCACTGCAGTCTGGGAAAACTGGGCGGGACATGCAAATGAGGCCACATAATGCACCATCACTCTGCCAATCCAAACCATTTTAAACATGGCTCCTTTTAAGCATATGCTTACTGTATTTCACAGTTTTCGGCATAGCAACGGATGGATTTTTCACAAACCAGGTCACTTAACCACATACAGCACTGTTTCACGGTTACTGCCGATCCTCAGTATGGTGTGAGTGCCTGGTTTGTTTGGTGATTGTTGTAAAGAGTAGTTCTATACAGCAATTATAATTGCTATATATAAATTCCCTTTTTTTTATTTTATTTATAATTAACTTTTTTATTGAAAGAATAAACAAATAGAACATTGTAAGTTCAGCAAATCATATAACAAATCTCTCAAGTATCAACAAGATATATCAATAGGTTTCTTTCAAAGTTTTTCTTTTTTGATTAGAATAACACATAAACATGTAAAACATATATATAAAGTCACACAAGGTCTTGAACATATATACATTCCTCAAAGCAGACATGTGTCCAGGAGGTACAGTAAGGTGAAACCATAGATCAAACATCAGGTCAACCCATAAAAGTAGTTCACACGAACCTTATTGTGGACCTCGTAGAGTCCGTAAGTCCCAGCAGGAGGCCCATCGACGGTATCTTTCATCAATTTCAGCTGAAAGTGAGCTCATAGCCCGAATTAACCTGATTTTGTGAAGTATTTCAATGTGAGTAGGGGAGGTAAGTTTCCAGTGTTTAGCTATGATGCATCTCGTGGCCAAAAATATCTGTGTTGTTAAACATTGTTCTGATTTGAATAGCCCCGTAATTGGAAGGCCTAGCAAAGCTTCCTCAGGCTTTTGTGTTACTGTTGTCCCCAAAAGTGTTTCTAATAGGTCGTATGTTGCTGTCCATATGGGTCTTATTTTCGGACACTCCCACAGCATGTGAATCAGTGTACCAGTGTCTCTGCAGCCCCTAAAACATGTGTCAGGGTGTGTTTTGTTCAGAAGATGGAGTCTTGCTGGTGTAAGGTACCACCTCATTATTGTCTTAAAAGAGTTTTCTTTTAGTGTCACGTTTAGTGAAGACGTATAGGCTTGTTTGAGGATCTTATTCCATTGGCTGTCGTCTAGAGTTTATAATTCCCTTTTTTAAGAACACCTGAGTCTTTAGAAACTCTTGAGTGGTCATCCATGATTTCCTGCTGCTCTAGGGTATAAATATGAGGTGACACTCAGGCCAGACAACTGGAGCTGTGATTAACTTGCCTGCAAGAGGACAAAAATAGACCTTTTGGCAACACCAGATGTGCGATTTGAAGTAAAAGGAGCACTTTATGGTAGTGGGTCTTTAATTTACACAAATGTTTTGCACATTATCAAGTTGAGTTATTTAAAAAATAACCACAGGGGTCCGTTTTTAGCCTCAGGATGGTAATATTATGATATAAACATATATACAGGGATTGACAAATGTATACCAATGTTAGGGGGTGGCCAGACTACTGAGGAACCACATTTTTCGTAGATGCCAGGGAATGCTAGTAACAAATATTCTAGAATCCACTAGGGAAAATGTGTACAGAAGGAACTTCCTTTAAAATAGTAGAGATCTACTAAGAAAATGTATTTAAAGTAGAGCAGTAGACTGTCATAAATAGATTTTGTTCCTCTTAAAAAGCAGGGTATTCCAGGGTTGGGCTATACATCTGTTTGGATTCAGAGTGATGACTTTTATTTATATTTCTAATTTGTGTATCATGAGTGTGTTTGCGTCGTTCAGTTGTGTCCAACTCTCTCCGTGACCTCGTGGACCATAACACACAATGCTGATCCACTTGGTAATCATGGCAGAGATAATGAAGTGGGCGTGCCAGTACCTTCACCAATGGCCAAAGCATACAGCTTCTGGTATTCCTAGGTGGACTCCCATCCAAGTACTGACCCGGCCCAACCCTGCATGGCTTCAGGGTGATGGGACCTCTTGGTTCCTGACTGTAATCGAATTCAGGTCACAGCGATGAAAGCCCTGAATCCTAACCCTTGGATCACCAGAGAACCCTTTGCATATCATGCAAACAAACTAAACTGGCTAATGGTTTATTCTTTCTCATTTAGAGTAAATTTGTGTTCAAATTTGACCAGCTTAATAATAAAATGAATTAGTAGCTATAGGGCAACCACCTTGTGGCTCCAGATCAACCAGTGATCGCATATTATTTTATGTTTTTGTGTGTAAGGGCCCATCAATACTTCTATTTATAAGCAGATCAAAATGATGTATCCTAGGATTTGAGAGCAATGGAGGTTCTGGAAATCTGTGACCCTATGAGGGAGAATGACTGAAGGATAGAGTAAAGGTTAAGGAAAACAAGAGAAGCTGTTCAAGAAGAATGTTATGGTGATGAATGGGTGTGGCAAGGGGAATATGAATTTGAGATTCAGGTATGAGTGGAAAAATGAAGAAGTGGGTGGACAGGTCTAGAAGCAGTATGTGGAGAAATAAGGTTGGATATTGAGCCCATGTAGTATAGGCCTGGGGTTGACAACTTTACCTAAAACTTAGGAGCCAGCCAAACGTATTGGGACCTATAATATGTATAATATCAACATGTATAATAATAATAAAAAAAACAGGAGCCAGCAGTGACCTTTTAGGAGCCCTGGCTTCTGGGATTTAACAAGCCTTGGTATAGGTTGATGAAGTGAGTTGGAGGAAATCAGTAGTATGCTAAATTTGGGGAAACAATCAGGTAGTCTGGCATGAATGAAAATTTATGAAATTAGGTGCAATTGTGTAAATAGAACTGAAGGAAAACAAACTTCTCTACACCTGTAATAGCTTGCATACTTTTGTCACATTTGTCTTATTTATTTATATTCACTTTGAAAATAAGTGATAATAATTATTCAGTGATGTTTAAAAAAGCTGAAGAAAATCAAACTATATAACACTTTGCTTCAGTCATTCAGCAAGTTGCAATTCACATCTGTAATTGACTTAAGATGTTATTTTGGAGAGACACAATATGCAGAACTAAGGCAAATAGGACAAGTAATGAGTACCATTAACAAGTCTGTCCCTAACTCCTGCTTATTGATTTGATATGGAGGTTTGCTTATTAATGTGCCGATATATTCCGTATTGCTATACAAGGTTGATTTTAAGATTATTGGTTCAGTTCAAAACTATCTTTGTCTTCCAGGCTTCCTGGAAGTTTCCACACCTGTGTAATATGATTCCGTTTTTAGTATTTAGCTTAGGTATAATAAGGACAATGGACTAGTAAAGTTGCAAATAGTCTTCTCAGAACTAGGTGAGTAATATCACATATAATAGTTGGTGTAATTGCCAGTTTGTCAGTAACGCTATGTTAAAAGGTACGGGCATGCACAATGAGTGGCGAAGGCGCTCATCGTGCGGCCCGAAAGTTACGGGTCTACAGGGGCTGCAAGGAGCACCAAAGGAGCTAATCACGAGGCATGTACGTAACTGGCTTGACGGGGCTGCAATGTCACATACCAGCCTTTCAATGAGCGGCCTTCGGCGCTCATCGCGATGCCTGCAAGACTTTGAAAAAAAAATTCAAGCCTGTAACTCAGAAGCTGTTCAGAGGCCCCAAAAAGACGCCAATTGATTACAAAAGTAACTGTGAACCTCACACACAGCACAGGGGGAGAGGCAGGGAGCCTGTTAGTGAGGTTGAAAGCTAATTTGTTCTTCAATTGGTGTTTTTTTGAGGTCTGAAAACTGCTAAGCAAGGGAAAAAAATGGAGACCGTAGAGATTCAGGGGAGGGAGGGGGGGGGGGGGGAAGAGACATAGAGGAGGGCTATAAGTGAAAACAATTCACAGGGCACAGAGAGAGGCCAAAGAGACAGCCTGAAGGAGAGAGGGGGAAAGAGACACGGGTGAGAGAGTGGGGTCGAGACTCCCAATGAGCGCCAAAGGTGCTCATTGTGAAGCATTAAAGTGGCGGGTTTGCCGAGGCCTGCATTGAGCGGCCTTTGGCGCTCATTAGAGGCCTGTAAGTTAGAGGGGGGACAGCCTCGCATTGTGTAGCAAACAGCATTGCCAGGCTTAACATTTTATTCCCGTCATTTTTGGACGGGCAAGTCGCTAGTGTATATATATATAATTTATTTTTTTAATCTAGATAATTCTTTAGATGTATTTATTTATCATTGTCTCTGTAGCACATTATGATAACTTGTCATACAGTGCTTAAGGGGCTGACACAACCAGGAGCTAAGGCTCTTATAACTTTACTTCTGGCTCCTAACATTTTTGCTAATACTATAAGCACCATGCTCTGACTGCTAAGGAAAGTTTGGTCGGGACCTCGGTTTGGTGTAAACTTGTCAATATCTCTTGTTTAGGGAAGGGGGACATGGAGGAACCATGCAGATATCTATTTTTTCTGTTTTTTTTTTATATTATTTAAAATGAACTCCCTAGTTAGCATTTGCTGTTACCTGAACCATTTTACTTCCTTAACTTCCTTTACTTAATTATGACATTTATACAAATTCTAAATTCACTCTGACGTGCACCAAACAGACTTCCAATATTATGTACTTTCTAAATATTCCTAATACTACATTTTCTTTTGTTTAGAAAAAGCCTCGACAAATACCTTTTTTATTGGTGCAGATATGTATCCTTTACAACACGAGAGATAGAAAGACATGCTGTGTATAGTTGTATATGTTATATATGCAAAGTGATTTTATTTTATATGATCTTGGAGCATAACGATAAAACATGATGAAGTCTACACATACTGTATATACTGATACTTTTGAGTAACATTTAATAATTTTATTTTAATTTTATATTAGATACATACAGAGATTATTATTGAAAAGTTATTGTACGCATAAAAGCAATTAAATTATTTGCTAGACTACGATGAAACTTTATTTTTATTTTTTTTAAGATTTGCGAACCAGTCTATTTACAGTTAAAATGTAAAGAACGTGCATAAAAACATGAACAACTTATTAGCACACTATCTAACAACAATTATATTTGTGAATAGATTCACAATGTATTGTGGAAAAGCTGTTACAAAACTAATTCAGTCACTTGTATGGCCGTACAGATTACCCTGGCATTTCTGTCCTATGTAGTAAATTATTTGTTAATAAAAATTAATATCTTTTTAACAAATATTTAAAAAACTTTTAATTTCTTATATTTAATGGGCTACATTTCTTATATATAACCCAATCTAAAAGAAATATGAGTGTATGTATAATATATATATATATATACATAGGGCCTCATTCAATTGCGATTTGGCCAATTGAATAGGGGTCTAAATAAGCACATAACATATTTTTTTAAATACGTTTTTAGTTAGTGAAAACCTTGCTTTTGGATACATTTTTACTAACTAAAAACTTCTTTAAAAAAAATATGTTATGTGCTTATTTAGACCCCTATTCAATTGGCCAAATTGCAATTGAATGAGGGCCATAGTATGTGTGTGTGTGTGTGATAAATATATATATATATATATTTTTTTTGTATATATATATATATATATATATATATATATATATATATATCTGCAAATGACATGAATTATATATTTATTTTTCTTTTTTATACAAACATCTTTATGAGTACCTCCAAATACATATACAAATATCATAATACATCATACAAAACAAAGATTTTTTTTGTTTTACATTGGTGGACTGAGGAGGGGGAAAGAGTTCTGCCATGAATATATTGAGGCAATAGAGTTGGAGGGTTGCAGGCGCTGCTTTTTTTTTCTCACTACTAATATTTTAGCAATTTCGCACCAGGCTCCTAGATATAGAACAAACATGTCAAGCCCATTAAAGGACCACTGTGGACATATAATTAAAAAGTACTAGTTTGAAAATATACAAAAGGTATTTAAAATGGAAAATAACATGATAAAATCCTATTACCTTTTATATCTAGTTATGCTGCTAGGGGACCTAATGTTCTGGTTTCTGCTGATAACTTCCTGAGGTAGGTGAAGAATTTGAACCAGGAAGTTTCTATGAGCACAATGAGAATCTGGAATCTACAACTGCCAGTATTTTTTTTTTTTTCATAATATAGAATTTACATTTTGTCACTTTCAGTTAATAAAAAATATTTCCCTGAAAAAAAAACTGTAAAGTCCAGATGAAAGTTCACATGTGTTTTCAATAAACGTATCCAATGAACATAAGTAAAGCGACAGATTAGCACTCCTGATTATTAATACATAGCTGTATTCTTGATGTCAACCCGATGTTTAACAACAGGATGCATTAAAACTGCGAGCTGTGCATTGCACATTATCTGTATAATTTTTTTCTGGATTGGTAAAAGGTGCAGGCTTTGTTATGCTGTGAAATGAGTGCATCATTCTCCTACTTAGAACACTTCAGAGCTATTTCTGATAAATGACTGCAGGCAGCATCCATCAAAGCTAATGTACCCTCCATCTCCAGCACTCTCACTGGATTGGCTCCCATAATTACTATATGGATCTACTCTTGTCATTCTTTACACCTATCATCTGCTGAATCCCAGCTGTGGTTTTTGCGATTTTTTTTTTATTTTTTATTTTTTCGTTTTTTTACTCTTAGTGTAAAGATTTCTGTAATGCACCATTTTACCAGATAATACTTCCATTACGGTTTCATTTACTCTTCAACACTAGAAAAGAGAAAGTTAAACTTTGACAAATTGGTTTATTTCACCTTTTCCCCATTTATTTGCTAAAATAACACGCTATGCTATCGATAGCTTTTTTTACCAAAAAGGTATTTTTAACTAAAATGATATCATCTGCATGTTATGCTTTGCTCAAGTATATTTGTAGGCACATTTTATATATTTTTATGAAGACACATCTGACATGCTAAACAACTTTTTAATTATTTCTCAGTTTAGATAATCATGTAGTAATATAAAGTTGCAGTCAATGATGTATGATGGGAGATTTCTCAGGGGCTGCAATGCCGGCGCTGTAAGTTTAACCCTATATTAATAGGTAAAGTTTTTTTTTTCAGTAATGTAGTGAGACCTGTAAACTTCAAACTCCCATTTTCACTGGAGAATCGTTCTTAGTTATAAGTCTACTAGCGATAAAATCTGAAGCCATGGCAATGCTGTTTGCCGCACAATGTAAAGCTTTTTCTACTCTGAGGACCTTCGGCGCTCATTGTTAACTAATAATTAATTAATTAGTTACTTAATAAATTAATATACTTTGCCTATTTCTAATTTAATATATCCAGCAATCAATAGCCTGAAGAGCTAACAATCTGTTTTTATTTTCCTGCAGCATACAATGTACAGTTGGACTGTTGCTGCCCTGAGGAGAAAGTGTAATCAATGTCCCAACTGTGCATTAGAAATAGTCTGCGTGTGCGAGGGCAAACTGTTGGTTTGGTTGTGTAAGCGCCATTTTAGATTCGTAATGTTATTAGTTGCAAGTTATTGTTGTAAACTGGCATTGTTTGTCTATGTGCTACGTGGTTCGCGAGCATGTTCCGTCCTTTGTAATAGTGTATTTTGTACCTCGTACGTTCCTGTGGGAAAGTGCTACGCGGTTGGCGGTGTTTTGGCTAAGTCCAGCCTGTTTCATTGCCATCACCGCTCGCAGGCAATGAGCGCCTTCAGCGCTCAAAGCCTTTGTCCTGCGAGTTTTAGTGCCTTCACGTCTCGACTCGCTAAGCGAGCCTCGAATGCGATGAGCGCCTAAGTCGTAAGCACCACGCAAAGCCTGATTTCGTCTCGTAGTTTGACAACTATTATATGTGATGTAATCGCCCAGTATGTATAAGCTATAATTTAAGTCAGTCTTTTATATTTGTGTGTGTGTCTGTATCTATATATATATATATATATATATATATATATATATATATATATATATATATATATATATATATATATAATTATACACAGCAGGCATAGGCTTAAAGAAAGCCATGTTTGAAAATGGCTATGGATTGAAGAGCGAGGCATTTGTGGGCACATTTGCATGTCCCATCTCAGCTTCCCAGAATGCAGTGTAATAACTGTTTTTCACAGATTTCTGAGCTGGAAGCAGTTTTTTTTTTACCTTGCTTAAGACATTCAAATATGAACACAGATGTACTATTTATTTATATATATATATATATATATATATATATAATCGCATTTGTATGTAATGCATAATCAGCATATTAATACGTATACAGTATTATTGGACTTAAAGCTTGAGCACTGGGACAGAAAAGTTTTGCTAGGGTCACCCGAGATGGGCAGGTCATAGCATATGGATAAACAGAACAGATACACAGACAGATGTGCCTGGCATTCTGTGTTCATATGGTCACTGAGAGTCGGACACAACTAAAGGACTGAACAATAACAACAATATATATATATATATATATATATATATATATATATATATATATATATATATATATATATATAAATCTTCCCATGGATCACTATGAACCCATGAAAATATCTGCTGAATCAGTGATTTCATGCCCAGATTATAGTCTTCCAAAATATGATTCCAGAAAAAGGCAAAATCCAGTGGTGTTAACTGAGGAATTATAGGCACCACTGTTTTAATGTTTAGTAATGGTGCAACAAGCAATTTATTTTTTACAGAATTGCACAAAAATAAGGTAATGAACATAAAGCTAATGACTTGTCTTAGATGTTTGAGTTTAAAATTCAATACGGAGTGGTGGTTTATATACAAATTTTCCTAGTGACTTTACTCTTTGTTGTATAAATAGTTCTGCCTAAAAAAAAGTACTATTTGCTGAATTATTGAGCAGTCGTCTTGTTAACTTGTATGTCTGTGCTCACCATTTGATAGCAATGAAGTTACTCCTTTTTTCCTCTAAGGCTTCTGGAATAAACAAACAAGAGGTGCCCCTGGGCTCCCAGGCATTCAGATATGCACATTTTCTGCATGATCGCCTTAACGTTTCATGCGAGTGACAATATTAAAATAAGAGCCTCTAGATGGAGCTTCAGCACTTCCAAACCCTAAATACCTCCTCGTGTCCTTATTAAAAAAAGAAAGCAATCATATCTGTGTAAATGTTCCCTTTCGCCTCAATGTGTTGGGCAAAAAACAGTAGTTTTTTTTTTTCTTGATCGTATATGATAATTTTAATTGTTTATCTTTGAAAAATAAATCCTATATATTGGGATTTTTTTCCTTAAATTCCGTTCAGTTGTTATGCAAATGTGCCATATAATAAATCAAACTAAAATACAAAATTTTATATTATGGGTTTTACCCCAGAGATGAAATTCTAGTAATTTTAATAGCAAGCAACACATTTTAGGAGCTTTGAAACATGTGCTCAAATTATATTGGACTTAAATTGTAAAATATAGTATCCTGAATAAATGTGTGCATTTGGTATTAATTTGAGGGGGAAACCTTTACCCAGATCTAATTATATTTTGTTATTTGCTTAAAACTAAAAGGTGATAAGAATAAACCTTTCACTTTTATTAAATATTACCTTACATGTACTGTATGCGGAGTACATTAAGAAATGAACAGATGGTAAAAAAAAAAGTACAGAACAAACAATGGTTCAGGAAATTTACTATAAAATACAATCTACACTTTTATTGTTCTTCTGCAAATCTGTATTTTGTCATGAAAATGACACATCTTTATATTATATATTTTTAGAAAAAGGTAGAAATTATTATGCTATTGAAGCCAACATTTTTATAGAATTATTAGAAATCCACGCAAATATATATCCCTATCTATCTATCTATCTATCTGTATATGTATGCGTGTATGTATGTGTATGTATATATGTATGTGTATATATGTATATATGTATATATATATATATATATATATATATATATATATGTGTGTGTATATATATATATATATGTGTATATGTATATGTGTATATATATATATATATATATATATATATATATATATATATATATATATATATATATATATAATCAGAAAGTAGAAAATTGTAATATACCGGTATGTATATATGAATGTTTAGATTAATCGGAGATGGACAAAAATACAACTTAGGGGCCATGTAGGTTTTTAGTAACCAGAGAGAGCGTGCCTTCATAGAGATTCAATTTTATTATAAAAAATAAAAAAAGTTTAGGAAACTGAGATTGTATATTGTGTATGACTGCATTTGTGCATCTATATAAAGGTGGAAATGTTGTGGGAGTTAGGGCTCCTAAAATGTGTGCTTCTGGCTCATAGGGATTCTTCCAAAAGGGGCTTCTTTCCAGGCTCCTTGAAACATCCTGTAAAATCTTCCAGTCTCCTATGTGTTTTGATACATTTGTCATGACATAGAGAATACATAACAGATAACCATGTAGCATGGTCCAGTTTCACCATTGAAGTGCTCTGGTGAACAAGTCTGTAAATGTTTAGAGAACACACTGGATGACAGTATTATGGTCATTTTAAACCTTTTACCCTTTATGTATATTATATATTACAAGTTGTATAGCTGCTGTAAAATATAATGTAGTTATATAGTATAAAGTGTATATGGATATATAGGTACATATATTTTAGAAAAATAATATTGTGTATATATGTATGTTCTGTGTTGTCAGTACACCCAAGATACTCATTAGTAGTTGTATATTTGTGATTGTCATGGTGAATAAAACCTTTTGTCTGGTGCAGGTGTTCTCACTTTTACATCTGTGATTTGTTCTTCAGTGTTAACTGCTGCTTTCCCAGAGTCTAAAACATGAATGAAAAATGTTTATTAGCTTTACAATTAAAATAATTTCTGCAAGAAAATATAAAAGGTGACAAATACCTCTGTTGAAAAAAATGAAAACTGAACATTAAAATGTGGGCTTCATTTTAAACAATTTTTAACCGTTAACTTTACCACCTTTTTATTTGAATAATGTAACCTAGTGAAAATGGTTGTTTTTATCAGCATAATATATTATTCTGACACTATGTAGGACTAGGACTCTGAAGCTCATTTCTTTATTATTTCTGTTATTGTCTTAAAATACTATTTTTTTTTAAAGGCATATTAATAACTCCCACAAACACACTGCTACTAATTGCTTCATTTCGTTATGATGGTTATTTGTGTCTCCTTTTCTATTTGATGAGGCTGAAAGAAGTAATATTTTTTTATCATTTGTTACTCTCCGTAAATTATCACCTTGTCTGTTCATAGATCATGCATTGTAGTAAGTACCAGGCATCCTAGTGTTGAAGGGGTTAATTAGATGAAGACCCTTAACTTACTCGTGTAACTATAGCAATGGGCAGATTTCTGCACCACGATATTAAATAACAGGTATTTGTGGAAACAATTAGTGACGGTCACCAGGGGAAAAAAGAAACGTCCCCTATGCCCTAAATAGTGGGATTAAAAACAGAAATATCCTGTCTGCTTTGCTTTTACCCTGGATAATGCAATTGTATTGAACAATTTCAGGAGGCCAGTTATAGATCACTTGAAATGTACATCCCTTTTAAGCCACACACTACTTTTGTGGCCCAAGTTCCCTTTTAGTCATTTTGGCTTTTTTTTTTTTTACAGCTGAGCTGAAAGGAAAATTCATCAGGCATGAAAAATCACTTTTTTTCCCATGTGTATAGCTGCATCTGCCACACTGATATAAGGACTGCATAATGAAACCATAAGAATCCATACATTGTGTGTGCTCGCATGTAGGAAGGGGTCACCTCTTCCATCCTCTTAACCCTGTCCTGCTCACTCAGACGACGGCCTTGGACCATACTACTTGTACCAATATTTTTAGGCCAAAACACCAATTACCTAACCAATTATTTATTTAGATCATACTTTCACTAAATGTCCTGTATTTTATAGCTATGCTGACTGATGGCTAAACCTGTGGTATATGTTGCATTATTTGGCCTTTGCCACAAATAAGAGCTTTGTAGATAACATTTTAAAGGGGCTCTGCTAAATAAACCATTAACACATTGGTGTGTAGTAGGCTTCCTTACAATTATTCAGTCACATAGTTTAATGTTTACTTATTTTTGTGCAATTACTTTTTTGTTCTTTTTTTTTTTTTTTGTATATTTGTTTCATCTAAAATTTCTTCAAAGATGATTAAAAAAAAAGTAATTTCTATAGATTTAAGGTTTTGATTTACACCAACCAAGTATTAAATGTTAAAATGATTCACTAAAATTCATCCCAATAATGCAATTATCAGTCCAGTGGGAACCTTTGGAATTTAATTATTTTTTGGAAAGTTAAGTTTTTGATTCCTCATCCAAGTATTAACTGCATTAGGATATCTGAAAAAAATAAAATAAAATGCTATGTATCTCGTAGAGCTTAAAGGGGAATATTCATCTAAAATAAAATAAGGCAGAGTATGGAAAAATAAAAATAAATTTGTACTAAGTTAATATTCATAGTTTCTGCTCTGGATAAGTGGTCTATATATTCATAAACATGTCCCTTAGGGCTATGGATTGCTAATTTAGGAGCCCATGGAATAACTGAATGGAGCAGAATTAAGTACTACTATAGCCTTGATTGCTCACGCACAATCCAGGCTCCAGAATTACTTTAGCCTGCAAAAAAAAAATATATATATATATATATATATATATATATATATATATATATATATATATATATATATATATACACCCAAACTGTTTGTGTAATGGTATAGTCATTTTTTTAAACTGAGTCTTCTATTAATACTGATAGATCAGTGCTTTGCAAACCTGGGGTCCATGGAGCCAGAGCTCCTAAAATTTTACTTCTGACTCTTAACTAATTTTTTTCAGTATATATGTGCATATGTGTCCTTTCCAGGAACTTAACACATTTTTGGCAGGCTCCTAATTATCTGTCTAGCTCCCAATGTTTAGCTATATTTGTCAATTTGTGTTACATCACGTATTCTTCTGCAGTTTTCAAATAGAGATAATTGACTAACTTTTCCAAGGTCCCATCCAATTTGATAAGACCAATCAACAGAATATCAGAGGCTGTCTTATCAGACAGTAATAAAGTTGGCCAGACTACATATAATGATAGATAAATTCAAGTAATACATTCAAGACTATTTCTATTATTTTCTAAAGCTTCTAATATTTAATTAGTGTATACTGTAAATGTGGAATTTTCAAAGAACATTAAAATCAAAATTGTTCTCTCATGCATATTATATGAGAGCATGAAAACATTATATATCATACAGCCATATATTAACTCATTATTTTAAATTCATTGTTTTTTATTATTATTATTATTATTATTATTATTATTATTATTGCTCATTTATTGATTGCAAGTGACACCCTCCTCAGTGTGATTATATATTCAAAGACATTTATTCTACTTTGGAGCTTTCTTTAAAAAACATAAATAAATAGTTTTCATTGCTGGCTATTGTTTTATGGTATTTTTCTATCTGCTTTCCATGTCCATTTAAAACAATATTGTTATGGTAGATGGGTAAAAACAGGATTTATAATGAGGGACCAGAAACCCATATAGATCTTTAGCAGCCACATAGTCCAGCAACAGATTGCTTTTCACTTCTAGCAGAGACCTCATAATTAAGTGCTGTAAAACATCAAATTAACAAGTTACCTACCTCCTAGAGGTGCTGTACAACTCTAATTTTACATCTGGAATCAACATTATTTTTCTGCATCTTTAGTCTTGTGTTCTGCATCAAAGGCCTGGATTTTCTAGATAGTCACACGTTCATAGTACATTTATTTACGGACGCTATGTGGAGGCTACTGTAGAATGTGTGGTACTTTGGGCAAAGGTTTAGTGTGAGAATTATGAGGTTTTAATTATGGTATTAGGGAATGGTGTGTGGTCTCTTAAATGGTAATCTATGAGGATATACTGTCATATTTATAGTCATTATAATATATTGTAAAAATACAATATATTAATCATTAATAATCATGGCTTCAACAATAAAAGTGATTGGTGTTAATCATGTTGTGACTATTAACTATTCCAGAGCTTCCCAGTCTATGGGGCCATCAGTATTCAGTGAACTTCATTCAGGTGGTCACAAAAAATTAGTGTTAGATACATTTCTGAAATAAAATTATTAAATATGTACAACTAAGTAATGCAGAAGTGCCTACCTACCAGAATTTGATTATATATGATATATTGCAATATAGCAAAGTGTGTTTAAATTGTTCAACAGCTGGCAGAAAAATGATGTGGTCCACTAAGAGCTTCAGCAAGTGGTCTTTTGGGGAAAAAAACAGGGTACCTCAAATGTATTTATTTTTTGTTACAACAAACTTTATACGCACTTTTAAAAATGTTCACACGGAGGTGTTTTCTTTTTTTCTTGAAGACTCAAATTGTTTACATTTAAAAATGCCCTTTTTCAAGCCTTATAAACATAAAACTCATATTAAGAAAAAATAAGAAAATTCAATTTTTCAGATCTATAGAAAATGTTGGGATTTTGTGAAATAAAGGAATTTACTATTTATATATTTCAGGTACATTATGGAATAATTAATGTAGGTAATAACAGTACTTTTCAAATCTTCAGAACAATAAAAAATGATAGGGCAAGTGGTCATACTTGGAAGGTAGATGGTGGAAAGTTTTGAAAGTAATTAGAGAAATTCCTGCAAATGTATGATATAAGCACCAGCCTCCCAGTGCTATTGGTCATGGTAAATATAGGAAGATAATTTAAGCATCCTTGGAATAGACACAGGGTTATCTTGAATGCTGGATAAGGCCAGTGTCTGAGGGTTTGAAATAAGTAAGACGATGGGCAGGCTAGACAGTCTAAGTATTTCTTATCAAATTGGGACTCTTAAAAGCGGTCTATGTGAGTGCTTTCTATATAAACAGAAGGACTAAACTGTATTTTGTGTATAAGCTGAAAATATAGTAAAATGTTGTCTGTAAATAGGTCAGTCATTTTTTTATTCACATGCTGCATGTTTTAGTACTTTTTTTCCATCACTTTATTGCAAAATGACAGATTTTAGATTTGTGCCTTTATCACGAAGTACAAGTCTTTATGTTTTGGGATTTTAATTAATTAGTATCTCGATGTACTACATGGTTGGATTATATTTTACGTAAGGTCACTCCTTTCATTTAAAAGAAAGTTGGTCCTATCTGTTCATTTTTACGCCGTATTGCGAGTTTGAGTGTCGCATTTTACCACACGTGGATCAATAACTGAAAGTCAGAATATAACCACTATTGAATTATTTGGTTGATTTTGTTTGATCACATTTATGTAATACCACGGTCATTTTATTCCTTTCTTTATCCCATTTTTCCTTTTATATTTATCATGTTCCATATATGTTGGCTTTGTTGCTTAGTAACACTTGGCTTTATCATTTGCAGAATCTCTTTGTATTAAGAGACCTTTAGTATGATGCACATTTTCTCGAAATCTAGATCGGAGTTCACAAAGTCTATATCCAGAGGTAGAAATTTCCTGGGAGCCAGGGCTCCTGTATATTGTTCCATAGTATAATACATCTCTATGAAGGGCTTCCTTCCAGGCTCCTAGAAACTGTCTGTCTGGTGTTAGATATTGTTGTCAATCTCTGTATGTGTATACATACTTATAAGGAAAGACTTCATGGTCTTAAAGTGTACCGTTGAAAGGGGAGAGTAGTAGATAAGTTAAATAGCCTTTCAGTTGAAACAGTAGAGTCAAAAACAGTCAAGGAATATAAGCATGCCTGGGATAAGCATAAGGAGTCTTTGGGCTTATTTAAGCCAAAAATAATAGGTAGCTAGAATGGGCTGCTCAGATGAACCTTTTTGTTCCTATCTGCCATCCAATATGTTTTTCTTACCAGGCTTTGTATACTTGATGCTTAAATTTGACTTTCTAACTCTTAACTTTTTTTTTCATGCTCAAATGTATGTTTAAATCAGTAGCTTCCAGACCCCTAAATAATGTATATAATATTATTATTATAAAAATAATATGGTTTCTGAGTTACTCTACTATATTGTGTGCTTGTCAATGCTGTGTGAGGGATTATTATTATTATTATTATTAACTTTTATTTGTAACGCAACAACATATCCGTATCATGTACAGGGGATAAGAGCAAGGACATATATAAGGAATATTTACAACTGCAGAAAATGGAGGGCCCTGTTTTGAGCTTTGTGTCTTGTAAAAAGTGTTTTTTTTATTTTTTCCAAAGCACCCTACAAGATCTAGTTTTCCAACAGTATGATTTTCCATAATGCTCTACAAATTTATCACAATTTTTAAGATACCATTTTTGCATTGAAAATATTTCTACTCCTTTACTTTGTTGGTGAAGACATTTCATAGCCCCTCTTATCAATGTTTGCAGAATATGTTATTGCGTTATAAATAAATTATAATAATATGAAAAAAATATTGTTTTTCAGAATGTTTTGACTAATTATTTTTTGTGTCAAACAAGGAGTGTTGGACTCCTCTCTTTTCTGCACATTTGTTGATGGCTACAAAATGGTTAAAGTGCCAAAATATGCCGTCTGTAATGTTAATTGTGGGTTTTAGGAAATTGCAATCAATGATGGCATAAAATCCCCAAATGCTTTATAGTAAAAGATATATGTTTTTATCATCCAACATTGCTGTCTGGTAGTGGGGGTATGTTACAAAAACAGCCTTTTAGCTGTTGTTTTTAAGTCGATTATTGTAATGCTCTGCCAAGAAAACAAGTGAAACTATATATATATATATATATATATATATATATATATATATATATATATATATATATATATATATATATATATATATATATATATAATATTATATTATATATATATATATATATATATATATATAATATTATATTATATATATATATATATATATATATATATATATATATAACATAGCACCGTGAATGAATTTCCTACAAGAGAGACCAAACCCGTGCCATATAAATCATAGTATCAAGGAAAGCATCTGTACATAAGATTTGTGAGCATAAAATGAAAGTTGTGGTCTAATTTTATTTTTCCACACCTGCATTTGATGATTTTCCTGTTTTACACTAATACCCTTTGCAGTTTTCCATGCGTCTAAATCGTGTAGAGATTTAAAGGCTAATGTCTCTAAACGTAAAGAAAATAAGATCTGAGTCGAGAGTAAAGATATGTATACATGAAGCTAGGAAGAAAGTAAAATTAGGCTGAATAATTGTTTGTTCGTGTGGGTCAGTCTAGCTTGCTCAGTGATGTCTCAAATTACATTGCCTTAGGTCCTGTGCTTGGTTGGCTATCTCTACATCTTAACAAGGTTCTGGGAATTTCAGTTTCTTTACAAAGTTTGCTTTGTGTTTCCCTCATCCCCCTCCCTCCTCTCCTTGTTTGCAGGATGCTTCATCTGCTGACATCAGGAAAGCCTATCGAAAGCTCTCCCTAACACTGCACCCGGACAAGAACAAGGAAGAAAACGCAGAAACACAGTTCAGACAAGTGAGTGATAAATAAATAGATATATATAATATTTTAAAAAAATGTAGTTAAAAAACAACACCGTTTCTTTTTTTTTTTTTAACAACACTGAATCTAAAAAAGAGCATTTTTCCTGTATTTTCTTTGATTTGTGCTCTACATTGTGTACAGGAGATGTTGCTTGTTTTTCAAATTAACATGTACATGCAAAAAAAAAATATATATATATATATATATTTTTATTTTTATTTTTTTTGCTTGAGACCCTTGTCAGCAGCATGTGCATTATATGCATGTAATTTTATATTGTAGCATCATTTCTTTATTTTATTTTTCTTTAACAGGGGTTAACTCTACCACCCTGCACTTTGCCAAATTGCACTACATATGTGCTAATTTAGTTGACGGGGAGCTCAAAGATTTTTTTTTTTATTGCTTTAAATATTTAGGCAAGGAAAACAAATATTTGTTTCTAAATTGTAGTAGCTGTAAGAGTCTTAAGATTTGTTTTATTTACAGCTTTGACAGCACTCCTCTACTGTACTAATCTAAAAGGCATCATTTTGTTTTAGTTGGTGGCCATTTATGAAGTATTAAAGGATGAAGAAAGAAGAAATCGGTAAGTTTATTTTTGTATTTTTTATTTTTTCGCTTTTTTTGTCTATTTTTAGTTGGTAGATAGATACAGGAGAACAGGAATATAACCATTTATACAAAACGATAAAAAAAAGACAAAATTGCAGTTTTTCATATATCATGAGGCCTACATTAATATTAGCTGTTTGCTAACATCAATTTCTTATTTGCACAACTCCGAATCACTTCATTAGACACACTCTTTGGCCATGAAGCCTGGCACTGAAGCACTGCAAAGCATGAAAGGGAAAAAAGAAAGATTTTAGTGTGTGTTTTAAATTCTGCCAACTGGAAAGAGTCTGTGTGCTTGCGAATGTTATAATATTCAGTACAAATAATCCTTCACTATGTAAGCAGTCTGCGGAGTACACCAGTTACTTTGGTTATGTGTTGTAGTCTAACATAGTTCCTTTCTTTATGTATTTTCCTCCGCTATATAGAAAAATCTACCATGCAGTTGATGCGGCTTCATGTGTATATTGTTCATAATTATTTATCTTTCAATATTTAATAGATACATGCTTGAAATCTACAAAAAAAAATTACACATGGTTAAAAAATGTTTTAGAGTTTTGTCAATCTTTTTTTATAGTATTTTATTGGTGTCCTTTTATGCTTGTTTAATTGCATTCACTTGTAGTATATTACATTAATACATTTTGTCATTTTATACTGGGTTTTTTTTGTGGGGGGGACTATCACTTTGGCTGAAAACCAGCAATATAAATAACTTCTAACAAGCATTGTTCCTTGAATTTTAGATAGCTTGTGATTGTCACTGTTTTTTATACTTATTGGGATAAAAAATGAACTCTAAAATGAAAAGAGCAAGACTACTGTATCTTTTATTTAATTTGTTGGATTTAATTTTTGCTTTTCACATTCTGCATTTATATTTACCCCTCTATTATAGGACAGACCAGACAGAGGACTAATTTCTCCCAAAATAACGTGTCATTACTTTGTTTATTTTAACATGCTACTGTTTCCACCCATTTTTTGAAGCACTTTGTTTTTTGGCCTTGTGCCTTGGTTGTGCTTGAGGCGAGCAGTAATCCCCCATAAATGCTTAATCTTTTGGGCCTATTTTGTATTTGAGATAATACAAATACTGTATATAAATATCTAAACTGATGCTTTAACTTTTGGACAGGAACAAATGAATCCATATAGACAGGACCATACGTCCTGGGTAAATGCTTTTGATAGATTAATGTGTAGAATAAAACATCTCTTGAGCTTCATGAAGAAGATAATTGCTAACAATCCTTGGAGTAATTTATGCATGTTACATATTCAATCAACACTGGAGCTATTTCTAGCACATATTCAAAAAATAAACTTGTCTTGAAATATATAAGATCTATATAGAAATCCTGCTGCATTAGCGCCTATACAATCTGTCTGGATCCTTAGTTTCTTTGTTTAAAAATGTATTATTTACCATATTTCTTATCCAGCCCTTTGTATGAATGGTGTTTTTTTTTTCAATGCCCCTAAATCTCTTGTTGGCACCAATTTACCTCCTGTTAAACAAAGTTGAAGAATTCTTTAAAAAATGTGTAGTTCTGTTTTGTGCCTTTATTTTTGTCAAAATGCTGCATTCTTCACATATGTTTTATACTTGAAATGCCATTTGAAGAATTTACAGAAATTAATTACTATGATTGTTGATTTGCATAAACTAGGAGTGGGAGTTCTTTTTACAGTTAGTCTAATACAAGTTACTGCTTGGAGCTGAAGCTTTCCATGTTGTACAATCACAAGAAATTGATATGGGAAGTACTGTAACCAGAACAAAACAACGCATCATTTTCAATGTATAAATTATTGTGAAAATAGTGACTCCAACAACTGTCCCTTAATTGATTATATTAATTGGAATACATAGCAGTTTAACATTTATAGGTGCTCAGTTATTCTCCTTGCCAGCAATATGGTGGGGGACACTTCTACCAAATTTTCATTGCTGCTAATAAGGACTACCAGCGTGCAATTTTACCAATTTTACCTGACTTATGAGCATAACGGAGCTCTCCAATAGTAGGCTATTTTGATGCATGTTCTTAACCACTATGGCTTCACACTGATGCCACTTATGCTTGTTGTTGTGGTGTTCAGTCGTCTCCGACTCGCTGTGATCCCATGGACCGCAGCACGCCAGGCACATCTTGTGTCTGAGTTGTGCTTGTCCATAAGGTTTTCTGTCAGTTGGAGGCCAGTTCTTTCTCCAGTGGACCACAATTTGTCTGACTTCTCTGCTATGACCTGTGCATCTTTGGTATGGACAGCTACACAAGCCCCTTCACCAAGGTAGAGATCCAGAAAGGGGCCACTATGATTAGCAAGTATTTTTTTCTTCAAGTACGCATGATTTGGTTCAGATATAACATCAAATCAATTTCTAAAAGCCATTTAAAGTTTTTACAATTTGAAACCATTTTTATTTAATATAATATACTGAAAAAAAACATATTATAACTCTGGGAGGTAAATAGCTAGCCGCATATTCAATTCCATCCAGAAAATCTGTTTCTACATTTTCTTTCTTGTAGCAGTGTAAATTGGGTTCCCTTTTTTCCTTATTCTTCCATGTAGATTTCTAAAAGTCATTGTACTGTTACAATGGTCGCAACATCTGAGGGGTAGCTTGAAGAGCAAGAAATGTGTGTTGGGTACAGTGTGTGAATGGCAAGCGGTGTCCTCTATGGCAGGCTGTTGGCGCAGGAAGACAATCTCACAACCCCTGGCATGATAACTAGGATATAGAGCCAACCCAATGCAATAAAATGCTTGAAATCTGTATGTGAGAATTAAAGTCTAGCGGAAACACAGATTCTAGATTTATATGTGTGTATGTATAGTTATATCCATACTTATTTCTAGGAACATAAAAGGATAAATCTTATATTGAATATTTTCTAAAACTTACAATTTTTTCAAAAGCAGCTGTAGAGTTTATTTATAATGGGATTAATTATTGTACTGCACAAATTAAAACTTTTGCATCCATACAAAACTAAATTTATTCAAGACAAAAACCAGCATTTTTTTTTTTTTTAATGAAAAAAACAATACTATTAAAAAATACATTGTATAGAACCTGACTCTATACAGCTGACTCATAAAGTTGGAAATCTTAATAATTGTTCATATTAGATGAAATCCATGTAAGGATATTGATTTAATTTACTAATATTAATTTCCTATTTGTTTTAATAATCTATATGCAGTTGGCTCTACATGTACCACATAATATTAGGTCAGTGTGGATTTCAAATCCAGATGTAGATTTTGTCATGGATACTTATGTGCACAAGGTTAGCTGAATGTGTAGAATATTGATATGTTCCATAATACTCATTAAAAAAAAACTGTCTTGATATTGAGGAAGGTAACCCAACACACTGGAGATGCTAAGATTACTGATGTTATAATTCAGGCCTTTTCAACAGTAAATCCACGAAAATGACCATTGGCAATGCTGCATTTTGTACATTACTGTTTTTTTTTTTTTTCTTCTTTAATTCTCTTCTTTTTTTTCCACGTTATTATTAATGCTGTTTTTTCTTTGTGTGCGTGTTGCAGACTTGCTAATTGTTTGGCTCCTCTTTGCTTGTATGATTTATTGATAAGAATGTGTGGAATGTGCCATTACCAAACAAATGGATTAGGAAGGGAAGTTATCAATAATGCTCAGCCTGTCCCAGTGAGTTTCTCTGCAGCCTCTTGCAGCAGTGGCAGCTTAAAATGGATTGCAATATTTGTCATGGCAATGTGACTACATACTAATCATAATGCAAGCACTGCACAAACTGCTTTCAGAATGTGCATTTGCAGTTTGTGATATCCAATCTCTTAAAGAGCCACTGCAGTGGATTTTTATCTATGTTTTTTTTAATAAAAAAATAAAATAAAAATAAATGCATAATGCATAGATTTAATGATTTATTAGCACACAACACAGGCAGAATAATCAATTGGTGGTCTGCAGAGATCCACAGCAGTATTTAAGTGGTCCACCAAGATCCTCGTCAACTTGTCTGTACTCCATCATCCACCGTTCTGGACAGATTAGAAGTTTCCAAAAGACAAAATATTGAACCATTGTTCTAGACAGATTAGAAGTTTTCGAAAGACAAAATATTATGCTTCTGAAGATCTGATGAATATTCACATGATCCATATATTAGAGCTAATAATACTAATTGGTAGTAATTTAATACTATTATTAATATTAAATTTAGGATTTAATGTTGTGGAAATATGTTTGAGCTTATTTTATAGTAAAATAAGGATTACATGACATAAGTAAAATATCATCTGACATAGCCCAACAAAGCATTCATTATACAGTATGGCAAGGAACTAATAGAAAATGGAGATGGGAAATAATTTAGAAATTTGCTTTAATCTGAATCCAGAGAAAGTAGAATGTACAAGTGCCTGGAAATGAGGGTGACTTTATAATGGGCAAAACATTTTTAGAAAATGGAAACAATAAATTCAACCATAATAATAATAATATTTTTTTGTTGTTGCAATTATTGTATACTGATGTTATTTTACTTGGAGTGACAAATGATTTTTTTCCTAATATGGTTAACCACCTGACTGAATGCATATAAGATCTCTATTCAGTTCTGTTCAAAGGCAGCAACAGTGTTGGGTTAAATGGAAGTGCAAGTGCAAGTTCCAATAGAATCAACCCTTCCTTATGAGTGCTCTACAAGTACAATAAGCCCACAGGGAATAAAAAGCCTGCTAAAATTAAAAAGGTGTCTGTAATGGTCCTGCTTTTATGACTTTAAGTAGGATAGATCAATATGAACAACTTTGCAATGAATGTGAATGAAAATTAATCTTTTTTTTTTTTAAGACGTTTACTGAAATTGCTGTTTTTCTCACAATTTTAGGCTGGAGCTCCTTCAATCATTTCCAAACCGTGTGTAGAGCACTAATGCCTTTGTAACCAGAATTTGGGATATTTCCTAAACCGTCACCCACTGTTTGAAAAAGATGGAAGAAGCGCCACCCTAAAGATCAGAGGAAAATCGGCATATTTCTGTGTCCGTTTTTTCAAAAAGATCTATTTTAAATTGAAAAGCTGTCTACGCTGATCTTTAGTATTTACATTTGGACCATTAAAGTGGCTCTTTAACATGTTATCCAAATATATATTTACGTAACTGCTAATTTTAATGTTCAAAAACCTTTATTTATTTATAAAATATGTGCACATTTTTTAGAGTAAGCCAGAAGATGACTTTATCGCTCCTTGCTGTAGGATCCCTTTTCCTCCTTACTTCTAAAGTAGCTTCTTTGGTTAATTATTTTTATCAGCATTTAGTGTCCTCACAAGGCGTTATTCATACCTCATATGATAAACATTAAACTCTAACCCAATTGAATATACAAAAACATGGAGACAGAAATAGCTCCAAGACAAAGAATACACCTCCAATGTAAGTTATTAAATACAATATTTATAGGGGATTAGTGATTATCAATATAATATCCAACATCCCAGTAGTTTATATGGTTATAGAAACACTGTAAAATTAAAATAAATATTTGTTTATGTGACTAAGAGCATAATTAGACATGAAAAATCAAATCCTAAAACTAGTTTTAATTAGAGAAGCCTCTGATGGTCCTTACAGGCATCCATGATATTTTGGTGAAGGCTGCATGTATAAGAGATACATCAACACGCAGGAGCAGGGCTTGCCGTTATCCTTGAGGCTTCTGATCTTATGTGAGGAAATGGGTTTGGTGTCAACGTGATATAATATACCGTATTGGTCCGAATATAAGCCGCACCCGCATATAAGCCGCACCCCTAAAGTTCAAGGGGAAAAAATTGAAAAAAGATAGTACTCAAATATAAGCCGAACCCGTAAAATTGGAGAGAAAAAGACTCAAAGTGATCAGCCATTGCAAGAAACAGGCTTTACAGGTTACAGGCTTTATAGGACGTTAGAATCACTAAAAACGTAAATCGCTATTCAATATCACAGTCTAAAGCACTAAAATCGGCACCCTTAACTCGCAATCGCGCACCCTTAACTCGCAATCGCGCAAATCGGCAGTAATTTTGCATTCGCGAATAGAAGCCGCACGCGTTACAATCAAAGTTCGCAAATCGGCAATGATTTTTTTACGGTCGCAAATATAAGCCGCACCCTTAACTCGCAAGCTCAAAAATCGGAAAAAAGGTGCGGCTTATATTCGGACCAATACGGTAACTGGTTCTGTGCCTCATCTTATCTACTGATAGATAAGATAAGCTCACTCCGTATGCTATGCTATCAGCAAGTGCTGAAGCCTTACAAGATGGACAAACAGAGACTTCCAACACTTTCTGTAAAAATGTTTTTATGCTCTTGGCTTATACAGCTGCTAATGTTGGTTGTTTGCAACTAACTTGCTTCATAAATGTAAGATTTTTGCTGAACTACAGTGGCCCTTTAATCTCCTTTAAGTTTTAAAGAACAGTGAACTATAATATGTATTGTTTTCGCATATTTGTATTCTCTTCTTGAATATAAGCCAATGAATATTTAAATCTCCCAGGCTTGCCGTACACTATCTCTTCTAAGGGGCAAACATATCATTTTTCACAACCCACCCTTTTTTCTGTCTCTTTTTTTTGTTGTGCTGCTAAAAGGATTCAGCTTTTCACCACCTATGTTATAAAAGTGGGTTATAATGGAAGTTATCTTCTCTTAAAATGGACAGTTGTGTGAGCCATGATGTTCATTGATAGTAAAATCAATGGAGAATTGATTCTAAGGATTAATCCTTGGAGACTGTTGCTCAGAGCAGCAGACGTTGAGTAAATAGCAAGTGCTCTTTTAAGTGTCGAACGCATTAAATGTATATTGCATTAAAATACAAACATCTTTCAGCAGATAGTGTATATTTTTCTTCATAGTGTTTTATTTACTGTATTTTCCACATTTTATGCAAATTTTTTAAGTGGTAATTGCATTTTACCCCTCCCTACAGTAAATCCATTTGTTAAGATTTAAATATATAAATATCGTTCCTTTTTCAAATAACACTAGGTATCAATTTAATAATAAGTATGGAAGTAGCAACTGCATTCGTTGGATTTAAATTGATTTACATGTCAAGACTGGCAGTTTAGCAGCTGCGCTATTATTCCTGGATCGGTCAATTTACTTGAGAAAAACCTACTACTGAGTCCTACTGACCTGCATGACAATATAGGCCCTATTTCTATTCCTGTAATTAGGCTTGCCACTAACTCAGAATATTTTTAATTAAAATATTTTGGTCAATGTGTTGCACCAAATTAGGCCTTTCAGAGCCGATTTAATTCGTGGATGTGTGTGATCAGAATTTCCAATGAGTGCAGCTCAATTTAAGGTTAACAGGTTGTATACTCTTAAAAATGTTGATTACTATGTCTTTACAATACAGATTTCTCTATTTTTTCATCACTGGTAATTTGTTCTTGCTGTCCTTGGGCTGCCTGCCTGAATAAGATTTTAGTTTATTCCATTATTACCGCTGTTTCTCTTACCATTTTTTCTTTTGTGTTGAACCTGTTCCCAGTGGATTTCTGTATCTAATGGTTCTATTGGCAGAAAGAAAAAACAGCAACACATAATGAGTGAGTTTTTGTTGTATTCAAGGATAGCTTAAACTTTTTGCAGTTGGCATCATATATTCACAAATATTTGCAAAAATAAAAAAGAGGTACTGTTGCAGAATGTTACAAAGGAAGTGTGGATATAAACTAAACCATAGATAGGGGCAAGTATTGACAAATCTATACCAAACATAGCCAAAATACAGAGGAGCCAGCAAAAGTTAGTAGCCAGAGAATGGTGTGCATATCGATTCTTGTAGAATTATCATAAAAAAATATGAATAGGGAAACTTCAATATACATTTAAGGTATAGTAGAACTATATATATATATATATATATATTGATTGGTATATAACTCCTTTTCAAAATATGTTGTCACTAATGTTCAGATGGATTTAGTTTTATATACTTTTTTTGTGCAGTTACATACAGGTATCACAGTGATGCATATGGATCATAGAAAACATGTTTTTGTTATACACTTAACTGCTATAATTCACTTAATATATATGTACTAGTGACTTGCCCGTCAAAAAATGACGGCAACAAAAATTGTAAGGCAGGTAATGCTGTTTGGTCGAGACATTCATTTTGTTGGTGTGCCAAGATCCTTCGGCACTCATTGAGAGCCTCGCGCTGTGCGCCTTCATCACTCATTGCAAGGTTGTTGATTGTATTTTTTTTTCTGATAGGCGCATTTGCTGTTATTGTTTTGTCGGCGTTGATCTGTTTTTTGCGCTTATTGCAAGGCTTTGTGTGCTATGAGCAGCGTTGGCGCTCGTGAGTCGCGCGGTGAATGGGTTTTGTGTTTATTGAGTGTTTTTTTTGTTTTTGTGTATTTGTTTTTATATGCTAATGAAATAATACATTAATAAATGAATATACTTAACCTATTTGGAAGTAACATATGCAGGAAGCATTGTGCTGAAGAGCTGACAATCTGTTTTGATGTTCCTGCAGCATACATTGTAGGTTTGCACTGTTGTGGAGCTGAGGTGTAAGTGTCCGCAATGTGTGCAGTGTGTAGTTTAAATAGGCTGCGTGCGGGGGGAAGCCGTTAGGGTAGCTGTGTACTTCCCCATTGTGTAAGTTAGTGTTGTAAAATGGCGGCTAATGTGTATGTGGTACGCGGCTGTGTATGATATAGTGTCCTTGTTAAGAGTGTATCTTGTATCTCGTACGGCTTTTTTGAAAACCTGTATGTGCTTGGTGGTGTTTTGTGCGTTGAGGGTCCTGTAGCCTCGTTTTCGTTTTTTTCGGCGGCCATTTTTTTTTCTCACTTAGGGGATTTTCGTGTGTCTAAACTCTGGAATTTTGACTTAAATTGAGGTGTAACTTCACTTGCAGAGGTCCTGGGTGCCCCGCCTTGCTGCGGGTAAGCTTTTTATGTATTTTTTGTGTGTATTTAAAATGGCGGTGAATGTGTATGTGGTACGCGGCTGTGGATGATGTTACGTCCTTGGTAGGAGTGAATCTTGTACCTCGTACGTCTTTTTTGAAAAACAGACTAGACAGGTGGGCCACGCACTCCAGTGGTATGCATTATTTGAATCTCTGTGCTGATGTTGAAGACCTCAAGGAAGTGGAATTAACACCTTCTCCATATTTGCGTCCTCTTAAAACAACAATAAATGTTACAATTCAAAATAGGTTAAAAGGATCACTGCAGGCTTCCATTTTCTTTCCTTTTGCAGCTTCTGTCTCAGAAGGGTGTGTCCTTGCAATCTAAGGAGCATCCCATTAGACCTAATAATTTCATGGACATATATATATGTCTCATTCCCACTTGAAAGACTTCATGTGTAATTATTCAAAAGAAGATATTTAAAAAATTTCTGTATGACCATAATGATCCTTTATATCATATTGAAGGAACACTGCAGTGTAAAATCTATACTGTGCTCTTCTGAAGAACTTGAAATAATAATGGCCAAAATGTGTTTACTTGGTTTAAAATTAATTAATTACAGCCTTTCATTTTTAACTATTTGTTCTTTTTTAATGAAGGACATTTTCTTTGTAAAAGAATTAAAAACCTGTAAGGAGTGGGAGGAACAATAAATCGAAATAAGATTCGGTATTCACTTCTGGTAGCAAAGGTCCTCTTCTAATAGCGCATAGACAATAGAACTGAACGGGAGAATAAGGCCTGTAGGATAACCCACACTTTGAAGTTACAGACAGATGATGAGTCTAAGATGGCTTCACAATCAGAATCCTCTAAATATGTGATTTTCTCTTAAATACATTTGTTTCTATACTACATACCTGGTAATGTTGTTACATACTTCACACGCATGTAAAGGTTTAACCAAACTACGGTGGTCCTTTACATTAAATTCTATGATATTCAATGTTTTACTTTGAAAATATTTTTTCTCTTCATTGCATTCAACAGACACGATCTTAGTTATATAGTACCTGCAAGGCAGTCGATGTGCCAGCCCAACTTTTCCCTGCATAATGTCTTATATATTATTGTATACTGTGTGTTCCCAATGAGACCCATTACATCTTCACCATGAATACTGTTAGCTTTAGTCCATGGCGGTTTTTTTTACCTCTCCTCCTAATATTAGCACTTTTAAACATGCCTGCCTGAGCTATCAGATAATTTTATATATAGCCTGATCTAGATGAGAAAATATTTTTATTTTATTTATTTTTCTCATCACTATATTTATCACTGTTTTTGTGAGGTATTTTGCATTACTTTTGCTTATTCTAACATATCTGTACATATGGCGGTGTCCAGGGGTCCACATTTTTTTATTTAGTTTTGGGGAGTGTGTGTGTGTGTAATATTATAAAATATTTCAAGGGGTGAAATAATAATCTAATGAAGAGAAAATAAGAGATAGTGAAAAAGTGGGGTTACAGTGTCGAAGGTATACAACTTTTCACCAAAGTTGGGTTGGTGGTTCTTTTTCTGTAAAAATATGTCTTAATTCAAAACATGTTAGTTTGGGTAAGTTGGGAGACCACATAAAATGCATTTTGCCCCCTGAGACTTAGGTTAAATAATCTGGAGTAAGAAATAATAGAGGAATAAATAATGTGAGGATGTACTGGTACGGCAAGATGGTTTGACATGTAAATTACTGGGGACAAACAGTGTCCTGTAAAAGGGATATGTTTTTCCCACTATGGAGACTGTAATTAGTAATGCGAATTTTGTTTTAATTAGAGTTTTTTGTACAGTTGCCACAATAGTAGCTGTCCTCTCATTTATGGTCATTTATACCTTCTCAATAATTATAATTATTCCACTGTTTGAGAATTATAAGCTGCATATGGAGGAGGTTGGGGGATAAATTATTTCTTAATGGGACCTCAAGCCTTCTAAAATTTCATAAAATATCTTAAAATGCAAAACTAAGATAAAAACACCTCTGTTATATTTGAGACTACAGATATAAAAGTATAAAGGGACATATTCATATAAATTTAAAGTTTGTAACAATGCATTGTAATATTAAGTATGAACTGCAAAGTTAATGCATTTTACACCTTCATGTGATTCATTCTTTTTATTTTAGCTATGCTGTCTTGTATTTTTAAGATTTATTTTTGTTTTCGTGTATATTTCTGACATTCTGCATTCTTAACTCTCCATTACGGTGATCATTTTTATATGCTGGCCATACATTGACACCTGACAATCTTTCTTTTTTGCTGTTGTAGGTACGATGATATCCTTGTTAATGGCCTCCCGGACTGGCGACAGCCTGTGTTCTATTACAGGCGGGTGAGAAAGATGAGCAATGCAGAGCTAGCATTTCTCTTGTTCATTATTTTCACAGTGGGTCATTATGCTGTGGTTTGGTCCATCTACATGGAGAAGCAGCTGGTGAGTATCCAAAATAAATAGAAATTTTAAGAAATCATTGATTGTGATAACCACTTCTCTATACTATAGAAAACACATTTTCATATATACAGAAGTCAGAATTGTTTTGTTTAAATGTGCCTTTTTTTAAATAAATGAAATCATAATTCATAGGATGTATACTTCTTGCAGATGCTAACATTAAAATGTATAATATATTGCATGCCTATGAAATAGAACTGCTGAGCGATTCAACATTTTGGATGCTAGTATACACTGCTTGTATCTCATATATTTAAGGGTGCTCTGGTTTACTTGGGTATAAAGGTGTGGGTGATGCATTCTAAGACCAGTTCACATATTCTGTTTTGTAAGGTGCATATTTATGTCCCTTATTTTATACCAATAGGGAATACATTTGAGAATTAATACAATTTTAATGGTTTTATAAATCACAACGGCGAAAATAAAAACTGGTTAAAAAATCCAGGATTAACACACAAGTTAAAAGAGGACGAAATGTATGGAAAAGGATTACATCTTAACTATTAAGAATGAATATTTTCAAGGCCCATAATAGGGGGGTAGTCCTTGTCCATTTCTGCAGTACTGTGTCTTTGTTTAGAGGAATTGCTCAATTGTAAGTGTGCACCAAAACATGAAAAGTCATATATAAACACCCCACACTGAATTTATACCATGCAAGGTATAGAATCAAATTTAAAAGGATAAGGGACCTGTAATGGAAATACACTGGCCAAAGTTGCTACCAAGATAGCTTATAACAAGTCTCTTTGTTCCTTAATTAAGTCCCTCTTTCAAAGTAGCAGAGTGGAAATAGTCATGAGCTCAAAGTAATAAACTTAAAGCAGGCTGCAGCTTGATATAAGGCTACAGCTTAATTCCAGCCAGTATAATGAAGGTGTATGGTATAATAAGACATACACTGGCAAAATCTGCATAAGGTAAGCGCTGGTAATAGTCACCACTCATAAACAACATGCATAAATTTGGGTGAGGACGGGTTAGGGCACACAGACACTCTCACACTGCTAGAACGCGACTACTGCGTGCTCCAGCATAAGGACACACGCAGCGTCGTACGTCTGACGCGTTTCAGTGACGTTGAATATATATATATATATATATATATATATGACTTTTCATGTTTTGGTGCACACTTACAATTGAGCAATTCCTCTAAACAAAGACACAGTACTGCAGAATGGGACAATGACTACCCCCCTATTATGGGCCTTGAAAATATTCATTCTTAATAGTTAAGAGGTAATCATTTTCCATACATTTCGTCCTCCTTGTGTGTTAATCCTGGATTTTTTAACCAGTTTTTATTTTTGCCATTGTGATTTATAAAACCATTAAAATTGTATTAATTGTCAAATTTATTCCCTATTGGTATAACATAAGTGACTTCATTATAGGTGGTAGACACCTTGGGAGATTAGCAATCCTTGGTTTAGTATTTAAAAGCATATTTATGTCCGTAATAATTAGTTCTTTAGAGGATAGACTGTGTAGAGTACAATGTATGAAGCACCACTATTAAGAAAGCCTTGTCCTTCATATAGAGGTGAGGGGAATAAGTGTTGAGACGGGGAGTTGCAAAGAGCTAGTCTGAGTATATAATGAAACTACATAACAGGCTGCTCATACTCTGCCTTTTTACAAGTATTTTTCATAGTCACCATTATGTTAAGGTTGGCCATGCAATTTGTCTTATTTTGTAATTTTCCAGTTATCCAGCAAAAGTAATGTGGAAATCCTTAACACAGTTATGGTCCTCTTGAGACATCATGGAAATCCTGAATTTTCTCTATTTGCTGAGATATTAAAGGCATTTTCTGTCCTAATACAGTAAATATTTTATCTAGATTCACTTTTATATCCTCAATGTAGTTGTGATATAAAATGTACACTTAACTTACATCTACAGAGTCCCCAGAATACTAGATTCTCATTTAGTGGGACCTCTCCCTTCTTCCTGCTCACTCTTATAAGAGATGCCATCTTATAAAGTTGATCAACTACCAGCATTATTAACAGGTAGACAGTGACATGCTGTGTGTATGCAAGAGGAATCACACTAGTAGTGTGAAATCCCTCCTTACATCACTGCTGTACATGAAAGCAGCTGTCATGAGAGAGAACAGGAAGAAAGGTGGATGTCCCACTGAAAACCGGTTACTTTGGGGACTTCTGACAGCTAAGTGAATTGTAAATGTTATATGATAATAACATTGAGGAGGATAAAGTTAATTAAGTAACCAAATTAAAACATTGATATTATACAGAAAACTGCGTAGAGAGTCCCTTTAACTTAATATATTTTTTTTTTTTGCAGCTATAATGTTGAACAACTTTATTACAAGCTAAAAATAATGTACTATATTGTTTTTATTTATTTTTTGCTGTATTCTAGTGAAGTTAGTTGGGGGTACTTTGAAAACTAAGACTAGTTTCAAGAATGAATGTGTCTTGTAATAATTTGAAGAATGAATGTTTCTTATAATTAATTTAAACAGTTTTCAGGTGGAGACATTGTTATCATCTACACTTTATTTCTTCATTAAGGATGATCTTCTTAGCAAAAAAAAGAAAGAAAAGAGAAAAAAGGCTGGAGGCAAGACTCTGGACGAAGGGAAATTTGGTGTGGAGAAAAGTGAAAGGTAAAAGTTAATATAGTGTATGGTTATATATATATATATATATATATATATATATATATATATATATATATATATATATATATATATATATATATATATATATATATATATATATATATGATAATTTATCAGAATTATCCAACACCATTGGCACAAGGAACGGAGATGAAAGGAATAAAAAACAAATGTTAAGATAAGGGAAATGTTGGAGTAAGAGAAACCAGAAAAGACTGTGGAAATTATGAAAGGGGGGATGAGGGAAGAGGAGGTGGATCAGATGGGGAGAAAACAGAGCAGAATGAGTTGGAAAAATGCAAGAAACTGCTGTGAAAGAAGCAAAGAATAAAGAGATGTGGAAAGGGGAATAAGTAAGTGTGAATGAGAAATTAGGAGATGAAATGGGGGATGTGAATATAGAAAATGTAATAAAACGGACAGAGAGAGCAAATGGGGAAATATAGAATAATGCAGAAATAAAAAAAGAGAGGACTTTAAGTTTGCGAATACCCATTTCTTACCCCATATTTCCCCAACATCGGACTTCTTGGAATTTAGGCCCAGTGTACAGTTGGTATCTGTGTACACTGTATCTCGTTTAATAGGGCACTGCTACAAATACAGGTTAATACAGTTTTCTTTATTCAATTGTTAAAGAAAGCCAAGCTTTCTGAATCAAACTTAATCCAGGCGTATGAATATTTTTTTTCTTGTGAACCATCACATGCAGTATACTTTAGAACAAATGCCCAAGTCAGTTTTTAAGTTCCTTTAAAAAAATGTTATCACAAAGTAGTAAGTAAATAAAATGTCATTATAATTAATTTATTTTTAATATAGTTTCAGAAATATGAGTAATTGCAAATATATATATATATATATATATATATATATATATATATATATATATATATATTATACACACATACATAATCACAGTGGATTGCAATCTCTACTTTGTATACATTTTTCTGTATATTTAATTGGTATGTGTGTTTTAAACAAACAAACAATTCAATTCATAACCTACAGTGGTAATTACTTGCAGACCAAGGGCCTCATTCACATTCAATGTGGCCAATTGAATATGGCTCTATATAAGCACATAGCATATATTTTTTACAGAAGTTTTAGTTAGTGTAATTCCATCCAAAAGCAAGGTCTTCACTAACTAGAAACTTCAGTAAAAAAAATATCCTATGTGCTTATATATAGCCCTATTCAATTGGCCAAATCGCATTTGAATGACGCCCTCAATCTCCTGGCTAGGCTGTTTTTTGGTGTATGATGGACCAATCACATTGTACTTTTTTTTTTTTCTGTACCAGCTTCCACATATTATTGCAGATATTTGAGGTAGTATTGAATGTCTTCAGGAAATCTATTGGGAATGAGGGTGTACTCGAAGATCACTTTTTTATACAAGGGGTCACAAGTGTTCTCAAGTCTGATGCTGGCTTTGCCACTGTTCTCACTACTTTCTTTTATTTAAATATATGCTAAGTATATGTTGACAGCATGACAAAAGTGTGTTGATGTTAGTATAAACTGTGTAGTACTTCAGTTGTGAAGGGAGAGCAAAGGTACCACAATGGTACAGTATGAACAAATTATTGTTTCCCTAAAATATATATTTACAATAAGATAATCAGATGCATTTTATCTATAAAGCCACACTTCCTCAGGGATAAACATATAATACTCCACGTATATTTGAAAACTGATGTTGATCTAGGCATAAGTGACCAGTCATATTCTGTCTCACTCAAGACGTGACATTTCTTAACTCTTATATGTCCGGTCAATACTATTATATAAAACAAAATATATTTTTACGTCAAATATAGAATAGAGATGTTTTTATAAATATACCCATGTGATACATTAATGTATCTTTTATATTAATACTAGTAACTTGATGGTACAATATCATTTTCTCTCTTCTGTGTCCCTCTCTCCTGTCTGTGTTTCTGTGTGTCTCTCTCTCTCTCTTTCTCTCTCTCTCTCTTTTTATCTATCTCTCTCTCTCACACGCTCATTCCCTTGCCATCCTCTCCCACTCTTCCCATTCCCTCACTCCTTCCCACCCTTGCCATCCTCTCTCCATTCCCTCTCTCCTTCCCACCCCATCCTCTCTTGTCATCCTCCTCCCCCCTCTCTCCATTCCCTCACTCCTTCCCACCCTTTCCATCTCTCTCTCCATTTCCTCGCTCCTTCCCACCCTTTCCATCTCTCTCTCTCCATTCCCTCAATACTTCCCACCCTCCCTACCTATCATTCCTTCCATTCCTCCCTATCTATTCCTCATGTGCTGCTATTTGCCCTGGCCTTTACAACTGCGTAAGTGCAAACACAACGCAACTGGACACGCCCAACTTCGTCATACATGCCAGTTGCGAGATCCACCGTGATTTAGGGTTAGTAGCTTGGGTTTATCTTGCAGGCGTTACTCACAAACTAACATCTATTATAGCAGATTACAAATCCATATATAATGGACCCATTTGGGTTTTTTTTAAATTCATTTTGCAGTATAATCAGTTGTTCATAAAAAAAGAACACTGCCCTCTCCCTTACAAGTACCAGTATTAGATGTCAGAGATTGGTAAAGCCCTCTGGGGTAAAGACTTTTTTTGAGTGTATTTCCCATTTCTCCCAATAAATCCACACAATGCGTAAAGGAAAAAACTACAAAACAATATGGCATAAGATGGGAAGTGGTAGTACATCTCTAATGGCTGTAGGAAAAGAGGAAAATAACTACAAAATAATATAAATTGGCGTAGGTATCATTGCACCCCTTCCAATTATATGTCATCACTTCTAATTGTGGCTGCTGCATAGTAAAACCTACAAAACAATATGGCATACAACAGGAAGTTAGAGTACATCACCTCAGGTCATTTTATATTAAAATAACTACAAAAATCACATGGATTCCATTTTACAAGAAATAAAATAAAAAAATTAAAAAAATTACAGCAACAATACCAATACAAAAATAAATTTCAATAATAATAAAATTAAATTGAAAAAGGGGGGTATTAACATAACAGTTTATTTAATACTTTTAATTGATTTTCCAGTAAAAGTGTCATATCTCACACTGCCTCTACTTGAGTCCTAATCACAAGTGCTTCTAGAAGCCATCTTTGCAAATTTAGTGCTGTACATACTTTGTGTATTTGTTTGACTATAAAGATTGACAGAGGACATCAAAGTAAGCTGGACCAGTTCTCTCTCCACTATCATGTAATTTCTCTGTATAGTTGTTTCCAGAGAATCATATAAAGCTGTTACCCGTTGCAGAGAAGTGGTTAAATAATAGGATTAGGTTGTGCACATAGCTATGTAAAGCTTGTGTTTCAGCAGATGTAAAAGTATGGTATTTAATGGCATTCAGAATCGTGAAAGATAAAACCATTTTTCCTATTGACTTTTGGAGAGAATTAAAGCGTTTTTAAATAGTTCACCCAGCAGGGGAAGGAACTGGATCAATGGGAAAAGGAGATCAGAGACAGTTCTGCCTGTTTTCTATTCTGGTGACATCAGTGAGTAATACTCTGGTGAACTGATGACGACATAAATGTTTTTTAGCAAGGTATTGGCTTATTTGTTTAGGTTTCCAAACTAGTTGTTTGAACTCATTTGTTAGCCCCTCCAATTTGCACAGATACATCTTATTGTGTTAGAATACCCTTTTGGAAAGCCTAATATGAGAAGAATGGAGTATCAGCTAGAAGACCTATTTGCTTATTTCCATTGCAATGTTGTTATTCTCAATATATATTATAATAAAAATTCAACTCCCACATTGACACTTTTTTTTTATCTGAAGAGTAAGTACTAACTAATAACAGATGTATGTATGTGTATATATATATATATATATATATATATGTATATATATATATGTATATATATATATATATATATATATATATATATATATATATATATATATATATATAAATACAGTGCATTGCAAAAGTATTCACCCCCCCCCCCCTGACTTTTTACCTATATTGTTACATTACAGCTTTAAGTTCAATGTTTTGTTCATCTTAATTGTATGTGATGGTGAAATGAGAAAAGTATATACATTGATGGTGCTAAAGACAGGAATATTCCTGAGCAAAACCTGTACCACTCTATGCATGATTTGAGGCTAGGACGGAGGTTCACCTTCCAGCAGGACAATGACCCCAAACACACGGCTAAAGCAACACTTGAGTGGTTTAAGGGGAAACATGTAAATGTGTTGGAATGGCCTAGTCAAAGCCCAGACCTCAATCCAACTGAAAATCAGTGGTCACACTTAAAGATTGCTATTCACAAGTGCAAACCATCCAACTTGAAGGAGCTGGAGCAGTTTTGCAAGGAGGAATGGACAAAAATCCCAGTGGTAAGATGTGGCAAGCTCATAGAGACTTATCCAAAGTGTCTTGGAGCTGTGATTGCTGCAAAAGGTGGCTATACAAAGTATTGACTTTAGGGGAGTGAATAGTTATGCACATTTACTTTTTCTGTTATGTTCAAAGTTTTGGTCATGTTCTGTAAATTAAATGATGCAAATCCTCAAACAATCCATGTTAATTCCAGGTTGTGAGGCAACAAAAAACGAAAAATGCCAAGGGGGGTGAATACTTTTGCAAGGCTGTGTGTGTGTGTATATATATACACACATACATACATTGGATTTTTATTTCATATATTGCATTTGGTAAATAATTATTTTATTAATTTTAATAAGATTATATAGGGGGAAACAGGCTTACCTTTTTACCTTTTTAAATTAGGCTTTGCAAACACTGTTGTGTTTATCCTCTTTTTGAGAGGAGGCCGGCACAGTGTTATTAGACAGGCAGAGAGCTCATGTGACAGTCTCTGGAATGCTGAGACTAGCTAGTTGCGCTCTCCGCATCCAAAAACGGATGTAGAGCGCAAGCGCAAACGGGAAGTGTCTCATTGGCTGATAAGTCCCCTTTTACTAAATTTATAGCTAGCGCTCGGCAGCATCTCTCACACCCACAATTAGGCTGGGGGTGCGGAGCATGGGGGCATAGTCGCTCCTGTAAATAAACAAAAAACATATAAAGTAGTAAATACACAATATAAATGGTTAATACAAGCAGCAGCCGGATTTTTAATTATGAAAGAACTTGCTCTGCCTGATGCAGCAGGAGGTAACTATACCTTTAAATGACTTTCTCAGAACAACTAGATGAAATAACAGTAACATCAGTCCTGATTTTCGGTTTCCACTGAATACATGGATATAAATTGGCCACATAGGTGTGTTTTGGTAATACATCAATAAACAACTTGCAAGCGTCACAAAATTGCAATATATACATTTTTAACTATCACTCAAATATACTTATTCTTTCTAAGAATAATAAAAAAACACATAGTTTTTATATGTTTTAAAGCAAAACATTAAACTAACAAATAGCATTGTGTTACTATAAAAGAAAATATGCCTTTCAGTTAATAATTTGACTAAATAGTTCTTCTGTAAACTAAAGTTTGGAGATTGGAAAAAGATTGAGAATAAGCCATTTTTTATCAGGATCTTCTTTTTTACATGTTTGGCAGGATATTGGCTTGCAATCATCATTCTGTGATTTTAAATAAATATGTTGCAAAAAGCAAAACAGATGTTGAGCACAAATGTCATTTAAGTGCACTCTTTAATCTTCACTGTGGAAATTGCAACCTAATAGTCCCAAGATGACTAATGCACAGCATCCAGGAACACCATCCCATTACAGGGACATATTTATATTGTCTCTTTTCTTTCACTGTATTTGTGATTTTGTATGTGCAGACGCACAACTATTGAGAACTAAGTCAAGGATCTTCGAGTAATACCCCCCTGCAACCCCCTCTGACAAGGGAGGGGCTGCCATAGCACCACCTCTGTCTATTTTTAAAGCCCAGCTGGAAATTCACCTCTTGAAAGAAGCCTCTCTAAATTATTCACGCCTACACTCCTGACTCCAGATGCACTTGACCTTCCTGGCTTGCACTTTTTTTAATTAATACATTTTCCCTCCCTCCTCTGCTTGCAAGCTTTCTGATTTAGATTATTGATGGTAAGCTCTTTGACACAGATTTTCAACTGCTTTTATTCTTTTTTTTATCGCGGTTTACCTGTATTTTGAGAAATACTACACTTATAATGATAAATAATTAAAGGACTTTTATTCATTACATTCTTCCAGCATTTTCCTGCAAAACATTATTTTGCTAAAGGACCACTGTGGTCAAATTTTTTGTATATGTTATTTAAAAAAAAATTGATAGTAGTCATAATGTTTCACAATGTAAGTCATAAACCGCCTTAAAATATTCAACCTTTTATATATAGTAATGCTTCCATTTTTTTAATAAGGTGCTTTTTGCATTATGGTGTGTTCTTGTTACCTAAAGAGCTTTGCATTCGACCTAAGAGCATTAGCAGTTATACCTGCCACATTCCCATTGTGCGGAAGAAGCTTCCTCTGTGCATGCAAGTTTGGAGAGTTATTACATGGCTCCTGCAAAAATCCTCACATAAAATGTACTGTCTCACAACCAGGAGGTTTTGCCCCCAACTAGCTAGTCCTAACGTAGGCTTGCAACCTTTTGCATCCTGTAAAAGTCTCAGACTCTGAAACTTGGTAGTATCCCTAGTAACACATTGCAACGCTGCCTACTACCTAACATGAACACACTACACTAACCCTAATATGCTCCCTCTCAGTGTTTCCCCCAGAAATGTTTACCAGCCAGGTGGCATGAAGGAGTAGCCGGGTGGGTATATAGTTCTACAATGTGTGTTATTTGCTGCTCAAGTCGGCTGGTGCTTCAAATTAGGTTGGTGGAGCTCCCTCCCAAATCCAACTAGGGAGTATCTCATGGCAGGGAGGGGGTTAAATACAATTTAAAAGAAAATTGAATATGGTGGATTTTGACACCTCTGCCTATAAGCACAGGTATTGCATGGGACCCCCATTATATGGGGTTACCATTAGGTGCTTTGGCCCCTATGGACAAAAATAGAGGCTCCATAGGTGTGCAAAGGATCATTATAGTGTATATTTTATATGGGAGCAGCAGGGTTAATGAAACGCAGGATTGTGGTGGGAAGGGATTTTCCCGGGGATAACTAGGGCTCATATGGGAAACACGGCATAGGCAGAGGGCTCACAAACCCCCTGCATTTATTTTTAAATATATTTAACAACTTTATTGCTGTTATTGAGGCAATTCATTGTATAGATTTACATTTAGTGAGAGCTGTCACAAGGGGTGTAGGTGGCAAAATTATTCTGAGGGGATACAGATCATTGAATACAAAACATCAGCAACAACTTCTCAACACATACATACATCAAAAAAATCTGGGGGGTATGTCCCCCTCGCCCCCCCAGTTCCTACGCCCATTGGTGTCACTTGTATTGAAACAATTCTCAATATGGATGTAGCCAAGAAATAGCAGAAACATGTCAAAATTGACAATCACTTGATAGGGTTTGTTACGGACAGCGTGTTATAGCTATGGTAGGGCTTACATGAATTTTTGACTTGTAAGGTATTTTTACCAAGGCCATATAACCAAGCCCTAAATTGGTAGATTTCACAGCAGCATCTTTGTGTATAAAAGTAATAAATTAAAGGTTTAATTATTTTTACTTTTAAAAACATGTTATCAGGTGTACCTCTTCAAAGGGGGATATGTTAAATGTTTGCGATAAATGTATATTTGGTACTGAGGTGTTTAATTGTACTTTTTGCACGAATCTACTTTTGTTTCATGTACCAATTCAATCTATTGCAGGGTTCTTGAAAAACCACAGTGGCGAGATTTGCTGCCTTTTAAGCTTGGAATCTGGTTTTATCTCACTGTCAAATCATTGCCTCAGCTATTTCAGGTAAGTTCTATATTTGACTTAAAGGCAAACATTTGCTTTTTCTGCTTTCAACTCTGTTATTGAACATCTGCTTTTTATTGCCCAGAGGTGGCTGTTCAGTAATACCAGGCTTTTCAAGTTTAATATTTAAGCATGTGCATGTTTAACAGAATACATGGCCTCTTTTCATGTTTGCTATTTCTTATTTATCCTCTATCCAATGATTATGTCCATTTGCAAATCAAAGTAGCAAGAGGCTTAGCAGAACAAGTATAACTTTGCTGTTTGTATAGCTATTAAAAGTCCTAGCTCTAATTAAATATACTTTTAGTTTAATTGCACTCCATATGTATGCAATTGACCTTTTAAAAGGTGTTTCTATGATGGTGAACCATTGGTATTGTAATGAAGTACAAGCACTTGGCGCTTATGTTTCCATTGCCTGCTCACTAACGAGATGCTTAATTAATGATTGTTGAGTTAACAGCACTCCTTGTTCAATAAAGTGACACAGAAAAGAAATGAGAAGTACACAAAAAATATAGATAAATGCTATTGATCGTAAATGAATATTCGAAGTGCAAGTGCCTTGCAATTCTTATAGACGATGTGATCATTTTATGTGTATAACAACAATAAATTAATTTTAGTATTTACATTAATAATAAAGTAAATCATTATCACTTTAACAAATTATTAAATGTTTCTCTCATAATTTTTGTTTTTGGACTATTCCTGTTAGCCGCCCGCCACTCTGCCACACTTACGTTAGGGTTTAGGCTAGTGGCAGGTAACAGGTTCTACAAACTAAAAGGGAGGGCGTTCAAATGATACACTGGCATGTGGTGGAAAGATACACACTTTTACAGTGTCTGTCACTATTACTCCCCTTCTGGATTGCTACCTTGTTGTGGTGAAGGGGCTTGTGTACTTGAATGAAGCTGTGAGCTATACCATGTAGGGTCCTCCAAGATGGGCAGGTCATAGCGGAGAGCTCCACTGGAGAAGAAATTGGAAACCATATGGATAAGCACAACCAGAAACATAGACAGATGTGCCATGTGTGCTGCGTCCGTAAGGTTACTGAGAGTCAGACACAACTGAAAAACAACAACACTATTACTATGAACGTGCTTATTTTCTTTGTTATACCCCCAATACCTCAGAAGGAGGATGTTTCAGTTCAATAACTCTCTATCCATTTTAAGGCACTTCCACTTATAATTATAAACTCTAGACTTCTATAAGTGTGTTAATTTTTTGTTTACTTTTTATTTTTTCAATAACTGGAATATTTTATTTGCCACTTTCTTAGAAATGTCATAGATTATAATGAAAGAAAACCCTTGATCATTTCCACAGCTAAAACAGGGGAAATAACTATTGTAGACAGAGGAGCGTTCCACCTTTTTTGTATAGGTGCAGACCCTTACTCACACAAAGTGTTGTGTCTGCTAGAAGCCCGTCCCTTTTGTTCAAGGCATTCTTCACATTCCCAGCTTGCTGTGTACGCACTGAGCCAGCAGCAGCATCTGTCAGTTTCACGATTGAGTGTGACCTGCAAGACCACCACTCTTGTAACTATAGTGACTCCAAGGTAACAAATTAAAAGTGTCCTGAAGTATTTCTTTTCTGTGAATTGTACACATACTTGTCCTCCTCATACAGAACAATAAGTGATTGCCGCCGTGGTCCCACCTACAACCATAATACAACGGATGGAAATAAAATTCTTTGTGGATTAGTTTGGAGAGAGTAAAGCAATATTCATATTCAAGCGATTTGAAGCATATTTTACAGAAAGAAAGAAATGGTTGGAACAAGTCCTTATGATCAAAGTTGGCAGGCTCTGGGGAAATTTGAGAATGTATTTCTTTACAGCAGGGGGTGGCAAACTGATAGAATGACGTTCCAGCACGTTTGTCAAACCCCAGCACAGGGAGAAAAAAAATCCTTGATCTAGCAGTTTGGCTGTTTAACCTAAGTTTAATCCTTCATTCATGACGCCTATTGATTTTTATTGTAAAATCTTTCAGTAAATGTTAAATGCTTGAAATAGAAAGGACAATCATGAAATATAACCTGACAAATATTTAATAGTATACTTTTTTTTTTAAAGAGAGAAAGTAAAGTAAATGGATATTGCTCAAACATTTTTATTTATAGTAAAAAAAAAAATAAAGTCCCATTGCTTTTAAGCGTGTCTTTGTTACGTTAGTATCTGATGTTTGTTTAAAGCATGGGTCATCAACCTTTTAATACCTACCGCCCTCTTTTTTTTAAAAAAGATTTTCTTTTCATTTAAAAATTCTATACAAAAGTTACAAAATTTACAAACCGTAAAATCCAGACATTAAGACATCAAAACTACAAACAATCAGACAAAAAAAATAATCAACAAAAGTGGAACCACAGTTGAACTTGAGTAATTCAAATTGGGTCATGAAAAGTAAAATTTTTCACCATATCAAAACATGCTATAGTTCAGTTCTGGGGAGGAGAGGAGTAAGAGATTTTTAAAGATTGTTTACTTCTATATTTCTTGTCTACATTCATTTTTTGTGTTTTCGGTCTCTTATTTTGTTAACTTCCTTTACAATATTAGTGGTTAGACAACTTTCAATATCTTCCAAAGAGACCATTTTAGAATAACTTTTTTTTGACGAACCATGTGAAAGCTGCAAATACTCCAATTCGATTTCTTTATTTCTCTCTACAATGGTCTCAAGTTCAGTCCAAGTCGGTAAGGATTGTTTTTTCCATCCTCTACCTATAAGCCACTTGGCCGCCATTAAAATATTTATAATCACATTACTTTGTCTGTAGTTAATTTTCCTTGGAAAAATATGAAATAATACAATCTCAGGGATTGTTTCTAGCTGAAAATTGTTGATTTTTGATATATACGTTAGACACGATATCCAAAATTCCTTGATATAAGTACAGTTCCACCACATATGTTCTTGAGTTCCTATTTGATTTCCACATCTCCAGCAATAACCCTGTTTTCTTTTTTCCCAGGGCAATTTTTTTCTAACCTAATTGGAGTCATATACTATCGCTGCACTAATTTAAAATATGTTTCTCTTAAGGACGAGTTCATTATGCTTTTCTCTGTTATTAGAAATGCTTTATACCACTGAGTTATAGACCATATTACCTGTGTAAACAAATGTCTTTGTTTATTGCAGCAGGCCCCCGCTCTCCCTTTCACTCTTTTTTTTTTTCATTTACCCACTCTTCTCTTTCGCTCTTTTCTCACAAACCCTTGACCAACTGCCTCACACTCAATGTATCTCTCTCTTTCTTAATTTCTTTCTTTCTCTCTCTCTCTCTCTCTCTTTCTCTCTCTCTTTCTCTCTTTCTCTCTTTCTTTATCTCTTTCTTTCTCTCTCTTTCTTTCTCTCTCTCTCTTTCTCTCTCTCTTTCTCTCTCTCTTTCTCTCTTTCTTTCTTTCTTTCTTTCTCTCTTTCTTTCTCTCTTTCTTTCTCTCTCTTTCTTTCTTTCTTTCTTTCTCTCTCTCCCTCTCTCCCTCCATAATAAATCTCCCTCCGAGTAAATTTGCTAGCAGAAACCTACACAGGCAAGTTCTCCTTAGGATCTAGCAGAGCAGCCCAATCACATTTTATATATAAAATTATTTTATTTATTATTACGTTTATTCCGTTTTCACAGTACTTCATGGTTTCTAAAGAACTACCTACACTCTACAGCCCCCTTCCTGTCCTAACTATGACTTTTCTTAATGAGCATCCACTACTATAGCTGGCAGTCTCAGCCCTTCCATGAATCATTTATACAGTGTTTACCACTGTAAATGACTTGCATAATCACATCATAACACTTCATACAGCAATTTAAATTTTATGGCTACCTTCAAATGTGAGTTATGTTTTCTTGTAGTCAACATCTTATTAACACTACAGACTCGAGAGTCAGTTCAGTCTTCAATTCCTGAAAATAAACACATTATCCTATAATTAGAAGCCAATACAATAAGTAAATCAGGCCTAGATTTACTGGTTCATAAAACTGCTAAACATGAAACTAAACATATTTTCTTTAACGTGGAAACATTATCGGTTGTAGTCTGTAATGTTTCCCTTCATTTACCATCATTAAATAATCAAAACCATCTAGGTAAACAAAGTGGAGGAATTGTTAAACTGAAGCTTAAGTTAGTTGTCACATACTATATATATATATATATATATATATATATATATATATATATATATATATATATATATATATATATATATATATATATATATATATATATATATATAGTCTTTGTTCTAATGGAGTGTGGTGTTCTGATATTTAAGGTACACCCAGGCACTCCATTAAAAATGTGTGCGTATATAATCTATATTTATTTATATATACATTTTGAATGTCTAAAATAAGTTGAAAAAAATTGTTTCATGCCCAGAATCCTGAGAAATATAGTTATTACAATGCAATCTGGGAACCTTGGCAGGGACATGCAAATGTGCCCACAAAGGCTTCGCCCTTTTAATCCATAACCATTTCAAACATGGCTTTCCTTAAGCATATGCCTGCTGTATCACACAGCTTTGAAAAAAGCTAAGGTTGAATTATACACAAGCCAGGAATAACACCCACATACAGCTGTTTCAAGGTTACTGCCTCGCATCCTCGTGGGGCCGGTTCCTAGCTTGTGTAGTAGATTCTCTTGGGAGGTAGTATACTACAACAATCCATTTCATTTATGGTGGGCAAAGGAGCAATAGAAGCTGTCTAGCGTACAGTAGTATAGTACATAAATAGTACATTTGTGTTCACATTTGAATGTCTAAAACAAGTTAAAAAAAAAAACTTGTTTCATGCCCAGAATTCCGAGAAATACAATTATTACACTTTATAATATATAATTTATATATACTGGGTCGAATCGCCTCCTACTTTTGACTTCAACAGCGCGTAGCCAATGTATGGCACTTGTGAGCTGGAATGATGGGTTTATAAGGGGACATGTTGGCATTCTGCAAAAATATCAACCATTGCTGTCATGGGTAAAATGTGAGATTTATCCAACTTTGAAAAGAGGGTGATCATGGACTTTCGGGCCAAGGGTGGCAGTATTTCTGTGCAATTTATGAACTGTTTGCATGCTGCTGTGATTAAAGTGTACCGGGACTGGACAAACTGCACCATTGCGAATAAACAGCATTGAAGCTACGGAGCACCATGTACCATTGATGTAAAAGGTGAACGTCGGCTGCGAAGGAGTTTGAGGGCCAACCGACAGGCTACAGTTGAACAACCCACCTTCCAAATGAACCAGGAGGCTACCATCCGTGCGTCTAAAACATCAGTACAGCGAATTATGTTGCGTATGGAGCTCCAAAGCGAAAGGCTTGGTACTACACATGCTGACGAGGGTTAGTCGTCAGAAACTACTTCATTTTGCACGACCGCACCGAAATGGGATCTCTTTTGATTGGCAAAGGGTTGCCTTCTCTGATGAGTCATATTTTTTGCTCCATCGTCTGGCGTGTCTGGCACAAAACCTCTGAGAACAAACACACTGCAACCATTGTTGGAAGAACACAAGCTGGGGGCGGCATGGTCTGGGGAATGTTTTCTTGGCATTGTCTGGGTCCACGCATACCTCTGGAAGGCACTCTCAACCGATTTGGGTTGCAGATCAAGTACACCCATACATCTTGACTTTCTTCCCTCGAGCGGATGGGATCTTCCAGTAGGACAATGCAACATGGCAACATTTCATACGGCCAAAATTGTCCGTGAGCGGTTGGAGGAGCACAAAGAAGACTTCCAAGTACATCCCTGACCTCCAAATTCCCCGGCCTTGAACCCCATCGTGCACCTGTGGGATCACCTCAGTCTCCATATTTGCTGTATGCATCCTCCAGCACTCACTTGTTGTCATCTGTCGAATGCACTGCAGTCTGGCTCCAGATACCCTTGCCAACCTTCCCGCATCTTACAGACTCACTACCACACCGTCTAGCTGCTGTCCATGCTGCACTAAGTGGTTATTCGGGATATTAGCTGGTGGTCATTTAATGTGACTGGACCGTGTGTGTGTGCATATATATATTTGTATGTGTGTGTGAGAATTAAGAACATGTAGCCCCATTAAATTCGGGCTACATGTAAAATCGTAACTCTTAACGTCGCTCGCATGACTAAAGGCTAATCAATTAGCCTCTTAAAGCAACCCGCAGACGACTTGTGGATTAAGACGCAGCAAGGCTGAAAAAGTCTACGGAACGTGGAACTTCGTGTCCACAAATCCTTTGTTCTATCAAGTTCATAACTGCTGTGTTCCAATTGAGCTATTAAATTGCATTAAGATCACTGGTTTTCAAACTTATAACTCAAATGGAGCCAAGAAGCCAATGAGTGCTAGCGAGGACCCGCAAGGGGGGTAAAATCCAACGTGTAGCACTTTAAATGCACATATACACACACTTCTGTACTTGTATTAAAAGGGAAAGAGATGTTAGGTCTTAGAATTAATAGCACAACATTCTCAAGCACAAATCAACCCCGAAAAAATACTTTATTTCATGTTTAATTTTTGTGTTATATCGATCCCGGCAATCAATGTGTTAATACATATAATGGAACTTGCATGTAATAGATATCATATTTACGGCTTTATGAATATTGCATTATATCTGGAATGTGGGTCCTATCGGAACTCGTAATTGAATCCTGTAAGACTTTGAAATCCCACCTCCATTTTTCAGTGATGTATTTCTGACAATCTCTTTTGCTCTTGGCTCCGTCCCAACTCGTAACTACGAGTTAGACTAATTGATCACGTTCACAGCCGAACATCCGACGAGCGAAAGGTGGTTTACGGGTTTGCCTCTCAAGCCCGTAACTCGCAGCATATTCTAATTTAATAGTCCAGTAAAACCGCAACTCTTCAGGCTCGCAGCCGTTGCAAGCTTCATGTTGCACTTACGGGGCTGGAATTTAATGTGGCTACTGGTGTATAAACAATAATCAAATATTTTTGAGTTTCACCAACCACCCTTATTTACGTTTAGGAAAAGTAAAAGTTTAGGATACACAACCTAATGAAGGAACTTGTCAAAGTTCATAAAAGACAGGCTTTTCCAGCTAAACCTAAATGTGGTACTTTTCCTTGTCTTAACTGTGCATAATGCAGTAATGAATTACAAGTTAGTGAATGTTCTCACCCACATTCACAGGACAAGCTTTTAAAATCATGGGTCACTTTAAATGTGACTCAATTTTTTTATTTTATTTATAGTTTAAAGTGCCCGGAGACCACCCAACCTAGTTCATATTTCCTAACTTAAGTACTATTAGGAATAACATTTGTCTGATAAGAAACATAATGTATGATAATTAAAATTTCAGGTAATTGATCAGATCTTTTACCTCGTAGAGGTGGGGATATTAAGAAATTTATTATTGAAAAAGGAAGACTAGTACATTAGAAGATTGGATTATATTGCAGCAAGGGGGATGAATAGAGAATTGGTTTTATTTCCATTAATTTCATATGTTTTTAAAGCTTTTTATATGAGACAATTTAATACATTGTGAAAGTTATACCTTTGTAAATTATTTTTATACATTATTATTGTTTTATTGGAATCTGAGTGCACTATACGTTTTGTGGCGAAGAATCAGCTCTATATGTATTTGTTATGATACTTTTTGTTTACGGAGGGTTGTCATGGTTACAGTTGATGTCATCATTGTGCGTTTTTTGCTCCTATATTTGTACTTTAAATAGTTCTCTGTGCTCAGGTGTAGTATGGTTTTATAAAGGGCCATGTGAAACGTAGCAGAATATATATTTTTATCTTGAGTACTGAACGTAAAATAAAGTATCTTTGGATATATCGATTTTTGAGTGCTGTTAATATAGACTGGAGACGCACACAAAAAAAAACATTTTTATTTTCTCTTAATATGATCAGTTCTTGTTTTTTGATATACTGTCTATATAGTGGTCCTTTAAAACACTGAAACTGGATGGTTTTCCTTCATACTCCCAACTTTTCCACATTGTTGCAGAGTTTCTAGTACAAGTAACTGTATAGGTTCAGTGGCAGAATCTGGGGATTTGTGAATCAGCCACAGTTTGAAAAAAGTAGAAGGAGATAATGTCCAAACCTAGTGAAAAAAATATTGGTGTAAGATTTCTTATAAAAGATCAACTTTTTTTTTAATCTCAGTAAAAAGCTGTCTATTCTGACCATTACTCCATAAAAATTACGGATGCTTAACCATTAGAATGGCCTTTTAGTCGTCATAGCATTTTATGTTCTTGTGAGTTATTTATTTAATTTGCACTCTATCTTGTGATTCAGTAGCCTAAAACAAAATATATGTTATTATAATAATTTCTTTCTGTGATTCAAAAATGAATGTGCAATATTTTTGTGTAAAATCATTTACCCTTCTTCTTTGAATTATATTTTATAGGATGCCAAACAGTTTTATGCAGAATACAATGAGAACAAAATTAAACAAAAGGAAGAAGCAGAAGCTCAAGCAGAACTAGAAACTCTTCAGAGTGAGTCATTAAACTCTTTATATTCTGATGCTATTATATTTGTTTTCCATTATTTGCTCTTTAAACCTTTTATATCCTAAGCTATGTTTTTCAAGTGCTGATAACATTGTTCTGAGATTTCCTCATAAGTGGGTATGTGTTTCTCTAAAGTATAGCTATTCTGTCCATAGTGTAATAAATAGATCTTGGTGCTTACGAAGTGTCCCAAACACATTGTTTTCTACCACATCAATCATCCCACTAGGAACATCCAGATATGGATCCTCATACAAATCTAGACCTCTGATTAAAGATACTATATATCCATTCCGAAGTTGTCATGCCCTTGAGAAAATTATTCCCCTTCTGGAGCACTTCCTTGTTGTGGTGAAGGGGTGTGTATACTTTAATGGAGATGTGATCTATACCATGTAGGGTGACCCAAAAAGGACAGGTAATGTCAGAGAAATGAGACAAATTGCTGCCCACTAGAGAAGCAACCTTATATAGGAGCACAACCAGACACAAGATGTGCCTGGCATGATGTGGTCCGTAGGGTCACGTAGAGTCTGACACGACTGAACAACAAAAGAATTACTATTTAAACAGTTGTTTCTCTTTGTTTCCATAACATGTACATTATACTTCTTGTGCCCTTTTTGAATTATGTTTTTATTACAATGTGTATCATTTCACTGAATAAATAAAAAGGCCACCTTCACTTTTTTTATGCTAAAAAATAGTTGGACCTTGAAGATCTTTGCTAAAATTAATGTAATACATATGATCATTGATAGTCTTTGTTCTAAATATTAAGCTTGTACTGCACATATGGCTGTTAAAACTTATGTACACTTCTTATTGTTTAAACCGCTCTGTATGTTGTAGCGCACATGATTATTTACTATTTTATATTGTAACTTTTTTATTGCTTACCTATAAAATATGTTGTACTTCTATCACAGTACATCCATTATTTCTGAGAAGTATAGTACCTTATGTCAAAGTGAAACACTTGTAGAGTTATTGAAGCATCCACTTTATTTCTTTAAATGATCTATTTACTTTTCAGAGGAAAAGAAACCAAAAGTGAAAAAACCCAAATCTGAGTTTCCAGTTTATTCCGTAATGGAGCCTAATATTACGCTGCCATCATATGATCAGGGAGTCAGTATTGAAGAAATTGAAGACCAGGTGGATGACTGGTTGGAAAATAGGAACCGAATCCCAAGAAAGAAGGTAAAGTCAAAACGTTATATACAGTATTACATTAGTAGTCTTCAAATGTATATTTGAAAGCATATCTGTTGTGTAGTTTCTACATAACCATTTGATTATTTTTTTATAAGAATGGAGTCTAGCAAAGATTTCTCCAAATACATTTTGGCTGATATGTTTTTGGTTTCTAAGCCTTATGAAGCCTCATTTATGTTATGCAGTTTTGAAGAACTAGAACTGACAGTAAACAACATCTTGTTTGAAAATAAAACAAAATATTGGTTTTGTGCAGTTCAGGTCACCTCATTGCTTTACTACATTCCTTTAATGTGTGAGTTTTTGTAACTTTGCATCTGGAGCAGAAAAAAAGTTGTCTTAATTGTGGGGACCAGAACATATTTACGAATTACTTCATAGTAGGATAGGAAAGTACTGTCTATTTTTGCAGATGGCACTAGATTGTTCACGTTATAAAAGTATAAAAAGAGGTGCTTTCCCACAAAAATGGCTTAGATAAATAGAAGAATGGGCAACTAAATTGCAGATGAGGGGTAATCCAAATACATGTAAGGCAATGAGTCTGGGAAGGAAAACAAGCATGTAATGTATAATCTAGAAGGAACAAATCTAGGGTTATCAGGGCTAGGAAAGGGATTTGGAAGTGCTTGTGGACAACCACCTAGGTAACAGTGCTCAATGCCAAGCAGAATCTGCAATGGCAAATAAAATATTAGCATTTATTAAGAAGGGTATAGAAGCAAGGGAAGCAAATATAATTCTGCCACTGTACAAATCTCTAGTACGCCCTCATTTGGAATATGGAGTACAATTTTGGGCTTCACTTAATACAAAGTGTATTTTTAGAGCTGGAAAAAGTACAGAGGAGGGCAACAAAACTAATAAGGGGAATGGAGGAGCTAAGTTATGAAGGAACACTAACCAAATTAAACATATTTTCTCTTTTTAAAAAAGGCATCTAATAGGGGATATGATAACCTTATATAACTGTATCCAAAGACAATGTAAAGCTACTACAGAGTCTGTTTCTTAGTGACCTACAGAGGACAGACCCATGCAGGACTTTTTGTCAGTAAAAACAGAGCTTTATAAGCACTTAATAAAATACATAAAAGTAAATAAAAACATATTTATATTATATACCTAGTAAAGAAGTAAATCTTCTTTGTCCCTTTAAGTATCAGTCGGGATGTTTTTATCATTGGTTCTACATTTAAGCAGCTTTCTGCTGGTAATATACTTCATTTTATCAGGTATCCAATCAGTGTTGAGTTGTCATAATCGTTACATAACTATTTGTGTGGGTGATTTGTTACCTTACAGTGTCATCACAGCACCTTAAAACTCTGGTGTGAAGATTCTGTATACAAAGCCACAAAATGAACATCTCTTCTGCAAAAGAGCTAGCAAATTTCACTGTAAATTAACAGTTTTGACATGCTGCTGGGGAGGGATTATAATCTTGATACAGTATAATTATTTATATGCACATCCAACATTTCAGTACTGTATAAATGTTTCCTAAATCACTCAAGTGTTCCTTACAATTATTAATACTTTTTCCTAACTTTTAAATATTAAAGGGACACTACTGATGGTATTTCCATAAGGAACACATTTATATGATAGAAGGACTTTCTTTTTCTTTCTTCCTCTGACTATCTTTCTCCTTCAGTTCCTATCCTTTCCTGCCTTTCAATATATTTTTCTGCTCTTTATTTTTACTTCTGATTTCAGTCTCTCTGCCCATAGTATTTGTTTAGGTAATTAAGCACAATTAATTTTGTTGCTATAGTGGATATACATAATACAACATGTTTAAGATTCTCAAGTCCCAGACTGACTAGCAGCACATTGTAAAATAGTGAATTTTATGTCCCTCTAGTAGCAAGTCTGTTAAAGCAAATATTACTCACAATAAGTCCTTGTGTATCAGTGAAGCATTTCTAATGGCTTTATTGCCATATGGATGGCTACTGGACTGCCCATTACTCTTGCATGGATGACACCAGAGAAGGGTACTATACCACTCTGCAACTCCTGTATCTCTGTTCATTCAAGAGAAAGTTCAGGTATGACAAAGGGAAACTTGTGCTCCTTAATTTTACACCCGGGACTGAGTACGGTTCCAGAATCAGCAGTTCAGGAGGCCTAGAAGGAGAGAGGTTTGCTGGGTAAGGATCTTCCCAAGTTTTTGCTGGACCTACTAGCCTGGATGTACTGTTTTCCCTGGACTGCCTTGAAGTGTCCAACAGGACAGTGATATTGATGCCGCAACATGCTGCCAATCATCTGATGGAGATAATAGGCAGGATGTTGCATTGACAGAGGAAGGGGCAGTTGTCATGCCCAGGGCCTGACTGGACTGTTTTGGACTATGGCTTGGACCTGGACTGGAAATAAGTTATGCTGTTTATGGTTAAATGTATGTATTTTTTTTTGCTTATAGTTAAATTATGATTACACTGTTATACTGTATGTATCTTGGTTTATGCTCTGCATAACATATTAGCTATTCTGTAGGCTATTGCATCAGTTTACACCTAAGACCGTAGTGTATTAGATAATAATTTTACAGGGGTACCTAGTAGGCAGAAGCAGCCTATTATGTACAGTGTTATCTGGTGACGACTCCCCCGGCCTCACAGGGGCCCTGAGGCGATAGGCAGTAAGTGAGTGGTAAGAACAATTGTTTAAAGTTAATATAATCAACAGGATGAGCTCATCAGAGGTACAGGGGTTCCCAGTAAGCAGGGGGGCAGACGATTATGTTACAATGTTGTTATCTGGGATAACTCACTCAGCCCACATAAATATAATCAACAGGATGATATCTGATATCATCAGAGATACAGCCTATTATTTAGGGATGGGGCTTACTGATTGGCCAGCCTGTGTGCCGGAAAATTGTATAAAATCTGCCAATTAATAAAGGTATGTCAGTGGTATCTGTACTTGCATAAAACAAGGTGTAAGTGTAATTCTGTGCATTAATCCTAATTCTAAGGGATTATATGGTGTTCCTAATACTCTGGTCTGCTGAAGCAAGCTCCTGGGCGTAGTTCCTGTGTATGACCAACTTCTGCTATCAGAGGTGTACAAGGACCACACGATTCTGCTGGATAGGTTTGAACTAGGTTCTTACCAAGTCCAATTGAAGTAACAGATCGTGACAGTTGATTTTCAGAGTTAACACCGCTAGAAATTCCTGCTAAAATTTGCATAAAATTCATAATTTTTTTTGGCCAATCGCAAGCAGCTAAGACATTGTATTTCAAGATACAATGTCTTAGCTGCCTGTGCCTTGGGAAAAAGGACCTACTACCAAAAATGTTTAAACTTAAAGACATGGCCCTTCAGTTTGCCATGTGCTGATATTGTATTTTCTTATGCTTAACCCTTATACAGAGCTACAGAATATGTTGTTGCGTTACAAATAAAAGATAATAATAATAATAAAATAACAATAATAATCAATCTATGATGGCAGTTTGTATAGCAAGGAATCATGGTATGTGTAGTCCTCTTCACAACGAAGCAGGAGGAGCCAGACACGGAGTATCTTTGCTTTAGCAATTTTTATTCAGTAAGGGTTTCCTTAATTTTGAAATCAAGTTCAATTCTTAAACATTAAATCTATACACTCCAAGGAATGCAAAGTTGACTTATTTGTAATCCTTGTTTGTGCATAAAGTTTTTAAAGTCTGTTCTTCATGTACCATATTAATAGTTAATTTTATTGATCTTTGTTGCAAAGGGGGAAGGTATCATGTCTATTCTGAATTTGAGGTGTCCAGTTTTTCTCTTAATGCAAATTTACTTAATTTCAAATATGATTAATTTCGAATCTAGTCAGCTTGGGCTGCGCATGCTGTGTGCAACACCCCCCCCCCCCCCCTCAGCTCCCCCATTATGATCTCCTACACCCCCACCCCCCAGGGCCATTCAAGCCCCCCTCACCCCCCAGCTCCCCATATGATCTCCTACAACCCCAACCCTGCTGTCACACTGTCCATGTCATACAGATCCCACATGTCATACTGTCCCGCTCTGTTCTATACTGTCCCTGGCTCACCCAGAGGGAGGCTGTCGGGTATCTGAAAATGCATGATATACATTGTACCGTACATTTCAATCCATACTCCGGCCACTAGGTGCCGCTCTGGTGCATGATCTCAGTGTGCGCACACGGCATAGATGATTCTATGAATGCTTGGAAACCCCTTTGTCACAAACTGCTTCTTCAAGGGGGCTTGATATGAACCTAGTTCAAACCTACCCCAGCAGAATTGTGTAGTTCCTGATCTCTGTGACACAAAAGATGGCTTCTGAAGAGGGCAAGGCCCAAAAGGTACAGGCAGATAATACTTCATCCAGGTTACTAGTGGCCCATGGCAAGACCAGTCCCCAAGTCCGTATACAACACACAGAAATAGTCTCACACCTTGTATATGTGAAAACTATAACTGAAACCTTTATTGAATTATCAAAACAAAATATTTATACTCTCCAATACCACACCCTTGTGTACATTTGTGTATGTGTGATGTCAGTCCATCTGGCTTTCAACCATGGGCTATCAAAGCTCTTGAGATCAAATTCACCATCTATAGCTGGCTAGTGAAAAAAAAGCTTGGTATTAAGCTCAAGTGTTTGCTTAGGACTACTTGGAGTACATACATCTGTCTTGACCCAAGGTCTGTATGTGTGAGTGTGCAATGATCTGCAGCTAACTTCTATGCAGAGCATTTTTACCAATTCCACATATGTTCTATATCACATTTTCCCTCTTCTCATATACTAGCGACTTGATGGGGCAATACAATTGTAAGGCAGGTAATGCTGTTTGCCACAGACAGTAAGTGTTTTGGTCGTCTGAGATCCTTCGGCGCTCATTGCGAGCGTCTCAGTTGATGTATTTTTTGTTATCATAGGCGCTTTTGCGCTGATTGTAAGGTCCGCGCTGATCTCGTTTTGGCACTTATTGCAAGCCTCTCCCCTGGTGTACTTTGTGTCCTATGAGCACCGTTGGCGATCCTTGTGAGGTGCGCGGTGAAGGCCTTTGTTGTTTATTGCGACACTGTGGTGTTTTTTTTTTCTCTTCTGAATATGTATTTTTTCATGATAATGAATTAATGAAATCATAAATTAATATACTTTACCTATTTGTTGATATATGCAGCAAGCAATGTGCTGAAGAGCTAAGATTGTGTATGTGGTACGCGGGTGTGCATGATATTGCATCCTTTCTAAGCGTGTATTTTGTACCTTGTACGGGTTTGTGTAAAAGTCGTATTTGCCCGCGGCTCGTATATTTTTGGTGTAAGTCCGTATTTAGTCATTGCATGTTATAGTGTTTTTGCAGTTTGACAACTATTATATGTGATTATAACTAGGATACATAATAACCATGTACAGGCAACATATAACCACACACAATAATGCATAATCCCAATGCAACAATGTCTTGCTCCCTTGGCCATATTCATAATTACTGGCATTATGAGTCCTTAAATAATTAAATCATGACATTCTTTTTGAAGCTTTTTATTTTGATTTGTGTTTTTTTTTTTTTTTAATCTATTTTTTCAATTTTTATGTAGCCTAGGATTTCAAGTAAATTTAAAATAAAAACACATAGACTTGTTGAAAGTGCTTCAAAGCAAAACTGCCAATTTTATGTCAATATTAGCTCATATTGGTATACATATATATAAAGTAATATGGGAAAGAATATTCTTCTACGATTAACTTTTCCTTAACTACAAGGATATTAGTGCGTTTGATTTTTGATCTTTATTTTACTTTCAGTGGTTAATTAATTCACATTTTGTTTTGTTACTGGCACATTTGAATATATTAAATAAGAAGATTAATTAATGGTTTTATTGCCTTGTGTTCAATCTATACTCATTTTCGTAGTAAAACCTCTGGATTATTCTGGATAGCATTACACACTTGCAGGATATACGTGGTGGAATAATGAGACATAACTTGACTTTTAAGTGCCAAATTAGCCACATAATGTCATGCACACCATCACTTCAAATGCCAATATTTTCATATACACTTGGGGATATGTGCCAACAGTTGCTTGAGACATATTGATTTTATGGGCTTCATTTCATATTTTGAGAAGAACAATTGACAACAGTGTCTCCAAGCATAAATACGGACTGTTTTTTTTAACTTTTTATTGAACTCCGTAATCTGTCATGAAATACATGAACTGCCTGAAAAAAAAAAAATTTAGTGAATAAAATAAAGATTGGAATGTCGTAAAATTAAATCTTTTTAGGAAAATGGTCAACAAAGTTTAAAGATGTTAGTACTTCATTTAAAGGCCAAATATGCAGGCCCTTATTTCTCAGAAGTGCCCTATCATGCATTTAACATTTTGGTGTATGCATAGCAGGGACCTTGTTGTTATAATAGAAATAAAAATACATATGTAAATAAATATAATTTCAATTGGTTTCTAAAAAATTTGACTGGACATGCTAACAGCCTTATTAAAATGCGAATCGGACAATTGAATAGGGCTCCATATAAGCACAGAGCATATGTTCTTTACAGAAGTTTTTAGTTAGTGAAGACCTTGCTTTTGGATAGAACTAAAAACTTCTGTAAAAAAAATATGCTCTGTGCTTATATGGAGCCCTTTTCAATTGGCCAAATCGCAATTTAATTAGGCTGTATATATTTAAACTTGAAATTATTTAATGTTAAATTACCTAAATGCACTTCTTTTCTGATTTTGCTGGCTTTATATGTAGTGATTAACATTCATAGTGGAAGTATAAATAAGATCTGTGATTATGCTGATTTGACTAACTAGGCATTGTCTTCCTGACTATTACCCCCAATCTGAGTTAATCATCTCATATAAGGATAGCTCAGTGCGGGAATATTTTGAGATTATTTATGCTTACAAAACTTATTTTCAGTACGGCATCACTTCCTGCCAAAACCTTTGTTGTGTACTTTTAATGAAACGGTATTGGATGTGTGTGCACAGTTTCCAACAAAAGTGTTTAGATGCAAAAAGAGGAAATTTGGGTACTCATGAGATTTTTATTTATTTTTTATCTGGAAAGTGTTTGTGTGTATATATAAAAACATATATTCAGATATACATGTGTATACTTGTGTACAGCCTGTATAACCCGTATACATTTGCTGTCCCTCAAAATAACTCAACACACAGCCATTAATGTCTAAACCGTTGGCAACAAAAGTGACTACACCCCAAAGTGGAAATGTCCAAATTGGGCCCAAAGTGTCTATATATTGTGTGGCCACCATTATTTTTCAGCACTGCCTTAACCCTCATGGGCATGGAGTTCACCAGAGCTTCACAGATTGCCACTGCAGTCCTCTTCCACTCCTCCATAATGACATCACAGAGCTGGTGGATGTTAGAGACCTTGCACTCCCCCACATTCCATTTGAGGATGCCCCACAGATGCTCAATGGGGTTTAGGTCTGGTGACATACTTGCCCAGTCCATCAACCTTTACCTTCAGCTTCTTTAGCAGGGCAGTGGTCGTCTTGGAGGCGTGTTTAGGATTGTTATTATGTTGGAATACTGCCCTGCGGCCCAGTCTCCTAAGGGAGGGGATCATGCTCTGCTTCAGTATGTCACAGTACATGTTGGCATTTATGGTTCCCTCAATGAACTGTAGCTCCCAAGTGCTGGCAGCACTCACGCAGGCCCAGACCATGACACTCCCACCACCATGTTTGACAGTAGGCAGGACACACTTGTCTTTGTACTCCTCACCTGGTTGCCACCACACGCTTGGTACCATCTGAACCAAATACGTTTATCTTGGTGTCAACGGACCACAGGACATGGTTCCAGTAATCCATGTCCTTAGTCTGCAAACTGTTTGTGGGCTTTCTTGTGCATCATCTTTAGAAGAGGCTTCCTTCTGGGACGACCAATTTGATGCAGTGTGCGGCGTATGGTCTGAGCACTGAAAGGTTAACCCCCCCACCTCTGCAGCAATGCTGGCAACACTCAAATGTTTATTCCCCAGAGACAACCTTTGGATATGACGCTGAGCATGTGCACTCAACTTCTTTGGTCGACCATGGCAAGGCCTGTTCTGAGTGTAACCTGTCCTGTGAAACCGCTGTATGGTCTGGCCCATCGTGTTGCAGTCTCAGTTTCTAAGGGAAAGGTGATGGACTGGCCAAGCATGTCTCCAGACCTAAACCCTATTGAGTATATGTGGGGCATCCTCAAACAGAAGGTGGGGGAGTGCAAGGTCTCTTAACATCCACCAGCTCTGTGATGTCATCATGGAGGAGTGAAAGATGACTCCAGTGGCAACTTGGGAAGCTCTGGTGAACTCCATGCCCATAAGGGTTGAGGCAGTGCTGGAAAATAATGGAGGCCACACAAAATATTGACACTTTTGGCCAAATTTGGACATTTCCACTTAGGGGTGTACTCACTTTTGTTGCCAACGGTTTAGACATTAATGGCTGCATGCTGAGTTATTTTGAGGGGACAGCAAATTTACACTGTTATACAGGCTGTACTCTTACTACTTTACATTGTAGTAGATTGTCATTTCTTCAGTGTCGCATGAAAAGATATAATAAAATATTGACAAAAATGTTAGGGGTGTACACACTTTTGTTAGATACTGTGTGTGTATATATATATATATATATATAGCAATTGTTTCACATATGGTGGGCTAAGAGTGATAGAAGCCCTCCACCGTAAAAAGTACAGTAGTACAAATAAGGAATAGTACATTAGTGATTCCATTTGAATGTTTAAAAATAAGTTGATGAAAACTTATTTCCTGCTCAAATTTCTCAGAAATACAGTATATGCACTGCAGTCTGGGAAAACTGGGCGGGGCATGCAAATGAGGCCACATAATGCACCATCACTCTGTCAATCCAAACCATTTTAAACATGGCTCCTTTTCAGCATATGCTTCCTGTATTTCACAGTTTTAGACACAGCAACGGATGGATTTTTCACAAACCGGGTCACTTAACCACATACAGTACTGTTTCACGGTTACTGCCGATCCTCAGTATGGTGTGAGTGCCTGGTTTGTGTGGTAATCGTTGTAGAGAGTAGTTAATATATATATAGCTAAATACATGTTAGACTTATTGGTTGTTCACATTGCTCTTGACTTTTTAATTTCAAAGTCCTTAACTAAGATTTTAAGCGAGAAGGAATGATAATAAAACTTGTTCGTTAAAATTTTTACAGATTTGGTTAAAAACAATAAAACATTACATGGTTGTAGAGAATACCTCATAATACTTTGAAATAAACTCCATACGAAGATTTTAACCATATTGAACGATTTTGAAATGATTTATCTTTACTAGTCCGAAATGCCCGGAAACAAGTTTTGATAACATTATATACATCTATATGTGTGTGTGTGTATATATATATATATATATATATATATATATATATATATATATATATATATATTGTGTGTGTGTAATATATATATTTATTTATTTTTTTGCGCTGTTACAGCTGATAATGTAAAAGGTATAAACCAACAGCAGGTAGGTATATTGTCTTTTTTATACTATTACAAAGAAGTCTAATGTTTATTTTTGGTGGAGGTACACTTTTGCTTTTATAAATGTAGTAGCTCTAAAACAAATTTGTAGTTTATAAATTACTAGCTCTAAAACAATTCAATGAAATATTTGCATTATTTTAGTTGCCTGGCATATACTATTTTACAAGCCTGTTCTTGGTATTATTTCACCAAATTAACCCATTCCATTTCTTGCAAAGAAGGTAACCTAGAAATCCATCTGTCAATTAATTATGTCCCTCCATTGTTCCTTAAAAATCTAAAACAATTACTTAATTTTTTATGATATAGTATTAGATTAGATTAGATTAGATTTAAGAATGCCTTTTATTTGAGTGAAAGCTATTTCCATGCCACCAATAAGTTAGTTTCTTTTTCAAACAAAATTTGTGGATCGTTAAGAACAAAGATAAATATTTTAAATTATGCCATATAGAAATAGCCTGGGACATAAGTGTATATGCACATTCACACAAATACTGGTTGAACATCAACTTACTGAGGTAATGGCATCCATTGAGGTACCATAGAATATTTAGGTAGAGCCAGTACTCTCAGGGATAAGGCTGATCAATAATTAAACTTCCTGTGCTCTTAACTCCATAGATCTAGCAAATCTAATGCACTTATCGGTTGCAGCTAGAATGGCTCTTTGATTTCCTCTTTGTATAGCAAATTCTACTTTACAGAATAACCTTTGTACTCTTTCTTCAAAGGAGTACTGCCATTTGGGATAGAGTAGACTGCACTGCAAAAATATATAGAGGGATGGTAGTAAATAAAGTACATTTTGAACTATCTTTTGTAGTTTGTTTCTGTGAAGCAATGGCTGACTGCCCCTGACATGCACTAGGCAGAGGTTAGAATAGCTTCTTTCATAGCTGTACAAGAAAGAACCCTTATACAAGAGAATATTAGGAAGACATAATGTGAGTCTTGCTGCTAGGGTTAAAAGGCAAGTTACCAAATGACATGATGGTTTGAATATAAAAAATAAATAAAAAAAAGGCGGTGGTCATAATATAATGTGACTCGACCCTATAGATGTGTGTGTGTGTGTGTATATGTATGTATATGTATGTATATATATATATATATATATATATATATATATATATATATATATATATATATATGTATATGTATGTATATATATATATATATATATATATATATGTATATGTATATATATATATATATATATATATATATATATGTATATGTATGTATATATATATATATATATATATATATATATATGTATATGTATGTATATATATATATATATATATATATATATATATGTATGTATATATATATATATATATATATATATATATATATATATATATATATATATATATATATATATACACCGTATATACTCGAGTATAAGCCGGTGTGGAAGACTTGCTGCGGCGTCAGAATCAGCATCAGCTCATCGGAGCATAGTAGCAAGGAAGGGGGATAGGGATTGGAGAGGGTGTAGTAAGGAGGAGGTTATGGGGGAAACAAGATGATTGTAAGGGGTGGGGAATACGGGAGAAAGGAGGAAGATTTTTTTTTACTCGAGTATAAGCCGAGGGGGGTCTTTTTCAGCATAAAAATAATTGCTGAAAAAGTCGGCTTAGGCTTGAGTATATACGATGTATCTGTATATATTTAGTTTTATATATATATATATATATATATATATATATATATATATATATATATATATATATATACAGTCAGGTCCATAAATATTGGGACATTGACACAATTCTAATCTTTTTGGCCCTATACACCACCACAATGGATTTGAAATGAAACAAACAAGTTGTGCTTTAACTGCAGACTTTCAGCTTTAATGTGAGGGTATTTACATCCAATCAGGTGAACGGTGTAGGAATTACAACAGTTTGTATATGTGCCTCCCACTTTTTAAGGGACCAAAAGTAATGGGACAATTGGCTGCTCAGCTGTTCCATGGCCAGGTGTGTTAATCCCTCATTATACCATTTACAAAGAGCAGATAAAAGGTCCAGAGTTCATTTCAAGTGTGCTATTTGCATTTGTTGCTGTTAACTCTCAATATGAGATCCAAAGAGCTGTCCCTATCAGTGAAGCAAGCCATCATTAGGCTAAAAAAAACAAAACAAACCCATTAGAGAGATAGCAAAAACATTAGGTGTGGCCAAATCAACTGTTTGGAACATCCTTAAAAAGAAAGAACGCATCGGTGAGCTCAGCAACACCAAAAGACCCGGAAGACCACGGAAAACAACTGTGGTGGGTGACCGAAGAATTCTTTCCCTGGTGAAGAAAACACCCTTCACAACAGTTGGCCAGATCAAGAACCCTCTCCAGGAGGTAGGTGTATGTGTGTCAAAGTCAACAATCAAGAGAAGACTTCACCAGGGTAAATACAGAGGGTTCACCACAAGATGTAAACCATTGGTGAGCCTCAAAAACACCTAAAAAAGCCTTCACAGTTCTGGAACAACATCCTATGGACAGATGAGACTAAGATCAACTTGTACCAGAGTGATGGGAAGAGAAGAGTATGGAGACGGAAAGGAACTGCTCATGATCCAAAGCATACCACCGCATCAGTGAAGCATGGTGGTGGTAGTGTCATGGTGTGGGCATGTATGGCTGCCAATGGAACTGGTTCTCTTGTATTTATTGATGATGTGACTGCTGACAAAAGCAGCAGGATGAATTCTGAAGTGTTTCGGGCAATATTATCTGCTCATATTCAGCCAAATGCTTCAGAACTCATTGGACGGCGCTGCACAGTGCAGATGGATAATGACCCGAAGCTTACTGCAAAAGCAACCAAAGATTTTTTTTAAGGGAAAAAAGTGGAATGTTATGCAATGGCCAAGTCAATCACCTGTCCTGAATCCGATTGAGCATGCATTTCACTTGCTGAAGACAAAACTGAAGGGAAAATGCCCCCAGAACAAGCAGGAACTGAAGACAGTTGCAATAGAGGTCTGGCAGAGCATCACCAGGGATGAAACCCAGCGTCTGGTGATGTCTATGCGTTCCAGACTTCAGGCTGTAATTGACTGCAAAGGATTTGCAACCAAGTATTAAAAAGTGAAAGTTTGATTTATGACTGTTAATCTATCCCATTACTTTTGGTCCCTTAAAAAGTGTGAGGCACATATACAAACTGTTGTAATTCCTACACCGTTCACCTGATGTAAATACCCTCAAATTAAAGCTGAAAGTCTGCAGGTAAAACACATCTTGTTCGTTTCATTTCAAATCCATTGTGGTGGTGTATAGAGCCAAAAATATTAGTATTGTGTCTATGTCCCAATATTTATGGACCTGACTGTATATATGGGGAGATTATATATAATCTATATAATGGGTAAATGTTTTCAGATTATATATATATATATATATATATATATATATATATATATATAATCTGAAAACATTTACCCATTATATAGATTATATATAATCTCCCCAAATGTATTCTGTTTTAACATGAGAGCTACTTACCATCCATGGGAATCCTGGCTCTAGAATAATTTTGGCATATGACCTGTAATCGAGTGAGAAGATGACATGAAATTCTTATTGTAAAGAAGATTGGCAAGGGAGAGAATGATCATTTGGACTTGGCTTCATTTTTGGACACCTTTTAGCACGTGTTAAAAAAACTATGATTTAGTATACTAATTCCACTTTGAGGGCATTCATTGGTGAGGTTCAAAAATATTTAGTTTTGCTGTAAAATCTTTTTTTAATGTACTGTGATTTTTGTTGCCAAGGAATATGTACAAAAGACACTCATAAAGTACCTAATTACTTGGGATAAAGATACATGCCAGGTTTTTCTGTATGTAGTTAATGACCACCACTTTAACCCAATCCAATTCAGTGCTGTTCCCAGACGCATTTCAGACTAGCAAGCCAGTAAAAGCAGGGAGCATACTGTACTTGGAAGTGCAATTCTGCATGTAACTTGGCTTTATATCTTCTGAAGTAAGGAATGTAGCAGCAGCAGTCAGATTATTACATGGATTAGACAATAAAGTCAGTTTAGGAATCTGAAAACATCTGACAGAAATATATTTTATTTGTAGCATAAGCAAAAGAAAAATGTAACTAATTTTTATGTAGGAGCAAAGTAATTTATTTTGTAAACCTAGGAACTTGGCATGTATTAATGCATTGTCTATTGGATGATTGTTGCTGATGGGTCAGTACACAAGCCTACTTTATTAGTTACTTATTTTTAGAAGTAAGAGACAAAACAAGACTTGGTTAAATGATTATAGTCTTTTCCAGTTGGGATGGTATAGTTTAATATTAACATCTTAATCCGTGAGAAGATTGCTCAAAATTGCAACTGATTTTAAACAAATACACACAATAAAAAGTCCTTGTATATTATCACTAAAACATAATGTTTAGTACAAATTAGTAAATTAAGAAACCAAGTATCTCAAAAATAATATACTGTTGTTGTTATTTGTGTCATTCAGTTGTGTTCAACTCACTGTGACCTCATGGACCACAACACACCATTATGATCCATTTGGTATTCATGGCAGAGATACAGGAGTTGTTGCCAGTTCCTTCTCCACTGGGCCACAGCATACAGCTCCTGGTATTCCTAGGTGGTCTCCCATGTAAGTACTGATCAGGCCCAACCCTATATGGCTTCAGGGTGGTGCGACCTCTTGGTTCCCTGACTGAAATCGAACCCAGGTTGCAGTGAAAGCACCGAATCCTAACCACTGGACCACCAGGGAACCCAATAATATGCTAGAACGACCCTTTTCAACAGTCTTCTGCACATTAGGGTTCTGTAGGACTAATATAGTATTGGGTAAACAAAGGCTCCCATGCATGGGTAGGTCTAACATTTCCATATATATATATATATATATATATATATATATATATATATATATATATATATATATATATATATATATATATATATATATAATTACACCCTGTCTATATTATTTATTTATTTGATAATTGTCATTTATTTGCATAATATTTGCTTGGCTTGTAAACGTTAACTCTGTCAACTAGCTGTATTGTACAACTGCAGAAAGATCTATTGGTTTGTTACAATATATCTAAATTTCCAGTGTACCTTTTAACTTGATATATTGTTGTAGCTTCTTAAAAGTACTTAACCATAAAATAATATACTAAAAAATTGGGATATTTCATGAACTGAGGTTTGATGAGGTTTTGACTGTATAGATCTACAACACATAGGATATATTCACATATAATTTGCTTTCATTTTAGTCCACTAGGTCTCTTTAAAAATGACTTCTTTTTTAGGTTACATAGATTTTAATTAAGCCGAATGAGACTGTTCTTCTAGAAGAGTTGAAATGTGAGATTATGTTTAGATCTTTGTATCTATCATCAGAAGTCACTGTAAGCTGATGCAGTTGCTTATGTTTGACTTCACAGGATGTAAATACTGCAATCTGTTTCCTGCTTCACATGTCTTTATTCTCAATATACAGGCGGCACTATCACATTTCTCTGCATGCTTTTAATCTTTTACCTCAGGTGCCTTTCCTGTAACCAAACAGTTCTTTTAATCACTTAAACCATTTAGTATTTTACTACTGAAGAATGGGGGAACGAGATATATGTTTATATTTACCATACAACTGCTTATTTGATGTGACTGTCACTTGTCTAAACATCCTATTGCACTTTACATTAAACAATCTTTGACACATGATAAACACATCAAAATATCTTCCAATCCTGTGTGGATTTATTTTCTAACCAAGTCTGTTATTTTTTTTTCTTTAATTTACCTATTTTAGAACCCTTTTTATTAGTATAACTTCTTTTTGAGCTAACGCTTAAGAGCCATACTCTGAAGAAAAGCAGATTGATTGTAAAGTCTTGTAGTCGAAGTATTTATTATGTGCTGTTATGTATTAAAGAGCAGTATCTTAAACCGTATATATCTGCATAAACAATTTATCTACGCGCTTACTACATATGACTTAGAAAAATGAAATAACTCACAAATTAATGTAATCGATGTGACATTCTTCCTCTATGAAACACAAAACGTCCACAAATTTAAAGGAACATTGCTATTCGCACTAATTTAACCTTAATTCTCTGCTTTACATGATCTTGAGTGATGTAGAAGGAGTCTAGGATCTTGAGGCAAAATGTAGAGGGACACTAGGAGGATGCCTGGAGTTTTTCTCTCCAGTGCTTTGGAGGCCCAATCTGTTCTTCGGAATTGGAAACATACCTCTTTTGAACAGCATACAGTCTGCTTTATTCACTACAAGCACCTCAGCCTTCTCTTTTACCCTGAATATGCATTTGCCAATTCCTTTTGAGCCTACCTCTCTCTTTTTAACAAGAATCTTACTATGTGTCCAATATTTTGAAATTTTGGGGCTGCATTAAGCCTCCAGGTAAAATATAAGATAGTGACCCTATAATAAAGTTGGTGACGAGATTTGTTTTATCATTATGTTTAAAAATATGTGAGTGCTGTATTATTAAAGGGAAACGTTGAAAAGCATTTTTGTTTTACTATAACAACTTCTTTGATTTGTCCATTTATCTTTTAATACAGCAAGTCTTGCTTATGCGGTGTTGCTGTTTCCTCTGGCAGCAAAGGGGTGAGGGGCTTTTCTGCACCAATATCCGTATTAGGCTTCATGCGTTCTTGCCAGGACATTTGTATTATTCCCCTAGGAGAAAGCTTGGATCCTTAATTGCATGGATCACTTTAAACATGAGCTCATCTCATTCTCATCTCATTTTGTGGTAGGACAGGTTACCATGCCAATTTTTTTTTTTCTTCTTCCTTTTTATGGTGGGTGTCTAGTTAATCTTCCCGTGTCTATGATGAAACCTGAGAATCGACTCTCCTTCAGTCCATAGTACTGTTACAAAGACAATCTTAGTTGATGGTGGTCATTTTTGTAGCATTGAATGAGGAATGCACTTGCCAGCATTTGACAAAGGAGGATTATACTAACAAATTGAGGTGTTAACAATACACGGAGTATCAGTTTTATATAATCTGACAATTTTAAGTAAGTGTTATCTGTTGTCAACAGTTTGAAACAGTGTTGTATGTTCTTAGTATTTAGTATTAGAATTAACAATTTTAATAATTTAGCTTTTCTGCACTGTGCACCCCTGCAGAAAAAAAATCCATACACTTCTTTTGGTCTCTCATATTTATACAGGTTTGCAGTAATCAAGCACATTACACTGTTTGTTTGTACTTGCCACTAAAAAGCAATCAGTTTATTACATATGTTATTGTTAAATAGATTGCTTAATTCTTTATGTATGCAACCATGCTCACTAGGGAGCGTTGTTAAAGGGGGGATAGTTTCCAGGCCCTATGCATTGTGTAAGGGTTTCCTGCATCTTTTTGCTTTTAATCACATAATAGAAAAGTACATTTATTCCTCCATAATTACATATCCCTGTAGTGTCTTTGTGCACTTATTAAGTATTGAGAGATTATCGAGCCCCTTAGCTTGGAATTTAACCATGTGAATAATATTATGTAGATTTTCATTGGCACAAATAAAACAGTTTCCTTACAAATTCTGTTTTTTATGGTTTTATTTAATGTGTATATTTTTCTTTTGGCTTCTTTATTCTTTAATCTGGGTGTTGGATTTAAAAAATACAAAAGGGTAAAAGAGAGCAAAGAAATATTGATTTGATTTGAATAGTTTCATTCTTTATCACATTTTTAATTCAGGTTTACAAATATATAGATATGTTTTGGGGAGGTGTGGTAAATCTTTTTAAAAATACATCTTTATCTATTTTTGTTTTTGAAATAGAGAAATCTGTGGGTTGAGGCCTGACCTTTCAATTAAATTAAAACCAACAGTGGTGATGAATACATGTGGACCCCATGACATAGCCATAAAATTGGTATAAGTAGAAAGATTATCCCACTCGGATAGGACCATGCTGGGACCCATTTGCCAAGCTTGACATTAAGTCAGACATAAAATTGCATTATATTAAGATATCATTTTTATAACTAGTTTGTAATTGATACAAATGGACAGTTATTGTTTACTAATCACCCCTTCATGGTTGGTTATTTCAAAAGTGATATTATTCCTTGACTAGATCACATGTAACATTACAACAGCTATTTTTATGATTACGATTATTTTGCACTTGTATATATGTTATACATGATCACAAGAGAAGCAAAGGTTTGGTTGTTAATGGCAGTTATGTTTAGTATGAATAATAATTTCATATAATATTAACATGTGCATAATATCATATACCCAGCCTAATCACATTTTATGCAGTTACATTTATTTTAATAATGTGCATACTTACTGTGTTACAGCTAAATTCACTAGGAATACATTTATTATTACAGGTTCTTTGTTTTTGAGATGGTTATGGCAGATGGATTTTTTTTCTTTGAATACCGCAACAACATCATTTGTTCCCCATGAAATACCTCAATAGTTTTCAATCAATGTATGCAATCAGAATGAACTTTTCATCACACACACAAATACTGTAGCATAGCATGTGCCTCTGTACTAAGACCCTCTATGCGAGCCATGGCATACATCAGTTTGTGAGGCCATTTCACTACACACCTGCTTGCTTGTGATCTTGGTTGTCTTGATGACTTGTTCTACCTCTACATAGTGGGAATAGGATGCTGTGCTATAGTTTGAATTTCTAAAGATGGTGCCGTTTTTTAATTTTCTTTTCTCCAAATAGAATTTGGTTTTGTCTTTATGATCTGCTCGTAAAAAAACAACAGCAATCCTTTTGTATTGAAAGTAATATGGGAAATAACCTACCCCTCTCTGATGTGTGTCTTTGAGTGGCTTTCTAGCAGTGTACCCCAGTTCAAGGCCAAGTTCCAAAAAGTAGCTCATGTAGTGCTAAACGCATCCTTTTTTAAGTGGGCTAGAAGCAAAAAGATGGTAGATTTTAAGTCTTACAGCGTGTTGCAACCCAAGATCTGTAGTAGATGTATAGGCACTGTGGGAAAACAGGTCTCCTAGTCTTCTAGTTCTACACCATTAAACTGAGGGTAGAAAGAGTTGCACTCCAAGCCTCAAATACTGCTTTCTGTGCTGTGTACCTGACGGCCTTATTCATTGGATGGCAAGAATAACAAGCATGTTGGCTTCTAAAAGCTAGCAGAGTAAAGTGAAATGTTCGCTAAAATTATTTGTATGCTCCTGTCTTACATAAACACTCATGTTAGTTTGAGTACACTAACAAAAAAAAATGTTCACAAATGTGTACTATACATAAACACACGCACACTAAATATGTTCCCTAAGTATAATATATGTCTATGAAAGGCTTCCTTTTAGACTTCTAGAAATCAGACTGATATTTTTTATCCACCGATGTGTATGTGTGTTTATTTTGTTTCACTCTCCAGTGTCCCTTTACATTTCTTCTGCATGTTAGTCTGTTGAGTCTTTGAATTAATTATTTACCGTAAATACTATTTATGATTTCCTATTCTATCTTTACATTTTATATTACTCAAAAACTAGTTTTTAGTTTGAAAATCGAGACCATTTATACCATTCTTTCGTTCTTTGCTCTAAAGGGTCCCATTATCAAACCTACATCATGCATTGCCTCCTGCCAAGTGACGACTGGAAAGCAATTCCATTTCTGTACAATATAGCACTTCATTTTAGGATATTGTCTTGCACATTTTCTATACGAATTAAAGGTGATGTCACCTAATTGTTACATTTTAGGAAGGAAATTTAATTATTACTATTAAATGGTATTACCATCGCTGTAAGGCAAATGTGTCTAAATTAAAACAATTGCCTGTTTGCATATTATACAGCTGTGTACCATCTTTATCTTGTATTTGTGTTTTATTTCTAGTTATTGGTGTAAATGTGAACCTTCAATATTTTGCTTGCTTTTTTTCTAAAGAACTTGCATATCACTCATCTTTCTTTAATTTTGGCATTCTAGTGACCCCTAACCTATTTTTCTTCTTCTTCTTCACTATTTTCAAAAGATTAGCTCTTTTTGTCAAGCTCATATTACCAGTTGTTCCCTTGATCTTCTACCGTTGTCTTTACTCTTCTGTCTTCTATCAATCATTATCTGATTATGTCAGATTATTTTCAGATTCCTGTATGTTCTCTGTAAAACATAGATTTTCTAAATTACTTGCATTTTTCTCTTTACTGTGGTTTAAAGAACTTGAAGGTTTTTTTTTAATGCATATTTTCTGTTAAAATAATCCTGTATCTAACACAATTTAACTACATTCATTTAAAATCCGTCTGTTAATAAGAGAAGATGTCTGTGAAATGGTACCTCAATATAAGTTTAGTTTTTTAATCTTCCATTAATTAAAATTATATATTTTGTTTTAAGTAATCTATTTTCATCTTTAACTTTACATGGATATCTTTAAACCCCTTTCTTTGCCAGAAAGAGCAGCTACACATTTCATTGTTGATATTTCTGGTAGAAAGCGTTAGTTTTGTATGTAAAGATAAAAAATAAGTCTTTAGCAATTAAGGAAGCATCTAGTAATTGGCTCATCAAATTAAATGTATTGGTTTGAAAATACACATTTTAAATAAGGTAAATGTTTGTGTAATAAAAAAATAATACAGCAATAAATGTATTAACATTTATATGTAATGATATGTATATATGATCAGCTTCCTCAGCTGGAAGGAGACTTTGAATGTAGGAGAAGCTTCTGTCTGTACAATGAAAAGTGGCAGCTAAAAAACTGCACGTTTTCAAGAAAACGAAAAGAAAGCTCATTACAAGGTCACACGATCCTGAGATTCTAATAGGATTAAAAAAGCAAATTGGAATCCAGCAGTAAAGAATAATTACATATAATAGTTAAAATGTTAATGTTGTTTATTTTATTTTTTGCTTTCTAAAATTATTTTTCCCATTATCAAGTTTCATTATCCATACAGAAATTTACTTTACTACACTTTTTTTCTTACATGTATATGCACACATACTGTTTTGTCACCCCAAAGTTATTTAATGTAAATAAGCATCCATCTTGGATGGTTGTACCTGTCTTGCTAACAGCAGCTACCACCAAATATTTCACTTTACAATTGGTTAATTCTACAGTATTTTCAGTATTGATAAATTAGTATGTATGTGTTTTCTTTGAATGCCTAATTTTATCTACAAAATATTAGATAAGTCATGATCTTATGGTTTCATTTATCTATGTATATCATAGTCTGACACTGAGATTCATAGGATATACAGTATCTCACAAAAGTGAGTTTTATTATATATTTTCATGTGACAACACTGAAGAAATGACACTCTGCTACAAGTAGTAAGTGTACAGCCTGTATAATGGTGTAAGTTTGCTCCGCACACAGCCAATAACTCCGCACACAGCCATTCATGTCTAAACCGTTGGCAACAAAAGTGACTACACCCCTAAATGTAAATGTCCAAATTGGGCCCAAAGTGTCAATTTTTTTTGTGGCCACCATTATTTTCCAGCACCGCTTTAACCCTCATGGGCATGGAGTTCAGCAGAGCTAACAGGTTGCCACTGGAGTCCTCTTCCACTCCTTCATAATGACTTCACAGAGCTGGTGGATGTTAGAGACCTTGCACTCCCCCACCTTCCGATTGAATATGACCCACAGATGCTCAATAGGGTTTAGATCTGGTGACATGCTTGGCCAGTCCATCACCTTTACCTTCAGCTTCTTTAGCAAGGCAGTGGTAGTCTTGGAGGTGTTTTAGGGTTGTTATCATGTTGGAATACTGCCCTGCGGCTCAGTCTCCAGGGGATCATGCCCTGCTTCAATATGTCACAGTACATGTTGACATTCATGGTTCCCTCAATGAACTGTAGCTCCCCAGTGCCGGCAGCACTCATGCAGGCCCATACCATGACACTCCCACTACCATGCTTCACTGTAGGCAAGACACACTTGTCTTTGTACTCCTCAGCTGGTTGCCGCCACACGCTTGACACCATCTGAACCAAATAGGTTAATCTTGGTCTCATGGTTCCAGTAATCCATGCCCTTAGTCTGCTTGTCTTCAGCACACTGTTTGCAGGATTTCTTGTGCACCATCTTTAGAAGAGGCTTCCTTCTGGGACGACAGCCATGCAGACCAATATGATGCAGTGTGCAGCGTATGGTCTGAGCACCGACAGGCTGACCTCCCACCCCTTCAACCTCTGCAGCAATGCTGGAAGCACTCATATGTCTATTTCCCAAAGACAACCTCTGGATATAGTGTATATATGAGAGAGAGAGAGAGATATCATTTATATTATGGTGGGCAAAAGAGCGATAGAAGCCCTCCACCGTACAGTAGTACAGTAAATAAAAAGTACATCAGTGTTCACATATGAATGTCTAAAACAAGTTTAAAAACCTGCTTCCAGCTCAGAATTCCAAGAAAAACAGTTATTACACTGCATTCTGGGAAGCTAAGCTGGGACATGCATATGTGCCCACAAATGCCTCACTCTTCAATCCTTAGCCATTATCAAACATGGCTTCCTTTAAGCTTATGCCTGCTGTATTACACAGCTTTAAAGCAAAGCCACGGTTGGATTAAACACAGGCTGAGTATCCAATCCATGTACAGCTGTTTCAAGCTTACTGGCTATCATCAGCATGGAGCGGGATCTCAGTCTGTGTTGTGGGCTTTATGAGAAGGTAGTTCACCACAGCAATCATTTATAATATGGTGGGCAAAAGAGCGATTAAAGCTTAAAGGAACAATATATCTTATCTGTGTATAAGACGCCGCCATGTATAAGATGACCCCTATTTTTTTGAGCCTAAAATTAAAATAAATATGGAATCACTTACTAGGTGCACTGGTGCTGTGTTGGGGGTGGAGCGCCTCTGTGTGGAGCGGAGGAGAGCATGGCATGTGCATTTGCCTCCCACACATCTTTGCACATCTTGCTTCCTTGTTTGGTTTGCTGGGTTGTGTGTGTGCCCGGGGGCGCTGTGGAGGCTGCTGGGGCTTCTTGTGCCATTTGTCCATCATGTTGAGCATGGTGAGGACCCCAGGCACAAGATGATCGCCTTCCTCCGGAACACTTTCATCCTTAGGTTAGAGGGGAGGAAGCTGAGGGGCCATTCAGGTAAAGGAAGGGGGGGATCAGACTATGAGAACAGGGTCACTCCTAGAGTACAACGGGCTGCAAGAACTGTTGCTGGACCTTGCGGTTTCCATGGCGTTCCCTAAGTGCTCCTCACCATGCTTTCTGTCATCTCCCGCAGGCATGGCTCCTGTGGTCAGTATACTGCTCCGCTCGGTGTGATTTGTGGAGGGGTTAGTACTGCCTATGTACTAGGGCCTGGTCACATAGGAGTGCTCAGAGGCAGTGTTAGACTGGCAGGTCGGGCGTGAAGGTGTGCAAGACGGCGGTACTGAGAATAGGGCCGCGGCATTAGCACACCATGTGAGAGGGTTTAGTGAGGGTCAGGCTGGAGGGAGGAAACAGGACAGGAAGATGCCAGAGCATGCGTATCGGTTGTGGTCACCTCCCAGACACAGTGTGAGCAGTACCCGGTGTGCGAGCTCCCTAGGCCTCGCCATGTAATACTCCAGCCTCGCCCGCCCCTCCTGATATAGATCCCCAAGCAGCAGCAGGAAGAGGCCGTCATGTGCAGGTCACAGTGCCGCCTATACACTGCGGCCTGCTCCTCTTCGGTGACATAGGGCCTGCATAGGACGGTCTGTTTCCTGCTGCGGATCGGAGGATTAGACTGAGTCTATCATGAGGGACTCCCCCCTTGCACAATACAGCACAGGAAATCAGACTGCACAGCCCCGAGGCTTCTGCTCTGCATGGAGGTGTTCTGTTGCTGATCGGTGCAGCGCTGCCTGGCTGTATTCCGTGTATAATACGACCCCCCTAATTTAAAGGTCAAAATTTTGGCAAAAAAGGTTGTCTTATACACAGAAAAATACAGTAACTTATGATTAAAACTAAATAATATAAACTAAATACATTTTTGACAAGGCAACATTTTAGCATTATAGTGTACAATAGAAAACATGGGATTTATACTTTTCAATGAAGCAGCATGAGTAGAATGTTACATGGTCATTTAACAATGGAATATGAAAATAGATATAATAGGAAATACTTTGTAATACATTGTAAACCCCCTTTGACTCTGGATAGGTTAATAGTTGTAAAGTTAGAGACACAAAAATAACTAACTATCGATCAAACACACTTTGAAAAAGGCCTTCAAAGTGTGTTGTAGGAATTAGGTGTTGAAATGTGAAGGATTTAGTGGCCTTGGAACTCCCTGAAGAATGTCTGATAAAGCCTATTGCTGTTCATTGTACTTGGATGTTCTTATGTCCTAAGAAAAGTGGCCTTCAGCATTTCAACTTCCTCTAACATAAGAAGCATATATAATTGCGCACAAATACCTGGCAAAGAATGTGACTGAAGACTTTGTTATACAATATTTAAATAGACATACCATTTTTAATCTTTAACCTGTAAAATAGGCAAATTTATTTTTATAAATTCAAAATAGAATACTTCTAATGTATTTTAAAGGGACGCTTTAGTGGTAACAAAGGTCCTGGCACTTTAAAAGTTAGTTACTTAAACCAATAGTTATCTAATTACATAAAGTTATGAATTTTGTATTTTATTTTTATGTTCCCTCTACTTGCTTTAAGGATCTGCTATATTGAATTTCCATGATACCTCTTCTATTGCACATAGCGCAGCCAGTGGCTTTGTTCCTTATGTGTTGAAGCTTCTAGTTTAAGGGTCAAAACCATATGAATAATTAGAAAAGTTGCTAGCCATGCTGTGTGCATTACAAGATGAAGTATATGAAGATACATAACTTGCTGTCCACCTCACATAGTGACACACTCTGAGAGATCAAAGGAGTGAGAGGCCCACATAGCAACATATCTTCCCAGGATTACAGCCATAATTATTTTGCATTTTGTCTTCCCTTGTAAAACAAAATACTATTTTTATGACTGAAAATGTGGTGCTTGCTTTGTTGTTTTATATTTGTAGAAAGTAGTATGGGGAAGTTATACATTGTCTTGGGCCAAATCTTATCGTTATTGACTTTACAATTGTTTCTTGGCCACCACACTCCTCATAACCTTCTAGTTGGAACCTCCATTATATGACTTTATGTTACCACAATTCAATTTAAATGTTTATAGTCTGTTCATAAAATTGTACGTCACTGAGTTCATGCTATAATAGCTAATGTAGGGTTGTTTAATAATGTCTATATGTTGCGTAATTTAGTTATGTACTGAAATTGTTGGTACTTTTATTTTCTTGTAAATACATATCATACTTTAGAAACCTAATCTAAAATATAATTGGCTCAGAAGGCAATTAAACTGTTCTGCATGAGTTGGAGATGTCTTTAAGAAACAGTATACTAATGGATAAAGATTGTAAGATTTACTGTTTAATTTATATTTTTATTTTTAAAATGTGTTCAAAGTGCTAAGCTCCAATCAGAAGCAGCTGCTAATTCTCATCTGCATCAGCTGTAACTCGAAGCTCTATGCAGAAAGAGGCACAGGAGGTAGTCCTGTGTAGCATGCAGTCTGAATTATACTTACAAAATGTAACGTGAATGATCTATTCATCTACGTTCAACTTAAATTTACTAACTATTCATAGTCATCAAACCTAAAAGCCACTGCACAATGGAAATATATATATATATATATATATATATATATATATATATATATATATATATATATATATATATATATATATATATATACAAAAAGTCTACACACCCCTGTTAAAATGTCAGGTTTCAGTGCTGTATAAAAATGAGACAAAGATAAATAATTTCAGAACTTTTTCCACCTTTAATGTGACCTATAAACTGTACAACTCAATTGAAAAAAAACTGAAATCTTTTAGGTGGAGCTAAGAATAAAAGAAAAATAATGGGGTTTGCATAAGTCTGCACACCCTCTTATAACTGGGGATGTAGCAGTATTCAGAATTAAGCAATCACATTCCAAATCGTGTTAAATAGGAGTCTGCATACACCTGCCATCATTTAAAGTGCCTCTGATTAACCCCAAATAAAGTTCAGCAGCTCTAGTTGATCTATCCTGAAATTTTCTTAGTTGCATCCCACAGCAAAAGCCATGGTCCACAGAGAGCTTCCAAAGCATCAGAGGGATCTCATTGTTAAAAGGTATCAGTCAGGAGAAGAGTACAAAAGAATTTCCAAGGCATTAGATATACCATGGAACACAGTGAAGACAATCATCATCAAGTGGAGAAAATATGGCACAACAGTAACATTACCAAGAACTGGAGCTCCCTCCAAAATTGATGAAAAAACGAGAAGAGAACTGGTCTGGGAGGCTACCAAGAGGCCTACAGCAACATTAAAGGAGCTACAGGAATATCTGGCAAGTACTGGCTGTGTGGTACATGTGACAACAATCTTCCATATTCTTCATATGTCTGGGCTATGGGGTAGAGTGGCAAGCCGAAAGCCTTTTCTTACGAAGAAAAACATCCAAGCCAGGCTACATTTTGCAAAAACACATCTGAAGTCTCCCAAAAGCATGTGGGAAAAGGTGTTATGGTCTGATGAAACCAAGGTTGAACTTTTTGGCCATATTTCCAAAAGATATGTTTGGCGCAAAAACAACACTGCACATCACCAAAAGAACACCATACCCACAGTGAAACATGGTGGTGGCAGCATCATGCTTTGGGGCTGTTTTTCTTCAGGTGGAACTGGGGCCTTAGTTAAGATAGAGGGAATTATGAACAGTTCCAAATACCAGTCAATATTGGCACAAAACCTTCAGGCTTCTGCTAGAAAGCTGAACATGAAGAGGAACTTTATCTTTCAGCATGACAACGACCCAAAGCATACATCCAAATCAACAAAGGAATGGCTTCACCAGAAGAAGATTAAAGTTTTGGAACGGCCCAGCCAGAGCCCAGACCTGAATCCAATTAAAAATCTGTGGGGTGATCTGAAGAGGGCTGTGTTTTTTTTTTTTTTTTTTGCAAAGAAGAGTGGGCAAATCTTGCCAAGTCAAAATGTGCCATGCTGATAGACTCATACCCAAAAAGACTGAGTGCTGTAATAAAATCAAAAGGTGCTTCAACAAAGTATTAGTTTAAGGGTGTGCATACTTATGCAACCATAATATTTTATTTTTATATTTTTTCTTCCCTCCACCTAAAAGATTTCAGTTTGTTTTTCAATTGAGTTGTACATTTTATAGGTCACATTAAAGGTGGGAAAAGTTCTTAAATGATTTTGTCTCATTTTTTTACAGCACAGAAACCTGACATTTTAACAGGGGTGTGTAGACTTTTTATATCCACTGTATGTGTGTGCGAGTCTGACTATAAGCAGGCATCACAATTTGTTCTCTAATTTACAAACTAGTTGTATGAAGTTTTTCCTACTTAAAGGCATATTTAATTTTCATGGATTATGAATGCATCAGAAACAGTGTATGACATTTTTTTTGCATAAGTACACATTAATAAACTTACCCTGATGTTTACAAATGTCTTCAGTTTTCAGGGACTTTGATTTTGAGAAGGCATGTCCCTTGAAAAATTTAACTAAATTAGCATAAAATTTATATTTATTTTGGCCAATCACAGGCAGCTATAACATTGTTTCAGTGTGAGAAGTCAGTTTGTACAATAAAGCATCATGAGAAGTGTAGTCTTTTTTTTTTAACCTCCACAAGGAAGCAAGGAGGAGCTCAGACATTGCTTTGTGGATTTCTGCATTGTGCTGTTGGCTTGAAGGTTGGTATAGGGTTAAAAATTTACCCAAATGTAGTGTTTCTGTACCAGATGTCTATGTAAGCAGCTCTAGAAGTGTGGAAAACATTTATTTTTTTAATAAAATAAATGTGTATGTATACAGAATGACTCCATGTAATGTGTGTTTCTGATATAAGCAAGATTTTCTTTAAGAAAATGAGAACGTGTCCTTGGTCAGCAATGGACGAATAAATATTCTCTGTATGTACAATACAATCTTACATTGTATAGATGAGACTATACTCTTTCAGGTTTAGTTTGTTTATTACAATATAATTTGTCACTATTGCTTGGGCGGCTTTGGATTAAAGAGAAGCTATTTCCATATGCAGTGATCATGCTTATTGGTTGACCTATATTTTAAGATGTTTTAAGTGTTTAAGTTAAAGCTGATCCAGACCCACATTAGGAATATCTATTTTTTGTAAAATGGAGCCTTAGACTACCACTCCAGCTTACATTGCTTATATTGATAATAAACTTTTTTTTAGCAGATAATTCATTTTTAATAATATTTAAATGTTTGGAACAAGGACAAAAGTCACAAGGCATTATGGACTTATTGTGTTTGTGTGTATATATATATATATATATATATATATATATATATATATATATATATATACACATACATACATACATACATACATACATACATACATACATACATACAATTTATTTATTTCTCTTTAAAATTAAATGTGCAGTAGGGGTGGAAAGAAATAAACCTAAACACACTGCTTTATTGCAGTAATTTAATCACATAATGTATCAAAGCAATGAAGAAATGTTTTTCCAAAAAGCAATCATACCAAAATTGTTGCCACACTTCCTTTGGTACACGCTTACGGTGCTTGTAGCAGTGAATGTGTTGACAAGCCATTAATTGAATACCTATTTGTATTTTAACATTATGAAAGTGGTGCAGGCAACTGCAATTCAAGGACAGATGGCAATTAAACGTAGCTGGTTTCAGATTTGTCATTTAGCCGTGTTCCTCCCTTTAGCTGTGTCCATTACTTGCTTTTTTTTATAATTGTAACAAGAACATGATATGAATTTTTATGTTTTCGGTTCCTAAGCCCTGCTGAACTTTCATTTTGTATTCAGTACGTAGATTCAATCTTGGAGACGTACTTTTTTTGATGCAAAATCTGAATGCTAGAGAAGCCACGACAGCTGTCCCCTCACCATGTGGTGTCCTCCATTACACTGCTATAGAGATGAATTCTTTTCCCAATGTTTCAGTAATATTGGACGCACATGTTTCCAAGTGACAAAGCAGTATGCTTATGCATTCATTTGACTCTTACAGCTACAGTTGGCTCCATATTAAAACATTCACACCGGGGCCACCCTAGTGGTCGCTGTGGTAGTCAAATCACGGTAGACTCTGTTATATCTAAAGATACAGTTAACCACTGCTGAGGAAGGGCGCATTCACTAATGCTTTTTTTTGTCAAATATCGGAGATGTGCATATGTTTTGAGACAATGCACCAACACAAGTCAAGATCAGTCCATTTCTCTCCTGTTAATTGGTTTGATGTGAGCTTTCAATGGAACCACAGTTTATTGAATAGAAATGACTTGCCTAAATAATTTTTAGCATGTTTTAAAACATTTAGAATTTATTAATTCTATTTCAACATGAATTATCTATTTAGATTACTAGGATGTATTTAGATTTTCAGATATCACTTATGTATATATTGCAGTTAATTGTATTTATATGGATCACTCCCAGTGAGAAAATTGCTATTTTTTTTTTTTAAATGTTTCATTTATGCTTTTTTTTCCTCAGAATTTTTTTTATAAAATATTTTTTTATGTGCTACATTATTACTAAGAATACATTACTGTCTACTACTACTTTGTCTATTATTGTCTTTATAGTCTACTTTGGAGCTTTTGATGTTTTTGAACTATTGAATAATGTGAATAATGTACGTTTCTTTTGGATAATTCTTCAGTTCTTTCAATCTTTTTTTTGTGCTTGGCAAAATATTTTCAATTCCCTTCAAACAAAAGTCCTTGATAAATGAACTAGAATATAATATTTAAAACGAAAACACAATATTGTTCTACACTGTGTAATATATTTATAACTCCATCATCA